>VZSV01000071.1:1431578-1467279 GCA_013398735.1 Nothocercus julius
AAGCATTCCATGAAACGATAATTTACTTGTCTTAATAACGTAAGCAGAAATTAAAGTGGAGAAATCCCTTCTGGCAGTACTTTTGACAGTTACCTTCATTTTCATCATTGCTGACTGCACATACCTACTTTGAAAACGAACACTGCTTCCACTTCAAAAGGCCAAAAGAAAGAAAGAACACAGGAAGGGAGTGTGAGAGGGACCCTGTGATGTAGAAATTCATTGACTACCATATTTTCTGGGAAGTTTACCTGCTCCTAAGTTCAGACAGAAAGAGTACCTTTGAGAGCATTAGAGAAATGTTTATAGCACGTTTGGTAGGAAAAGACGTCAGAGTTCTGGCTCAGCTTACCCACATTGAACTTCTACACAAATGTCTATTTGAGCAAGGAGAAGTGATGGGTTCAAAACAGCATGATGTATACATAAATATATATATATATATATATATATATACACACACACACACTTATGACCTCTTTCTAGTCAGGATAATCAGAAACAGTTTATAAAAAGAGCTACAAGGGAGTGGTAAACTTTCACTTCTTAGAAAGGTGGGTCTTAAGTCCCATGCTACTATTACTGCTGCCATTAATGGCAGGATTTAGTTTCCTCTGTTACAATTAGACTTCTTTTCTGCTGGGCACTGTATAAAAATAGAAAATAAGAGTGTCTCTGCCTCAAGCAATTTATTGTATCTACAACTAAATTGGACCTGGGGGCAGGAGGTCCCTGCTTGCACTGGGAGAACCCAAGGCCAGGGAGGTCGACTTGAGCTTCTGTCCTTCACCCTAGTTAGGAAAAACAACCCCAAACAACTGGCAAAAGCTGCACAGGAAGCCGATGGCAGGAATGGGAAGGGAGCCCAGGCCTCCTGGCTCCTAAGCACTCTGCAGAAACCACCTTCCTTCCAGAGGAGGAGAAAACACAGGGAGCTGAATAAGAAACCCACTATTACAACCTCCAAAGCACATGAAGCATTTTTCAGGCCAACTTCTCCTTAGAGCTACATCAGCCTAGTCCCACTACAGCCTGGGAAGGCTGCGCATCTTCAGCCCAAATAAGCAAACCTGGAAACATCCTGAGGGCTTTCCCCACACACCGAGGTGCTCCATCGTAGCAAACTGCAGCAAGATGCAAAGGGCTGGCACTGCTGAACCCTCAGGCCCACGGCCAAACCGGGAGGTTAAATACACACAGGTGAAAATCATCTGACTGTTAGGTGGACACGCTCGCTGTTGCCAGGAAGTGCTGTCAGGCACCAATAAGGCACTGAGGGTGCATACTGCATCTAAGGAGAGAGCTGTCTGACTAAACAACTTTTGCACAGAAAAATAGTGTGTAGCCAAACCTGATTCTCTTGTTTAATGAGGACTTAGGTAATTATTCCAGAGAACATGCCTGAAAGGGACTGGGATAAAACAACAGAGTCTGGGTCAAGTATAACTACACACAGCACAAGTTACCTTTTAATTCTGGTAGAGGTGAAAATGTGGTGGCTAATTGCTATAAAACTGGTTACGTTTACTTCTTCCTGAGCCTTTCGCTGTTTCTGGAGACTGTCTTAATGCCTGATCTCTCATCTACTTTCACACTGCACAACTGGCTGAAAGTTGATATTTTCCTTTAAAACTATGCTATCTGCACATTTTGCAGTTAATAAATATGCAGTCATTTCCAAGACTCTTTAGAATGAAAGAGTTCTGGGCACTGTTGCCATCATCCACTTTTAACCTTCTTTATGAATGCAACTCAAAAAGAGGGGAAAATACCCACAAGACATTCTCAATATACTAAAATACCCCGCTGGTCTTATGAAAAGGTGTTTGGTGTGGGGAGTCTGTTACATACCCTAGTTACATAAAACTATGCTGTTTGCCATATATATATATATATATATTTGGAAGATGAAAGGTTTTCACAGGCCTATGTGGGCACTCAGCCATTTGGGGTGAGTAAGTTGATGTAAACTAATCTACTGAAGCTATAATGAAGTATACATTCTTGCCAAAACTATGCAATCAAAGATCCTTGGCTAGGCACTGAAGGATGAGATTGACCTGCCGATTGCAATGACCTTTATGTTTTGTTGGTCTGCACAACACAGGTTTTCGAACCTTTCTGTACAACCATGAGAAACAGAAACCCAAACAGAGAAGCAGCATCAAACGGGCTCATTCACCAGTACAGCCTCCAGATGATTTCAGATGCAGAGCCTGCCTTTCTATCTGCAGCCCTGTCTAGTCTGATTTTGGGACGACTTCTCCTGTGGTGGAGAGGGGCAGGTGCCTGCGAGCCCCGGCCGGAGCGGCTGTTCTGTGCTGCCCCAAACCCGCGTGCTCCAAACCCAGGAGCCTTCCCGCTGCTCGATGGAGGGATGCAGGGCTTGCTGGGACCCAAACCCACGGCACGGCGGGGAGCGCCGGCACTGCTCCGCTCTCCCAGTGGGAAGGACGGAGGGGAAACTCCGCAGCCTCCTCCTTGGGCATCCGTAGTTTCACGGATGTGCAGTCCCCTGCACAGAAGCCCTTTATGTGAAACCAATGAACCACTAGCTGTTTTAAATCTAAAACAAAATATAGGAGAGTTTTGATTGTGGTTTGAAAAGAAAACTGAAAGGAGCCCGTTGGAAAGAGCGCATATCTTGCCTAATAAGATCCCTGTGAGTGTTAGGGATTAACACACTGTTTGTGATTTCTGCTGAATACTAACAGCTTTGTTACTCTGCTTGCAAACAGCCCAAGAGGCTTTGTAGTTTCACTGCATGATTTTAAACCTTAGAAACTTCATGTGCTCTCAAAAAATAAAAGGCCAGTGTAAACTGACCTATCTGACTTGGCTTCAAAGTGTTTGACAATATACCAAAGGGAACGACGCAAGGAAAGGGATAATTTTACACTGGTCCTATCCTGTGGGCTCCTCCACACCCTCCTCATAATGCCCTGTGGCTTCATGTTACCTGAAGAACTTCTTCCAAATCTTTATTTCTTGTATTCACTCCCATTTCCCAACCTTACTTATGATTTGTAGCAAATCACAGCCTTAAAACTCCTCCCCTTTCCTAAGGGCCAGGATCCAACTGGAAGCAGTTCCAAGCTAGGCTGCGGAGAAACAAAATGAGGAAAAGGGTAAGCCGGCAGCACGAGCCCTTGGCAGCCTGTGCTGGAGCCAACACTCCCCTCTAATTTGCAGCATCGCAGAGCTCAGATTTCAAGGTGATGGCTGCTCCTGCCAAGGCGCCGCACGGCGGCACCTCAGTGCCCAGGCGGGACGTCGTCCACAGCGAGATCCTCAGGACGTCGGTGGACAGCAGCACAAAGGGATGGCCGGTTTTCACACGCTGCTGTGCGAAGCTTCTTCTGGTAGCTACACTACCTGAAACACAAACCGCCAAGAACTAGAAAGGACTAACTGTTCCCGGAAAAGCTGAGATTTTACTCTAGGTATTTACACTGCCCTTTGCCACAGATAAGGAATTGTGATAAGAATTCAAATGACTACATTAAAAAAAAAAAAGAAAAAGAAAAAAGCAAGAGGTTTACAAATTCAGGAGGTTCCTGGAGGTTCCTCAGGAAGGATTTGGGAAGAAGGCGCTTTTGGTATTTTAAAACCTGGGATCGGGACTTTGGATCTGGGTTGCCTCATCATAGGTTGCTTGTGTGACTCTGGGCAACACACTCAGCCCTAGAGCACCGCAGTTCTTCTCACCCCCCTGAGAGGAACTGTGAGGGTATCGGAAATGTAAAAATAGCAACATAAAAACACTGATGTCAAAATAAAGCATTGCTTTACAGGAACAGTTTCAAGCTGATAGCCAACCCAGGCCAGGTTCTGGAGAAATCCACTTTAGACAACCCACGTGGATGTTTTTACTAGCTTGGTGGTAAGCACCATGCTTTTGGGCTGCCTACAATGGAAACAGCGAGGACTATAGGTCCTATTTGTCTGCTGTGAAGCTCACAGGAGATTTGAGATTTGGGGCAACCATGGAGTGTTGCAAAGCTGGAGATAGCAAAGTGGTTCCAGGAAGGCACAGACAGCTTGAAGTTCTGCTCCTTTAAAAACAAACAAACAATCGATAAAAACCCCCTAAACAGCCTCTTCTCTCCAAGTAGCTGTCACGGTTTAACTCTTCAAGTGTAAAAACAATGCAGAAAATGCCTTGCCCCAGTAGATTTTGAAAATCCTCCTTTTTGTCTTGGATCAGAAGGAAAACTGAAAAAAAAGAAGGGGGTGGGAGAAGGGGGTGGGTGAGGGGTAGGCAGCATTTTAAGTCAAACAGAGACTCCAAACTCAAGAGGCAGCTCTGCTGAGGGCTGCGGGGAGCCCTGGAGCTGACCCTTCCCCACACGTCCTGGCCAGCGTCCCCGAGCGCTGTGGGCAGCCATCTGCTCCATGTAAAGGTAGTGCATAAACAGCGCTCTCCTGCATTGCCTCCCCAGAGCAAGGAAGCAATCCCACTTCCAAGTGCTTGTCTGATCTTTGGGAGGTGCTGATTTTAGTATTACATTCCACCTTCTCTTTGCAGGCCTTTGCTCCTCTATTTTCGTGGTAGAGAGAGTATCAGCTGCAGTGATTGCTTGTGGCACGCACTTAGACAGCACCCTGCTTCCCATTCCCACCGCCTTTCCCGATGGACGCCTGGATCGTGCCTGGCACAGTGGCATCTCGATTTGGATGGGAGAAGCTGTGAGCAGCTCAAAGGCTCCCTTTGGACTTCAGGGAGGGCTGGGATTTCCAGCCTCTCGGATCCAAGTGTTTTGCAGGGAACAGCAGCAGAGCAAATACTCATCCTGCTTTTACTGCCCCTGCTTCCTGGGAGGCTGTGGCGTGGACGGTGTGGATCTCATTCCTCCCGGTGACTCTCCAGTGGTTCTTCCCCAGTCCCCACCCCCCTCCTGTTTACTTCATTGTATTTTTTTCAGTGGCATTGACATTTATTCGGAAGATGTGAAATTGCAGAAGGGCTCAGCAGACTCGCCCCACCAAGAGCCCTGTTTGCAAGTGTCAACCCCAACTTGGAGTTCAACCCTCAGTCAGAAGAGCAGTAAAGCTGGCAGGCTTAAGTACTACAGGAATGCTAACAGCGCAGATCTGAGAGAGTTAATTTGGCCAGAAAGCACTCTAGTAATGTTTATGTTTTAGATAAAGTGCCTACAATGTTGCAGCTTGCCCTTTTGACCCCATTTCCTCGTTGGTGTGCAGCTCAGAGAAAGTGATACTTAATTCCAAATCTTTGCTTTTATTAGCTCCCAGAGAGGGATAGAATTTCATCCCGGCCTTATCTCTGTTATAAACATCCTGTTTCCATTCGTATCGCGGGGATATCTTTGGGAAAAAAATGATTAAATGCGTTCCACCAGACACACGCGGCATCCCGCGACAGGTTTTGCGCGGCCGGCGGCGACCCTGTGCGGGGCGCGCTGTGCAGCAGCGTGCGCCGCGGCGCCGCCGGCGCGCTGCCAGCCTCACGCGCACCAGAAAACACGGAGGGCTGCGGCACTGCGCGCTGAGCAGGTCACCGCGCGCGTGCTAACCACCACGCCTCCTCCCAGCTTTGCTCTCGATAGGAGTTTTAGCCAGAAATTTCTGATCGAGCGCTTGGCTATAAAAGCCGAATTCTTCATTCCTCTACATCTCGTCCAACACACTCCCTCAGCTGCTGCAATCCAGCTCTGCCGAGTTAAGCCAGGGGACACTGGGACCTAAGCGGAGCTTCTGCAGCTTGACCCCGATGTCGGGATGCAGAGAGGCTGGCCACGCTCTTGGAGCGGCATTAGCAACATCCACTTTATACATCCCTTTCAAGATACAGGACAGGGTTATGAAGCAATGCCTTCTCCAGAGGGCACACTCCTGGTGGGCACCGTGCACAGACCCGCAGGACAGCACCCTAAACCACATATTTGCACTTCGTGCAGTTTGGAACTGTAGCCCACAACCATGGACTTCACCTGCAGAGCCCCAAAAGACAGCAGACAAGAAGCCCATCCATGCAGCACAGCGATGCTCGTGGGTGGCATTTCTAGACCAATCTCTACCTCTAGAATCCTAGAGGATTCACAAAACAAACAAACAAACAAAAAACAAAACAAAATAAAAAACACCCTACTCTCCCTGTAGGTATCTTTTCCCATACTCAACGGTAGTTGATACAAGCATTTCACAGAGACACGCAGTGAGCGAAAAGGGCCTTGGAGAGGCTCCCGTGCGTGTACCCAAGGATCACATCCGCTCTGGTTGTACCGAGGGCTGACACACAGACTTGCTGGGAAACCCCGAGGTCTTCCTGCCTTGCTCTACCATGTGGCACCGACCCAGTACATCCTTTGGCTTCCTTCTTCTGAGTGACCTGGGCCGAGACTGTGAAAACCCCCTGTGCATCTGAAGTTTGAAACTCCTGAGTCCAGTCATTAAGGAAGGTAATTTCAAAGTCACAAAGGGTAGGTGGGTAACCAGTTCTCCAGGGTTTTCCATCAGAATTGCGTGCCAAATGCTGTGCCCTTTTGCTCTAGACTTTAGTTAGACCTGAATGAAACCCTGGGTTTTCAACGGAGCTCAGCATTCAGCACTGCTGCTTGATTTGGAGCTGCAGATCAGCTCCGTGTTCCTGGACATGCATTTGCAAACACTTCCATACGGCAGCCCTTGCTTGGAGATGGGCCTCTACCTGCTTCCCGTTGCGACACATTGAAACTCCGAAAAAACTTAAACCTGGATCTACATGAGTTTTATAGCCTGGACTCATCAGTTTGAGCCTTGAATTAACAGATACCTGAAATCTGAAGACAAAAATCCCATTCCAACAGAGGAAGCACCACTAGCTGAGAAATTCAACTGTTTTATGGGTAAATTAAAAAAAAAAAAAAAAACACCTTTGGGAATTCTTTTTTTAAGGAGTTACTGAAGATAAGGGGAAGTTTTCTTACATGTTCTATAAAAAGTTTCTATTTTTTGTACATTTGAAGCTTTGACTAAAACAAAAAAAATGGGGCATTTCCTGAAGAAAAACACAACCCCCTCCCAAAGCGAAAAACTTAAACACCAACTAAATTTTCCACAGTAACTTAGCTCCAGTTTCTTTCTGCGCTCAAAGACTGAAAGATACTAACTGAAACCAAAAAGTTTCTCAGATTTTTTTTTTTTTTTTTTCTGCTCCTTTGCTAGAGGCCACCATACATCAAGCAGCTTTCCAGCTTAATCTTCAGATTTTAACAACCTCGGTAGCTAATTAAACAATGTAGCCCCCGGGAGGCGATGGGGGGTGCTGGCCCCGCTGCCGCCGTCCCCGCGGCTCTCCGGGCTCCTCGGCGGGGCGGCGGCGCTGGGGACCGGCCTCTCTTGTCGCCAGCTGGAGATGCTGCCGCTTGAGAGGTGCCTCTCCCTAAACCTGCGCGGCCGCCGGTACCGCTGCGAGCGGGGGATGCCCGGGGCGCCGCTCCTGCCGTCCCGGAGCCGGGCTGGGCAGCCGCTGGCTTCCCCCGCTGGCGCGCGGCCAGCACATCGTGCCTTCCAGTCATGTGAACTTCTCCGTCTGTGATTCTTACAAGCTGGGCTTACACAGAGCTGTTTCCCCAAGTGAACGGGTTTTTATTCCCCCCTCCATCCCTCTCCCGGCCCCGCCGTTGCTGCTGGAGCCAAAACAAGGCCGCTTGTTGACCAGCCACCGACACACAAAGGTTTGCAACGTGCACGGCATCCTTGAAGAGCTACGGGGACATGGTCGCCTATCAGATTTGCTCAGTTTCACTACACTTCGCTCAAACTTTACATCCCTTGATGGGTGTTTAAACAGGTCTTGGCCTCTCGGGTACATTTTCTAATGAATGACCTTTGCTTTAGCCCAGTGCGTTCACCAGCGCAAATGCAATGCTGTGAGTCATGTGTGAGTCATGAGTTGTGCTGAAGTGGGAACTTGACCACTGATTCCAATAAAAAACAGATCACATCCTATATCTTTACTTCCAAAATCGGTATGCCTGCTGTTTTTACTGTAGCTGGATATATGAAACATCAGTATTGTGTCTGCAATATGTATCATCTCTGCAAGCAGAGGAAACCTACAGCGTGCAATTACTTGGGTCAGTCAGGACAAGGTCGTAACTACAAAGACTTTCCCAAGGAAGATGACAATGTAGTGGCAGATGAGATTTGCTTGGAGCTTTTGCCAGATACAGCATTTGGGATGGGGAGACTTCACTTAATGTCATGGAGAGTCCAAATGAGCTCAGGACTCAGAGCAAGGCATCACTGCATGCAGGCACTGCCGCATGGAGCACCAGTGGAGGAAAATAGACAAGTGAGTGAGAGGTTAGGATAGTAAAATAACACAGACCTTATTATTTCCTAGGCAGATGGAGGAACCTCATCTGGAATAACGTATCAGTGTCTGCTCATTTTTTCCTTAACATGAAATACATCGGAAAAAAGTTAGACACTGAGGAGCATAGATAGAGCAAAAACTAGAAGAGTGCATTTGAGAGAGTGCATGATGCAGGAAAAAAGTATTGTCCTGTTCCTTTTTATAGAGTTATTCAACACAGAGAAAAACAAAAAACAAACAACCCCCTGCCCTCCCCAAAAAACTCCAGTATTTTTCTGTGAAAGGATTTACTGTCCCTCTCCTCTCCTCTCCTCTTCCCTAAAACAGGAAGGAACTCGTACTGAACGTAAGAAAATAGGGAACTCTTACTGAACGTCACAATCAGACCTTAGACCTGACATTCTCAGTCCATGCCAGGTGACAGAAGCAAGCAAGCTGTGCATTTTTGAGGGATATGCTTAATTTCCACTAAGTTGCCTGGGATTTAAATATGCATTTGAGATTTGTTTTCTTGAGGACTTGGGCAACTAAATCTCATGTCCCACAAAGCAAAGCAAAACAAAACAAGACAGAACAAAACAAAACAACAACAAAAATCAAAGCGTCTCGTACTGGCCATATGCCGGCAGAAGGGCAGGTCCAGCCAAGAGGAAGCACCAGGCTGTGGGATTCAGGCAGACTTGAAGCGATCTCAGCCTGGGTTTAGACAATCCCAAAATTGCTGTGGAATACAAACACCGCATCTCTCGCAATAAATCCTTTACTAAAGGGAAAACTCCAAGGCAAACACTGGAAAGGACGCATGCCACAGTACCCAGTGTGTAAACCCAGGGGACAGGATTTGGGGACCTCCTGCTGCCTGCTTGCTTGGAGGCGCTGACCCTGGCAGCTGCTCTATGGTTGGACCTATCCCAGTGCTACGAGGACTATGGAAGCTCTTCCCTACCTTAGCAGAGTGCTCAGCAGAACCCTTAGCTCAGCCTTCTTCACAGCAACCTGCCTTCCCTTAGTGCTGTGCTGATGGCAATCAAGAATGCACATGGGTTTCTTCAGATAGAGCTTATGTTCACTTTCTTTTTAAACCTTTTTTCAGTTTAATACTTGGTCTCTGATCTACCTCTTCCCTATACTTTTTCAATAAGTATGTTTTGGTGTTCCACCCAAGGAACTGTCATCTGGGTTGGAAATGCTGAAGCCTGACATTTCAGGATTAAATGTCAACCAGATGTTTGTGAACTTGCCCTGCAAGGCTTTCAAGAAGCTTCCCAATTTAGTATTGTGTTTCAGCATTAGGGAAAACCCAGGTTTGTACCTTACTAGTTTGGACTGAAAGGAACTGTAAGCCTCAGGGAAGAAAAGAAATCACAGGTACCTGAGCGATAGGAAATACGATTCCAAAATGCAATCCACAACAGTCGGTGTCCATCATTTTTTGAAAGCTATTTGAAGTCAGACTGAAAGAAATTAGCTTCCACTCCAGAAACTATTTTCATGTAATAGTAACATTTTCACTTAACCACTCATGTGAGGGAAACACAGAATGGTATGCTGGTTTTCCTTATTTTCCCGGGCCACATCTGCAGTGCCAATGGTGGCACTGCTTCTGTCAGGGGAGAGAAGCATGAGGGGGACAAACTGAAAAGACCTACATTTCTTTCCCTAGCTCTGAAAGGACATTTCTCTGTCTGACAGGAGACAGTGGGCAAATTCCTATACTGTTGAGTGCCTCGGTTTGCCCATCTTCAGAAGAGATAATGCTGCTCCTGTAAAGTCCTTTGAGATTTATTCATTAAAGAGAGGAAAGGAGCGAGATTATCACTGCAGCTGGAACTGCCTTTGAGCCTCTACCTGGGATGCAATGTGGTACCCTGCCTTTACTCAGCTCTCTCATCACCTCTGTGTGCAACCCTGCGAAGAACAAATCTCAGTTCCTGCTCTGTAAAATGGGATTTAGAGTGGGATTTTTTTGTGTTGGTCTTGTCTTGTACAGTCTTCAGGGCAAGAGACTCGCTCTTCATATGTTTCTCCCATGTACTGCAAGAGGGCCCCAGGCATAGATGGGGAATTCTAGGTGCCAATGTAGTCAATAAATAAGGACATAAATAACTCAATCGAGAACTGGCTCCCATCCCAGAAATTCAGAGTGACTTTCCTGGTTTTGTTGGTTTAGTTTGATCCTAGCTTCTTGGTCAAAGTAACAAATCCCTAAACTGAATTTTCAATATTGTGATAATGAAAGAAATCCATAGGTAGACCTGGACAACGCAGCTACAACTGGCCATGGCTGCATCTGAGAGAGGTCAGGAAGGAGCCAGCTAATTGCTGCTCACAGAACCAGCTGCATCAACACCCCTTCCCAAGCCAGATCCTTCACTTACTGCTGCATCCAAATTCCACAATCCAGGAGTTTTGGATCCAGCCTATCTACAGAGAAAAAGGGCAGTAACACGCCTGTATATATTGCAAGAGGTTAGGTTTGCTGTAAAGGCCAAATTCTCATTCTTTGCACGTAGCAGGTTCCAGAAGGAGCTGTAGGAATAAGGCAAAAAGAGAAGAATCCCCACTGGGGTAAGCAAGCTGCGAGAGGTAAACACCTCCTCGCGCGCAGCGGGAGCCACACTCAGAGCCAAGAGCTGGTTCCTACCCATGAAAATGCAGGCGGGGTTTCCCGCTGAATTGCGTTACTGAGAATCAGGAGCAATTCCACGAGGCTCCGTAATGGTTTCCAGCCCATGCAGTGGTGTAACCAAGATGAGAATCTGACCTTGCACACTTCTGTGGCAGGAGTCTGCAAAATATACTGAGTGAAATCCTGGTCCTGCTTAATTCCATGGCAAAATTCCCATTGACTTCAGGCAGGTCGGGGATTTCATCCATTACATTTTCGGATGTCCAGGTGGCAACCCAGGAGCGGATTCTGTTCCAGGCTCTCAGGTCTGCTTTGAGCCCCTTGTCAGGACTGCGGCATTTGGCAGTGATCAGTGGCCCCTCAGAGCTGCAATAAGCTCCTCGGCAGGCTCGCTGTGCACTGCTCAGCCCAGGGCAGCAGGAGGGAGGTGAGCAGGTTGAAGGACTCTCCGTAAAAGTGTCACCCAAAACTGCGTGGAAAGACAGAAACCTGAGAATTTAGAACAACTCCTATGTTATTAGGGAATGGATTACTCTGCTTGGTGGGGGGGGAACTGCTGAAGTCTTTTGAAAACAAATATACTTAATCACTGCAAGGGCTTGGTGACTCATTGTCCTGCAAAAATGTCCTTTTTGACAACACAATGGCATCTGAAAAGAATAGACAGAAGAGATGCTTAGAACAAAGGGATATTGAAGGGCCTAACAAAAAGAAATGAAACCAAGGCAATTAATCTTTCCACACTGTTACAGAACAATCCCATGGTACTGTCTTTGCACGAAGCCCAGGATTGGGAAAGTGCTAAGGACAGTTTTCAAGTCCCTGAAAAAATACAGGCCCTATCCGTCTCCTGCTAAAGTGAATGGGAGTGATTTCCACGGGATGCAATCAGACCATAGAGTTTAACTGTATTGTTTTGCTGTTTGTTTAAAATCAAAGTGCTTTCCATGAAGTAGGATTTTATAAGCACAACCACATCCACTGCTTAGGACACATCGGGGAACATCTACTCATGACAAGCTTTAACTGACAGTCATTCTTTAGGGAAAGTTGACAACAGTTCACTGGAGAATAGTATCGCAGGGAAATACACAGGAGTTTGGTTTTGTCCGCAAGATGCACGAGAAAAGTGAAGCTAGAGTATTGCCCTAAACTTCAACAAAATTACTCTGGATTTTGCAAGAGTAAACCAGTTCGGAATCTGACTTGATTCACAAAAGGATATATACATTATTGTGCTCAAGTATGGGTTTTAGAAGGGAAGGGTGAATGACCAGTGCTGCTTTATCATGAATTGTATTCCCAGAAAACAGCCGTAATCAAGCAACTAAATTGGAAAAACGTAGGTCACAGTGTTTATATCACAGGAATGGAGGATGTTAAGCATAATGTAAGTAAATTTTCCTCTTTGCTAAGTGCGATTTCTTTCTTAAGTGCAACACTTACCCACTTGCTAGACAAGACACCAGCAAAACTTGAATGGGCCATGAGCTGCTCCCTCACTGAAGACCTTGACTTTGCTCGGTTGAAGAAAAAAATGTCTTTCTAGTTACCAAAATCACAGCTACTTAAATAGCACCAACTGCGCAGCCACAGATGAGTCTTTTCTGCTGATGCATACTTGAACAGAGATGCACTGCCTGTTTCTGTTTACAAATAATTAAAAGCCCCACCTGTAAAATCTGCCTGGTGAATTTACATTGCTCAAATGATTTTCTCCAAACCTGACTTCTTTTGTAGTGTTGAGGCCTGAAGTCAAAGTTGTTCTGCATGTTTATAACGAACAACTCCTAAGACCAGCTTAATTTATAATCACTTTAGTCCAACACACACACATGCACAGGTAAGAACATGTAGAATCGGAGTTCATCTTGCAAGGCAGGAGATGCTGGAATGCTAATATGTATGACCAGAAAACACATTCCACTGTGCTGAACTATTTGTTCAGCGCACTCTTCAGGAACAATCTCTTGCTCTACAGAACTACAAGTAATTAATAGGCATTTCAGAAAATGAGAGTTGTTAAACTGCACTGATACCAACTGCTGATGCTGTGACCCAGGACTGGACTCAGGAGAAAAAGTCGTGGCACAAAACACACCAAAAAGTCCTTTTACCCTCAGTCTGAGCTACGCAGAGGCGGTTTCTGCCGAGTGCTGCATGTTACTTTCGAAGCTGCGTGTATGTGTCGGTCTTTCTCCTTAGCTTCGTGTGTCAAAGCAAAACAACAACAACAATAAATCCAGAAAGTAGGGAATGGCACAAACCTCACCCAACTAAATGCATCAGTTCTGTCTTAAGGCAATGCTAAAGGCACCCAGCTAAGCGTTAACAATGCAGGAAATGCAAACCCTATGGCTGAATGCACAGTTTTCACTGCAGCTTTGGGCAGAAATGTATCACAGTACAAGCCTTTTGCAACTGCAGCTCGTTCTGGATACAGAGGTATTGCTTGCGGCTGCAAAAAACCAAACACGCAAGCAGCAAAATATACCTGCACGGGAGGACAGGCATTAAGACTGCAGAAAACTTGCCGTAATACTCCATCTTTTCACCTGTGGAACATACTCCCCTTTAATCTGAAGTTTCCCACTCTTGTTTAGCCTGAGGTGAATCCATCAAGGGGAGGGCAGGATGAAAGAAGGGAAGAGAGGAATTGCTCGAGAAAGCAATGGTTGAGCTGTTTCAAAACGGAATTTTGTTACAAAATGAACAAAACAAACCCCCCACATGAGTATTCCTACAAATGACATATTTTTCATCCTTTTACAATGAAATTAGAAGATCAGCGGTAATGCCCAGAGGGTTGCGGGTAGGCCTGCTGTTGTTCGTGTCTACTGCAGATACCTAAATGCTGCAGCCTTGCATGAGCGAGGCCTCAGCATGGGAGCTGCTGAGCAAACACCAGGTAACAAGTAATCTCAAGACCTCACCACCTAAGCAGACAAGAGAAAAAAAAAGTGTCATTGTTGTCATCTTAGCAACGGAGAAATAAAACACACCGAAGAGAACAACTTGTCTAAGGTCAAATAAGGAGATGTTGGCGGAATTAGAGCAGAGCCCAGCCCTCCTAGCCCCATTACACTGTCTTCACCTCTGAAGACAAACTTTTATTTGACAGGACAACACACCAGAGCTTAGATCTGTGTCCTTGCAGACTCCCTCTCACTCCACTATCTGCACACAAAAGTAGAGTGTATTCTTCGGACTGGCAACATGGTTCCTGCATTTAGCACCCATAGCCAGGCATATCCTTGAACACTCCTACAATGGGCAATTCTCTAACATCCCAGGGATGCTAAGAGGGATCCTTCATTTACTTATTTGAGTTTCTCAGTTACTCAGCGCTATCCAAAACCTATGCTGGAACACTGTGGGCCATGCTCCCTGCTGCAGTTGAGCTAAGCTCTTGATGAAGACACAGGTAGACTAAAAACACTTTGTGCCATTGACTTCTTCACTGAACTCCCTTCTAGGATGGTAGAATTACAGGATCGTATGTGCAGAGGCTGTATCCTCCCTTATCCTCCCTATGGCTTTATTAATTTTGTTCACATTTCTACCTTGCTCAAGATCATCTGAGCAGGGAGGCAGATATGATGTTTCTTCCCACCACCCCTATCACCAGCAAGAATCTGAGAAGCTATTTACAAGCTGGTGTTTATGGAGCAGAAAAAAATCAGGCAGATGTGTGAGAACCTGTGTGCAACACGGCCCATGTCCATGCTAGCTACCATGCCTCCCATAGCAGAAGTAGCAGTCGCTTGTGTTTCACTATACTTCAGAAGAGGTTAGAGGACACAGCATTAATGTTCTGCCTTACTAAAAAACTTGTGGCATCCCATAAGTACTGAAGAAGTACTGAAGCCCTTCTGAGTGTCAGTATCCACACATTGCTTTTGGTGGCAGGATAGGTCTTCAGTCCCACTCCAAATGCAAAGAAAAGATATAGCTGCTGTTGTAGGTGGTCATATCTGTAGCACCAAGTCCCCAGGGGTTCGCACTGGCCATGGGACAATAAATCTACTTTTGACTTTGCTACCTGTGAAAGACAACTACAGGGGCTACTGCCTTTGCTAGATTTCTCAACTACTCTGAGATCAGCTGCTGAATGAACATGAAGTCTCTTGGTTAGCTGCATTTGTTCTGCTGGGCTAACTCCCAGAGATTTGTCCTAAAGGCACAGCAGTGTAGCTGGTTGCTAAGGCTTTTTCTAAAGCACTATTTAATGCGAAGGTGAGTGCCCTGCACCTGCGATGCGTGGGTGGGTGCATGGGTGGCTCTTTGTACAGCGAGTGCAGATGTTTCTAATGAGAGCGGTGAATGAGCCAGGGCACTGCAGGAGACACCTCCTCCATGGGGAACCTCGCTGTGCACTCGGCACATGCATCTGCATTTGGGCTTTGCATCAAGCCTCGCACGTCTCAGAGAAACCCCCTTTGAAATGCCGTTTTCATAGGAATACCAAAAAAAAAAAAAAGTCCTTTTAAAATGACCTCCCATTAAAGTACTCTAACACATAAAAGAACAACCGGAATTGGCTGAACATACTTATTTTGAAAGGAGAAAAAATGCCATTGTGTTCCATCTTTGACTGGATTTTTTTTTTTTTTTTACCACTTAAAGCATGATGACTTTCGAACTAGCTGCTTTAAAAATACTGATGATTTTTTTCTTTCTCATTTGCAGAAATAACCCCCCTTTACCTCCTCAGCCAGTTACAGATCAGCCTAAATGATAGACCAAAATCCATATATATTAAAACATACATGACCTAGCTCCATAACAAAATTCAGCAGCTCCTTCTTAAGTCCAGACACCTTATAACAGGCTACTGTCCACACACTGACCTCTCAAGATATAAAATACCCTCAGAGCCTTTAACATTGTCTATCTGCACAGTAGATCACTGTATATTAGTGTTTCCGGATATGCTTTGTCGTCCACCCTCTGCTTGCTTGGAATAGAGAGTAAGCAAAATTAGCTGTCTTAGGCAGACACTAACATGTTCTGAACCAGGTTTAAAGTCTTTGGATAGTAAAACACTCTTTATTTATAGTGCAGTGCTTCTTTCACAGTTCAGGCATAGTTCAATCCTAGGCATATAAATAATACTCTTGACTATTATAATAGAACAAAATAAAGTATATAGACCTACTTATTACACAGAGCATGATAAGCCCTCTTAAGGCCAGGGTAATTTATTGACTAAGCTGGAACATTTATGGGTTAATTAGCCAGAGCTACACTGATAATGAGTTTTATGGACACTGAACAAACCATGCAGATGAGTAGCCTGGCAAAACACGTAATGTCACACAGCTTTGAAGAGCACTCATCCAGTACTGGTTAAGTATAGCTGCAGAGCAGGGGCACTGTGCTCTGAGAGGTTATTAAATCAACTTATCCTCTGCGTCGAGGCTTTGCTGACAGTCAAAACAGCACAGGGGAGCACAATAAACCACTCCTGATCCTCCAGTGAGATCTTTATAGGGAAGCTCCTGCAGTTGACCTCAGCATCTGCAGCCTCTGGCCCTTCCTAGCAAACCCAAGGGCACGGCTATGTTTGCCCGAATGACAAATGACTGCTGCTGAAGCGCAAAGGCACCAGCCCAACAGAGCAAGCTCAAGGCTGCTGGGCCCAAAAATACACGGGTTCCTAATTCTCACTTATTTCAGTAATAAGCTAGATCTTCCTTCAGATTAAAAAACATCATCCTCTCCAATTCTGCTGGAGAAAAGTTGCGTAAAAGTTGCGTTGTCATGATCCCCTTGTAGTTCTCAAGAGTAAGGCAACATCTTCTGCTGGGTTGCAGGCAACTGGTTGCTGTTGGGAATGGGAGAAGGAGGAAGAGGAGGAGGAGAACAGGCTTATGATGGGGGCTGCCCCGGCACAAAGCGCTTGGAGTTCCAACAGATGGGAAAGACAAAGTGTGGAAGACAAAAAAAAGAGAGTAAGATGTGGTGAAACAGAAGGAAAAGTCTTTCAGTGGGTAGGGTCTGACTACACGAGGGACTTCAAAGTAGGTCCTTTCCCTGCCATGCCCTTCCACAGCCCCATGATCACCTACGGGTTACTTATGACCATATCCGATGAAGGAATGAGGCGTTTATATGTTAATAACTTCCACATTACTTCCCAGCTGCCTGGCCAGCCATATGGCATGCAGAACCAAAGAAACAGCCACAAACCGAAGCACCAAAAGTTCCACAGGAACTTAAGGAAAAATTTCTTGGCAGTGAGGGTGCCAGAGCCCTGGCACAGGCTGCCCAGACAGGCTGTGGAGTCTCCTTCTCTGGAGATCTTCCAGACCCGCTCGGACGCAGCCCTGAGCCACCTGCTCTAGGTGACCCTGCGTGTGCAGGGGGGTTGGACTAGATGATCTCTACAGGTCCCTTCCAACCTTAAGCATTCTGTGATTCTGTGATTCTGTACTCAAGGGAAGAACAAGGTGTTTAGGAAGGACAATTTGGAAAACCAGCTGGGGCAACTGGTCCAATGACCCATGCCAGGATGCAGCTCTGCAGCAAAGAAGGCCAACAATATCCTGGGCTGCATTAGTAAAAGCATCACTAGCAGGTTGAGGGAGGTGATTTTTCCCTTCTGCACAGCACTGATGAGATAAACCTGGAACATCCATTTCTGCGCTCCCCGGTACAAGAAAGACATGGGCACCCTGGAGCACAGCCAGCAAGGGCAACAAAGATGGTGAAGGAGGAGAGGCTGAAGAGAGCTGGGAATATTGAACGTGAAGAAGAGAAGGCTCAAGGGGATCTTATCCATGTATACAAATACCTGACGGGTGGTGAGGAAAGAAGACAGCCAGACTCTTCTCAGTAACCAGTGAAAGCACAAGAGACAATGAGCACAAACTACAATACAGACAATTGCTCTCAAACATAAGAAAAAGCTTTCTTACAGGGAGACTCGCTGAACAGGATGCCTGGAGAGGTTGTAGGGTCCCCATCCCCTCAAAACCATGACAGGACACTGCCCTGGGCAACCTGCTCTTGGAACGAGAGGTTAGGCCAGACGGTTTCCAGAGGTCCCTGCCAACCTCAGCGACTCTGATTCTGCGGAGTTGGGATGGGGGTGGAGGCGCATGTGAACTGCTACCCCTTTCGAGGGTGCCTGGGTCAGAGCAGCCGGGCAGGCGCCTCCATCCACCTCAGACTCCGAGCCCAGTGCGCTCGCAGGAGGGTCAGCATTTACGGCTTGTTTTTTGCCCGAGTACAGACAGATAGTGAAGGGAGCGCCTACCCTTTGGCATAATAAGCTGGTGATCAGGGCTCTCAGCTGTGTGTGGGGAGCTGTCCGAGGACTGTTTATGTGTTTTACAATAAACAATATAGGGAGAAAACAAAACAGAACAAAACAAAACAATAATGTTGGGAGCTGGGATCAGAAACTTGGGATCTTACCTCTGTTTGAGTGCCCTGGACACCATATAACAACACATTCCTTCACTGCCTGGCACCTGAAGTTGCATGTACTGCTGCACCACTGTGCGGTTTAAGTCAAAGGGGCTGGGAGTGCAAGAGGAGAGAGAAACCATCACCTTATTTCCCCTTGTGTTCCCCGAGATATGCTCCTCCTTAGCTCCAAGGGAGCTCACTGGATCCCCTCTAGCTGTAGCAGGAGCTGAATGGGGACCCTCAATTTCCTTGGTCTGCAGGGCTACTAAGGGGGAGCAACTGGCACAACTACTCTGCTTTGCAAGAAAATGGCCATGATCTACGCTGAACCCAGGCTGCTAATTGCACCTTGAAAGCCTCTGCTGCATCAGGTCCCTAAATGATGTTACATTGCGAAATCTTGGCCCAGAGCTAAGACTTGGATAGAGTGAAACAGTGCAAAACATCCCGAGCTCAGCATGACTCTGCCGAGATATTCACATATGCAGCAGGGTATTACAAGGGCCATGTTACTCCTAAGGTAGATAAACTCATGCAAGGTCACAGCTTATATCTGCTGAGGATGATAACAGTGGCAATAACAAAGTAAGGGATCTCTTCTGAATTGGGCTTTCTTGCCCAGTCACTGGGACTGGACTGATGCCTCTTTCTATCTGCTGTTCTTAAAGTGTTTTGAAAGAAATGCCGGTGGGTAAAAAGATCACAAGAGGAGTCCTCACATTGAGCCTCTTTGTAGGTTCTGAAATACTTAGGGAAAGACAAACTGCCTTTCACAAATCAGAGTTTGCTGACAGCGTTGCTGATTATGATGCTCCAGCCTGTGGAAAGCTGTGTCCCGGATGACAGGGAGAGGTGACCAGGTGTGTGCGGTAGGGAACAGCCAGGGAAAGGCAAGTAGGAAGCGCCCTCGGAACCAGCCTGGACGGAGCAAGCTGCAGCACCCGGGCAAGGAGCAGGGCTTCCAGGTTCACACACCAGGTCACAACTACTGGATTCCTTAGGCCTCACCAATATGTCACATTTGTTGGGCTTTTTTTTTTCCCTTGTATTGCACTGCTTTGACTTATAGCACATTTCAGAGTCAAAGCAAACAGCTCAGCAATGTCTAATCCTCTTGCTGCTGTTCCTGCTTGGCTGTCTCAGTACAGGTCTGACTTTGCAGCACCACACTGCATGTCACACCTCAGCGTAATGATTTAGCAGCAGCCTCCTCAGATTTACTGGTGCAACTGGCATGAGAAGTGGTTACTGCTCAAAAAAACCCTGATAAAATATAGCACAGTTGGTAGAAATTAATTTAAAGCCACTGAAACCCGCCAGGAATATTCTTGTGCTTCAAAGTCAAGCACATGCTCCAAGGTCCAGGGTTTTACAGGTATTTAAGCACAGCTCAGCACTATGTTGCCCAGATTTTCCAGTAGTGTTTATAAAGGTGTTTGACTAACTACAGTTGTAGACTGAAGGTATATACAATTTTCAAAAGCTTCTAAAGCAAAACTTGCATTGCTCTCAGTGGGAGTTAGTACCCAGCTGGGCAAAGAGGTTTCGGAGTCTCCCTCCTGTCGAATCAGGTGATTTAAATTCTGACATGAACTGGTCATGGGCACAACAAGCTCAAAAATTCAGGCTCTCCAAGGCTCCAGACCTATGTGTTTTTGGAAAATCTCACTATAAACCATCCAAGAAAGCTGCCTTCAGGCTTAATATCTCTGGGCAGAGGAACACCCAAGTAGCTCGGCAGCAGCTCAGGCACTTTAGACAGTTCTTTCCCCTGTTGTGACACTGAAGGCAAGCACCTAAAGGAGCAAAGGGAAGAGGCTGGCCTTGGCCCAGGCTCCGTGCTCTTGGGCACGGAAGCTTTAGGTCTGTGCAGGCATTTAAATGCCTGCTGCCCCCGCAGACAGGCAGGTCAGGAGGGAGCCAGCCCACCTAGTGCGGCGGCTGGGCCCACCTTGCCCTCTGCCTTCACAGCCAACAAGGCAGGGCTCGTCGGGACCTGCGTTGCTTGACCTCTGTTAGCATGAGCTGAACTGCTCCCTGTTTCTCTCCAGTGGCTCTAAAGAGATCCCGGGGGGCTAGTTCAGACGTGGTTCAGACAACCATACTCTGCAAGTGAATAGACTTAGGGAAGACAAATTCTCTGCCTCATGCACGGATGCTACATCCTACTCAAATCAAGCAGACTCAGCCACCCAGGCACTTCACATATCCACCAGTCCCTACCATTGATTTTTACACATTTAAATGACCATTAATATGTGTAACTTTGTCTTCATATGTGTCTGCATGGTCTTTGGTTTATTGGGCTCCTAAAGCCAGCTGAAATTTTTAATGCAAATATCTGCAGATTACACACAGCGGCCTGTAAATTATACATGTATACTTGGCAATAAAACTCAGTGAAAAACAGAAATCCAATGAAATGTGTCACGGCTATCAGAAGGCTTTTTTTCAAAATGTTGTGCTTTCTTTCAGTTTTTGGAAACTGAATACACAAGGGTTTCTGACAATATTACTAGGATTTTTCAGGCTCTCCTCCCTTTTTTTTTTTCCATTAGAAGTGTGCAGAGAAGTTAGAAGTATTCTGAAATGTTCTGATCACTTTTCAAGTCTTGTGCTATTTTCCAGTCAGAAAAAAAGAAAAAAAAAAAGAAAAAAAAAAGAACCTGGAAAACAGGAAAATTTTGAATGAAATATAGGAATCTGGAAATGCAGCTAAACCATGGCAATGCCGGAACTGAGTAAGAGAACTAAAATGATTTTATAGAAATCAAAATATATAAATCTTTCATTTTACCGTTTCATTTTGTAAAAAAAAAAAAAAAAAGAAAAAAGAAAAAAGAAAAAAAAATCTATATTTCCTTCTTAGTCCAACTGGAGATGAAAACTACTCCAGTATTAATATCTTCCTAGATTAAGTATGTCACTGGCAAAGGAAAAAATGTATGGAAATATGGAAACGTGTGCTATAAATGGCCTAGCATCAACTGTAGTAATTTCCCCATACCTAAAAATGGGTGTTGCGGGGCTTTTTACACCCCTAAATTCTCTTCATCCTTTTCTTTAAACAGCTGAAGCGTGAATGTCACTTGACAT
Organism: Nothocercus julius; assembly: GCA_013398735.1. NCBI lineage: Eukaryota > Metazoa > Chordata > Aves > Tinamiformes > Tinamidae > Nothocercus > Nothocercus julius. The sequence goes on from VZSV01000071.1 coordinate 1,453,043, forward strand.
TTCTTTTTCTTCCGGGAGCATTTACACCACCCATGACCCTTGGCTGTGTCTCCCAGAAGCTGCAGTCATTTTCAGTTAAGGGTAATTGGCAGCAGAATACACTTTGTTCTGCATAGTGTTAAAAATGGGCTACTTTGTTTTGCCAACCTTCCTGAACTTCCTCTCAGTTCAATGAAGGAGTGCAACATTTGTATAAGAAAGAAATATTGTCTTCAATGGGAAATGTATTCCATGTGTGTTATAATTCATATTATGACAGATCTTTCTTAGCTTACAATATTGTTATTCACCCAGTGGAAAGAAACTTTATCAACTCCTTTCTCTCTTTTTTTGAAAATGTGTTTTTTGAGGCAGCCATAATTTTTATTTGCGGAAATATGTGATAAATTTGAAAAATAAATTTATATTAAAACTCCCATTTGTATTCGATTTCCTTCATAAATCTGGGTAAGATGTCAGCTGAGCAGTTCATATATAAAATATTAGAACAAACATGGCCTGTCTAATTGAAAAATCTGTCTTCATCAAGGACCCGGAGCTGAGCTTAAGAATGAAAGATGGAGGCTTTATTTAATGCAGTTCTGCCCTGACTGTCATGAATGCTGTCTTTTTCTTCCCCTTCACCACCTCAACATAAATAGCAAAGCTCTATTCCCCAACTGGTCTTAAAGGCAAAAACAAAGATATGCAGAGAAAGGAATGGTCACTGGTGTCTGTAGAGTGGTTTAACCTACTTATGTTCCCAAGCGTTAATCCTCGTGCACTTAAAGGATGGGCGTTGTGATCCCTGCAGTATTGGCTGGCCCGGGTTCAAAATTTGCAGCTAATGTAATAATCTCGGCGGGTCACCCCGTGGGGTCATTCCTGCTATCTTCAGAGGATGTAGCTAAGCAGTCGGGGGAGATAAAGACGAAAGCAGAAGGAAAATGAAAAAAAAAAAGAAAGGAGGCTGGGAGGTTTTCATAGACCAAAAAAAAGGGGGGAGTAAGGGAAAGGAAAGCTAAAAAAAAAGCGCATGTGTGTTTTCAGGACCTCTGGGATTTCCCCTGCTGATTTAGAGCTCGGAAAGCGAGTGTGAAAACCTGCCAAACCCACCAGCATCCCCTGGTCCAGCCAGGTTTTCACGCGCACGAGTACAGAGACAGTCGCGGCCCGAAGCACCAGTGCCGAACAAACGGCTCTCGGAGCAGGCGGGCGCCGGAGCCAGTGGGACGGGAGACCCTCCCGAGCCTCGCCGGGAGAGGGACAGCCTCGTGCAATGCCTCGAGCTGAGCCGGAGCGGGTCCGAGACACGGCCCCGGCAGCGCCCGCAGACGGGCACGTCCATCGGGACACTCACCGGAGGCCCTGGAGAGCGGGGATCGGGATTTTGTCCCGTCACACACATCCTGCATCACCCTGCTCAAAGCGCTCGGACCCTCCAAGCCTGGGTAACAGTTGCTGGGCTGCAAAACACCTACCTCAAGGCCCACGAGGAAATTCTCATGCGATCTGCACAAAAATCCCCACAACGAACCAACCAAGGAACCCTGCTGTTGTCACTTCCCACACTACCCTTGCAATTCCCTTGTACACACTCGCACAGGTAGAAGGGCCTGTTCCTCCTGTGGCTTCTGGGGCTTGGGTTTTACGCTCTGAAAACTCACTTTGTCTCTTATATCAGCTTTTTGTAAATATGTTTCATTTATTTTAAGCCATGATCTGCAGCCAAAACCAAGAATTCAAGGATATTTGCACTGACTTCAGAGCTGCTTTGTGTCAGCCCCATGCAAAGGAGTTGGCAAAGGATATCTGGAGGGAGACTGAGCTAAAAGAAAGAAGGAACTTCATTCATTTTGAGTAATATGGAGGAATCCAGGCAGAAAGAAGAACGGAGCACTGACAAGGAGAGCTAGGAAGATTTAGCAGTAACAGGAAGCAGAAACAGGACTTAAGCTGTGGTTACAGGACGACTATTTTGACAACTATTAAAAGTGGACCTCATATTGCTACATGAATCATTGCAGCATATCAGCAGTCACTGAGAACGGTATCCATCAGCTTTTGAAGGAAATTGTTGTCCCTCTATTTCCAAAGAAACGGCAACATTTCAAGAGGATACAATCTGTAGAGGGGACTTTCTTAAACACCTGGCCAGCGCCTTTGCGGCGGAAGGAGGTGGCAGCAGCATCCTTGGGCAACAGGACTCAAGCAACCCCTGCACACCACAAAATTCCTACTAACATGAACAGAAATGTTCAGTACTTTGGAGATGCAGGATCAGGCAATATCTTGCCTTGATGACTTCAACACTAATGACAACATCTGTGTAAAGATGACTACAGAACATCCAATCTGACAAAAAAGCTGTAAGAAAAAGAATATACTTTGTTCTTACTGCTCTCACAGAAAGGAAATCAGTATCAGCCTGAGTTCCTGCAGTCCTGGAGAACATGCCTCTTTCCATGGTAGCTGGAAATTCACCCAAAGTGTAAAGTGATCTCATCAGTCTCTCATCGTAGGCTTGCAGCCCAAATGACTTTTCACGTAGGCAGTGCAGCTCCAGTGGAATTACAGCTCCCCAATGCCTTCCACCTTCAGGAGAGAACTAGCGAGGAGACGGGTGACTTGCCACGGAAATATTTTTGCTTTGGCCAAAAAGATAAGGGAAAAAACATTACTCCCGAAAAAAATTCTCACTAAGAACCTTGGAAAACTGGAACGAATCCTGTTCAACTCCAGGAAAAAACTGCAAATTAAAATGTTGCCTTTTCTGGTTTTGATGAAAAACAGAAACTCTTCATGGAAAGTAGACACTCTCTGTGATTTGCTTGCTTTGGCAGAAATGAGATAGCATTTGATAAAAAATTTTATGAACACTGTTTTTACTGAGTCTTTGCTCTTACCACCCCTTTATTAAAAGCAAGGGAAGACTCTTATTAAAAGATGTGTAAAGAAGTAAGTCCGAAGTGAATCACCTTCCTTGTTTGCATTTGATATTAAGGGGCAAAGGAGAAACACAGCCAGTGGGTTCCAGCTGGAGCCAGAGGAAAATTCTCTTCCACACCCCTGGAGACAAAATCCACCCAGCAGTTAATATATTAACAGTGAATGAGTCTCACTGGGGAGGCAGCCATCCTTGCTGCAGGGGGTCACTAGTCTGCCAGTAGACATAGACAGTAGTGGCAAGTGGCAGCAGGGCCACCAGCACCGTTTCTCTGCTGTTCCCACCAACATGAATGTGCGTCCTGATGGCACCTGGTGTCTCCGGAGAGGACTGTCCCCCGCGTGCAAGGCAGGGGACTGACTACGGGGTGGAAAACTGAGGCCTGGAGTCAAAGTCACCAAATGCATCGCCGAACTCCACGTCTGGGTGTGTCGCGTGCTCAGGAGGCAACTGGACCCAACACTCCACTATCGGCAATCTCCTCTCCAGGCACTGTCCGCCGCCGTAACAAACTCGTGAACGGCCTCCTGCGTCCTCCCCTGCCCCCGGGCACAGGCAGGGTGGCGGCTGCGTGGTGGCTCGCTGGGGACAGATGCAGCCGGGCGAGGGACCGCTGCCTGGCCTCGCAGCCCGGCCTGCCTCCACGTCCGCCGTCAGCGTTTGGCTCCTCGCGGCCGGCCCCGGGTCTGCAGCGGAGCAGGGCCACCGCTCTCCAACTGCATGGCAGAGGCGCAGATTTCGCGGGCAGCTGCAGCATGGTTTGTGAAACTTCAGGACTTTGAGGGAGGGCAAAGCTCTGTGGCAGGCACAGAGGGAGGCAGACTCCCCCAGAAAGGAAGCTCGGCGAGCAAGCGGCCTGCTCGGACAGTTGGCGTACTGGAGCCAGGAGCAGGAGCAGCAGAGGAGCTGCTCCATCGCCACCTCACGCCACACGACCACGTGGCCTTTTGCTCACATGCTTGGGCTCCTGAGTCTTGTCCTCTAATTAGTTCATGATAAAAAGTGAAAATTTACTGCAAAGGCAGCTGCTGATGCAAAAGCCCATAGCTATGCTTCAAAAATACCAAACCAACCCAGGAGCTGATGCTAAAGTTGAGTGTGCTGATGCTCAACCATTCTTCATAACAAATAAAACCTGATGTTCATAGGGCATCCAAAATGCAAACAATTGGGCACCACTGAGTTTTCCAGAGAGCACATTAGCAAGGTGTTGGGTTCTCACACCTTCTGATTGATTACATCATCTTTATGTAGGCCTTGTTTTGAACGAGGGGAACGCACGAGGTTAATGCTAGCTAGCTCTGGAGGATTGCTCGCTCTCAAGATACAGTTGCTGAGGAGGGCTGTGTTAGCAGTTCACCGCTCCAATATGATACTGTAATTTACGTAGTGACCTGTCTATTAACCCTGCATCACTCTCACCGCATCAGCAGCGATTCAGGTTGAGCTGAATAACCTCTGTCATTGTCCTGGCCTGCCATGAGGTTTCTCAGCTCAATGCCACACTTGAATGACACTCTGTCATTATGCTATATTTAGGTAATGAAAGGTGTAATTAGCTTTGTTCTGCTGCAAGCTGATCCGACCCTGTATGCATTATAAAAGGTAATAAAATAGGTGCACAGATATAAAAACCTGAATAAGCATATTATTCGGTGTAATTTCATGAGCCAAAAACTGATGAAAGAACCAGGGTAAGGGAGCCTCAGCCACTTCAGTGCCCAACGAGACTTGTCATTAGAAGCCATGCAAAAAGCACAGCGAAGCTATGTCAAGGCATCAACAGGGCCATATTTAATCAGTCCCCCTGTTGTAGCTTTTATATAATTGATGGCATTTTGCGATGATTGCTTTCCTATTACAGTACTGTATCTTATCTCCGCACTGAGAGAGGAGTGGTTTTATGTTATTGTCAGCAAACTTCCAGAGGGAGCATTATCCAGGGCCCATGCCCTTTGTGGGGCTGTCGTCTTGTCATTAATTGTTCTGCCTGGCCTTTGTCTGGGACTTTGGCCATCTGCTTTATCGCACCCCATCAGCCTGCCGTAGGAATGAATGGAACTGATAATATAAAAGTCCTGGCAGGAGAGATACTGGATTAGAAGCTCTGGATGCCAAATTAGTCAGTCCTAAGGACATCACACATTTTCTTAGCATGAGTAATTCTAGCTGAGGAAAGGAGTTTTGTGGTATTTGAAAAAAAAAAAAATGCTGGTTTGTTTGATATGGATGTGGATCTTCCTTGCCTTACCTTATGAGCCTTTCAGGAATACTCTCAAAGCTGCTGCCTGTCTCCAAGAGAGGGCAAAATGATGTAACGATTCATATGCTTTCCTGACACACAGGCCTTGATCCCAGAGACAAGATACTCCCCCGTCCCCACTTGGCTGCAGCTGCAGCAGGACCAGGGCTCTGCAGTGAAACCTGCCAGCGGGAAAAACCTCCCGCCTGCTGCACCAGAGCCCCACCGGGAGAGGAGCTACATAGCTAAGGGCTTCACAGGCTTCCACAACTTCACACCTTCCCAAAAGGAAACACCAGGAAAAACAAATGCATCTGTCAGGTTATTTAGAGCACAAGAGGCTCAGGTGAGGCTGAAAGACTCAGAAAACCCTGAGCCACGGGCACTTGAGCCACAGGCTGCTGAAAGGGAGGAAGGGTGACACATGTACAACCAACTTGCACGCACATGTGCAAACCTGCACGCTCCTGGGGCTGCCCTGCACGGACACGGTGTCCCCGAGGAGACAGGGAGAGCACAGGAGTGTGGAGCGTGTGTTTCCTTCACACGTTTGGAAGGAAACAGGTGTCTCGCAGAGCATGCAGATGCACTCTGCTGTGCCCACCTCAAGGGACGTGGCTGGTCCCCCGCCTGGGATTGCAGCACGTTCACCACACGCAGCCCTCGAGCTGGGAGTGTCTGGCTCAGCGTGCACAGAAAAACACCTTGCAGGAACACACTTTGGGGTGTCAGACAACATTTTCACAGAGTGATCAAAAGGCTGCTGGAGTCATGGGAAAGACACATCCCTTCCCGTGGACTCCAGTGGGCTTTAAAGCAGGGCCTATGATCAGTGATATACGAAGTCTTGCAAAAGTCTCCCACAAGAAAGATGTTTTGCCCGATGCAGATGCTTGTAAAACATTTCTCAAGCAATTATAAACAGGTAATGCTTAAATTGCGTGGGAATATGTGTACATCAAGTGAAACAGTTCTGTTTTCTTTTTGCTAATGAGCAGGACTACGGGTGTTTGCTCCTTGGTGGGAAGAAGGAGTTTCTCAGACATACTTCCTAGGTGAGGCAGAAGCTGCTGGGGAATATAACCAAAATACAAAAATAAAATATTTAAGTCATTGCAATCTGGCATAGCTGAGGTTGTGACTACCCAATTACTCGTGTACAAACCTATCCTCCCATTCCACTTCACCACCGCTTGCCGTTCCCCCAGATGATGGCTTTCTTGCTCCAATTTTATTTGCCCTGTGGGAGGCAGCATGTGTTTTTTGCAATAGCACCCAAGCTGACGAGCCTTTTGACTCTGACAGGATCTTATTCTGTGCTCCTCAAGCTCTATCAATCCTAAAAAAAAATTGCTGTGACTCCCAGAGGGGCTGTTAGACAGGCCTTAAACACTTCTGACCGTGCTGCCCTACAGTAACAGAGGTAAGCGTGACATGACCAAGAGCTCTATAAAACACACAATATTTTTTCCTTTTTTTTTTTTTTTCCCTTGTGTGTGGTATTTAATCAACTCTTCCCATTATGTTATTTTCCCATAGCACACTGTCTTTATCAGAATAAAGCAAGTTTTCCTGTCTGCATGCCCAGCTCCCGCATTCCAGGGCCCCGGGAAGCCCGCGGAGCCGCCAGGAGCAGCAGGGACCAGAAGACACGGCCCCTGTTGCCACCAGACTCCCGATGGGGAGTTACGGGGCGGAGGGTCTAGCCTGCGTTTCTTGGGAGGCCAGGAGAGGTTTCATAATGACCCTCTCAGCTCTTAAATCTCTTGAATGAGTTCACCTGGAGCTTAAGCCGGTGTCTACGCCAGCACCCAGCGAAAGCGCAGCGAGCGCAGCCGCGCTACAGACTCACGCAGGCCCTCGGTGTCCCGCGCGGCCGCCGCCGCTCTTCCCCGCAGCCGAAGCCCCGGGAAGGTGCTCGGAGCCGGCAGGCCCAGACCCGCGGCGGGCCCAGACGGACACGGCCGTGGGGCAGCCCCCAGCAAAGGGCTCGGCGGGGCCCCGGGCCGCGCGGGCGGCTGCGCCTCCCTCGCGGCCCCCGGAGCCGCTCTTCGCTCCTCGCAGCCGAGCGCGAGGAAAACACAGCGAGGGCGGCGCGACCGTCCCGTCGCGCCGCCGAGGGGGCCGCATTCCTGACATAGATTTCCCTGGGGTCAAGTTTCTCTTGGGGTGGTATTCCCAAAGCTAAACATAACGGGGTAATGGATTACCTCTCCGGATAACCCCGGTCTTCAGCGATCCGCGGTTTAGATATGTCACATAATGTTTTTATCCGCGCCGGCTTCTGTGTCCATTAAAAATGCCAGTAATGTCCTGTTTGACGGCGTTTCTCTGGCCTGAAGCGATACTGCTTGCGGAACACAATGCGAGTGTGACACTTCCAAATAAATGTGTTCTTTCCGAGGAAACCTGGCTCGGGCGCCTGATGAATTCCACCACTCATTCACTTTCTGGTATTTAAAGAATCCCTCCCCATCCTTCAGCTGGTATTTTCTTAAAGGTGACTATCAGGAGCTATCAAACGCGGGGAATTCCCCAGGGCCCAAGCACGGCAGCGGGATCAAAGCCGGGGGCGATAAGGTCGGTGACGGCACAAGGCAGGTGGGCGGCCGGATGAAGGCGGCGGAGGCCGCGCCGGAGGCGAGCGCGACTCCCGCGCTCCGCTCCCCGGGGCTCGTCCCCATCAGCGNCAGCGCCGCCGGCCGCACGGCGGCCTCCCGCCCCTACGGAGCGGAGCCGCTCGGCCGAAGGCGGCCTGGCAGCGGTCGCGCTCAGCACCTCCGCTCCGGAGGGGGTTTGTGCCAACTGCGGCCGCAGCTCCCTTTTCTGCAATAGCTCTTGGCGGTCCAGAGGGCCGGCTTTTCGGTCAAGGTTTTGGGGTAAACTCTGCACATATAAATACAGGCATATTCACAGTCAGGCACTTATTTCAATCACAGATAACGATACTTGCGGATAGAGGGCCTGGCGTGTGCTGCCCGCCCAGCTTTCTCCTCTGTTTTGCTTCGGCTTGGTACAGACAAAGCCAAACAGAAAGCTTGACCTCTGCGAGCTGCCCGCGCAGCGCGCTGTCCGCTCTGCCCGCCGCCAGGCCGCAGCCCCTCGCGCACCCACACGGAAGTCTTTGGAGGCGAGCTGCTCCCAGGCCTCATGCTCCGCAAGGACGTACGCAGCAACGCGAGCTGAAGGGCAGGAGAAATCCCAGCAGCGCCAGAGGCGGGCAGAGCTGAAGCACTGCACAGCGAGAACAGGCCCGCTTGGACAGCTGCTCCTGGAAGCAGAGCGTATTTTGAGGGAAGGTGCTGCCCTGTGGTTGTCCGTGTTACCCTTTTTTTTTTTTTTTTTTTCTGCTAGGAGTTGTCAGATAGAAATTAAATAAAGTCAGCATATATCTTTTTCTTTTTACTTGCATGTCTTTTACTGTAATAACCAAGAAAATGTGTAGATTGAAAATGTGAGGGGCAGCACTTTTTCATTAGTGTCTTCTGGAGGAAACGTGCTAAACTCTGTGCTACTATTGTTTGTTTCATTAGTTTAACATCACATATAGTCATAGACATGATGTCAGAAACAGAGCAATTCTGAGCTGGGGGAAAATGCAGCGAATGTAGAAATTGCTAACGCCACCATCTGCTGGAAATGGATATGCATGTTATGGCTTTCCCCATTACGGATTTTTATTATTATTTTACTGTTCATTTTAATGCTGGAGTTTATATTTTTCAGGTATGTCAATTTATAAAATAGTAGCAGAGAATGAACTTTTCCCATATTTTTCCAAGGATCGGGAAGAGATATGCTGAGGATTTTCATGCTCTCTGGGGTCACTCACAGTGTAGGCTCTGTTAACACTATCCATTTAGCTCTTTGGATGTTAACGTGATGAATTAGTATTATTTAAAGGTGTGCTTTACCAGGCAGGACACACATCACTTCATAAATGTGACACATGTGAAAAAAGTAATGGCACATAATGATATTATCATGCTGGAAGTTTGGGAGGAAATATATTAAAAATTCTCCCTGATGGGAATAGCACTGTGTTATTCTTTGACATTCCAGTTCGGTACCAAGAGCAAGAAGGCACTGTGCTCAAAGACAAACGTGATTTTACCGAGATCACCTATCAGGCTGCAGTCTTCTGCAGAACACTTTTCAGTGGAGGAATGTGTGGAAGTGGAAATGATAGGCAGGTAATGATTAAAGATGACAGGAACAGGATATGGTGCCAGGAAGAATTTCAAAGACCCAACCAGTAAAATACAGTCTGATTCCTTTAAGCAAAATCTTCAAGCGTGCACTGAAGTTAAGCATATGCTTAAGTAGGAGGCTGCATAAGGATGGACTTATGCACATATTCCAGTTCTTTCAAGAACAGTTTCTTATTAGCGGGTTTAATTTTGCACAACTGAAGTGCCGGAACAAGTTGCTGGGATGTTTAATAGAGAGCGTCTTAGCTGACCAAGCTAAGTGAATGGTTCAGCTGGTGGGTGGAAAAAGCTGTGGAATGGCGTTAAAGAGCATTCCAGAGCAAAATTAGCTCTGCTTCATATTATATATATTTCAAAACACAGCCAAAGTGTTAATAACAAGATGAGACATCAAGGCATGCATCAAGGATAACAAGTTAATCATTAAGTTATTCCTGTCTGTTTACATTTTCAGACAAAGTAGCAGTCAAAACACTCCGAATGTTGCCTCAGTGCTAGAAAATCCACAGGGAAAATACCTTTTTGGCACTTAAAATAACAATTTTCATGCTACTGAGTCATCAAAATTAGTTCTGCATTGTTAAACTTTAAAGGAATTCAGCAGATAAATGAGTCAACAAAATGATCCCGAGACACACAGAGCATTCATCGCCAATTGTGCGGTGAAAAAGGTTTATGCGGGGAAGCAAAAAAAAATCTGACTATTGCTTTTGGTGCTTTCTTGCCTTCTGTAACAAGAAATACTACTGCTTGAATGCTCAACTACTAAGGGATATTTAACAGACTGAAATAATGAGAAGAATATGCTTGACAGCCACATCAATTTAGACAAAAGATGAGTCCTGTCTACCTATTACAGATACCATGACCCTTCAGAGAGGGAAATGTTTTCCCTTTTTTCCTTCATTTTTTAGAATCAACGGTACCTCATTTTTGCCAACAATCGTCAGAAATGGCAGTAATGGTGGGAATTACGACTATTTTTTTCACAATTCCCCTTTCAATAACCCTGCGGACAATTCAAAAATGCTGCCTCAGTGAGCCTGGAGTCCACATTTAGTATGACAGAGGGGCAGGAGGATGAAGGAAAATCAGTTGACCGAGCAGGACCAAGCTCTAGAGAGGTGGTTATTCATCTCCCCAAAATGGTTATATGCCTCACTCGGGTGAGCTAATTGGGAACAAAAGGGGCAACAAGGTGCCCTCCACAACCCTCCCGTGCAGGAAAATTAACACAACTGGGACATGCAGAGGGTCTGTTCTCCCAGCTTCTGGATTACGTGTGCAAAACAGGATTATTCTGGGGGCAGACCACGCTTAGCAGCTCTGCTTTAGGATCCACAAGGACATTTAAGGATGCTGCACAAGTATCCTGGACAACTTTAGGTTCTTCTACTGTTACTGCTACAGAATTCTGAAAAAAAAAATGAAAAGATGCTTATGAAAAGGAAGATACGAATCTAGAGTAATTTATTGTATTTATTTACAGTCTGTAAGTAACTCCTACTGAATTATCCCCACCTTTCCCTTGCCTTAGGTGAGCATACTGTTCCCCTACTGAAGATCTAAACCGCTTGAGCAGAACTCTACAAATTGCTTTGATCAGCCAAATATCCTCAGTCATTTCTTCAGTGAGGCACTTTCCTAATGGAGACATTCTCTAAGATATTCTAAGAATATCTCTAAGATATTCTTCACTTACCTGCTTCTTCACTCTCATCCTGCATATTGGACACTACTGTCTCTCTCTCTTTATCTTGTACCTGGTGGGCCAGCCCTCCTGGCTGCAAGGCAGTAACATCTGTAACCCTCTATGTGGTCAGGTCATTTTGGAGGACTAAATGGCCCATTGCAACATCACAGGCTCCAAACACATTCCCAAACACATTCACCTTTCTTGGGAAACCACGACCATGGGTCCGAGACCCCCAGCAGTCCAAATTCCTCTAGATGTGACCGCGCGTAACCATAACCCCTTTCGGGCTGCCTGCAGAAACCTCTGGACGCAAAAGACAGGGACTGTTACAGTGCAGACCCTACCAGGTGGCGCAGTGCGAGGGCTCCTCGCTGCCCGATGCTTTGCCACACCAGTTTTTCTTGAGACGGGATCAACAACGGAGCGGGCAGCAAAGCAAGCGCTCCCCAACCTTACTGCTCTCGCACGGCTCACTTACTAAGCCTCATCTTCGCCCCACGGATGCCTCTCTGTCTCCCTCGGGGCCCTGTTTCTGCACGCAGGGTGGTGGTTCCCCTTCACCCGCGCGCAGCGCCGCAGAATGCGGATGAGATAACCGCTCCCGCGCCGCCCCAGGCAGCCGCGCGCAGGTATTAAGCCCTCAGCCTGCAGTTTTTCAAGCACCGAGAGCAGGTTTGTGATTATCAGCAATTACCTAAGTGGGTTGGGTATTTCCACTCCTACCCCGCTCTTGTTTGGTCACAAGACGTTTAATTAGAGAGATGAAGCAGAGTTTCATTATGCTTCCATTGCTGCCTTTCAAGGGCAAAGAATTGCAGAAATGCAACAAGACCAATTTCCTCGCAGTCAAGATTAATTTGCAAGCAGTCCAGTGAAAGTAAGATTTTCTCTCAAACTGTAATGCACTCGCAGCTACTGGGACAGCGGGAGCTGCGAAAGATCTATGTAAAAAATATAACAAATGAAGTTTCCTTCTCCCAAGCGAGCACCCACTCAACAAATGTGTTCAGAAATGTTAGCAGCAGGATGTACTCTTCTTTGGCACTATCTACATCAGTGCATTCCCTGAGGGTTATCGTTAGTCCCTGGTCAAAAATATTTTATGTATTAATTGGTAAGCTCATTTCCAAGTGATAGCTCTGCAAGAATGCTAGTGATCTTTTTTTTATTCAACAGAAGTAAGATTTTTGCACTGAAATGAAGAAAGTAATCTTTTAAAGCTCATTTGAAGCCACACAGATCTGTATCTTCCAGGTGGAAAACAAACTAGTACAGTCAAGAAACACAGTTTGTAAACGACAGAATGAAAAAGGGATTCCAACTAGATTTGTAGAACGTTTAGCCAAGCCCAGAAGTATTTCATAAGCCCATCTTCACTTCATGAGAAAGCAAATCTTGAAATCTGCTTTTAAAAAATCCACTAAGAAAAGTCATTTTTATCATCTCTAAAACTGCCATAGAATAAGAGTTTGAACAAGACCAAGAAGATAAATCCTGAGTTGCAAGTTTAGTAAAGAATGCTTCATAAAGACTGCATGAATCTAGAAAAGGGCTTCGTTTTGAAGCAACTTTCATGCCAAATATTTCAGCGAGCTCCACTGGTGAGCAACTTCCTAAGATAACGCACCCTGTGCCACAACATTTCACAGGGCGCTGGGGAGGGCAGGCCCAGGGGAAGGTCTCTCGGATATGGGCTATGGGTTTTGAAGGAATCACCGGGGCCTAAATCACGAGCTGAATGCCACGGCAGCACCCGCAGTGGGGTCCAAAAAAACTCACAAAGGTAGAAAAACAAAATTACATCCCACATACATAACCCTGCTGCCCTTTACCAAGCACAGCCTCAAGAAGGATTTACACAGCATTATAATGATTACAGAAGAGATTTAGAGTGAGAAGTCAGTGAGATGTGTAAGAAACTTCAGCTTGATTTGACATACGTATTATTATTGAAATCCCTGATAAAGTGCTCAAGTGTCCACAGGCATCCAGCAGAACAGGAGGCAGAAATGTGTGGATGACCCAGATGTGACACCGGACACATGCCTAAGCCCGCTATTCCTGGTCCATACACTTATTCAGACTAAGGTATTACTGTTTTCCCTTTCTTCAGTGATGTTTCACTATCAACTTTCCTATGAAATGAAAGGACACTGTTTTACCAGAAATTGAGTGAGGGGCAGTAGTACTGCAGCACGATGCACATTTGTTGCAAAATATATTCAGATTCACCTACTAGCTCTGCTTAATACTCCTACAGCTAAGACAAAATGTTCTTCCAAGTATTTCTGTTTGTAACCCTAATTTCGCATTTGTTTTGATGGTATTTCAAGAGCTAAAGTCTCATTTTCCTTCTTAGCCGTTAGCACAGAAATATGATGCCGTGCTTCCTACTGGGATATGTTCTCATTCATTTTGTGGTATTAGGGGAGTGAGGAGAGGAAAACCCTGGAGAGCCAGGAGAGGACGGGGTCTCATGGAGAGGCAGCCAACGCTATGACTAGACACCCATTCCAGAGGCAGACGCAAGACACAGGATTCAGTGCCTTGAGGAACTATACCTATTTTTATCTCCATCTTTTGCACTGTTCTGGTGAGCTATCGCAACCTTAAATGTTTTGCTTCATAACAGCACGTATCCTCTCGAGAGATAGGGTAAGATAGAGGTGGATTCCTAGGCTGGTACAAACAAGCAAGCGTTCCTTTTGAACACGCACAGGGAAACCAAATGCTCTCATAATCCTGCGGGACCTCCAAGAGAGATTGAAGCGTTCATTTTTTTTCCCCCCTGAAGCAGCTAGCACTTCTGAGTGCTGGCTTCTCTTGTTATGCAAGAAGTAGTCACGGGTGATTAAATCCCAGCCTTTTGCTATGCACGGATGTGTTGCCTTTTTCACTCAATTTAGCTTACTCTCTGCTCTTAGGGGCACGCGAACCACCGGCACTGCAAGCGGGAACAAAACCCAGGTTGCCGCTGCTCCTCCCTTTTGACAAGACACGAAGTGACAAGGCCGATCGCTGACTTCCTCCGCCACCGAATGCCCTGTGTGGCCCGCGGGTCGGCCCGTGTCCTGCTCCGTGCCCTGCTCCGTGCCCTGCTCCCTGCCCTGCTCCCTGCCCTGTTCTGCACCCTGCTCCCTGCCCTGCTCCGTGCCCTGCTCC
>VZSV01000071.1:1489824-1569103 GCA_013398735.1 Nothocercus julius
ACCATCACTGTGACACACCAAGTACCATCGCTGTGACACACCAAGCGCCATCGCTGTGACCCACCAATTGCCATTGCTGTGAAACATCAAATGCCATCGCTGTGACATCTCAAACGCCATAGCTGTGACACGTGCAGCAGCATCGCTAGGACACGCCAAGCGCCCTCGCTGTGACATGTCAAGCGTCATCACTGTGACACGACAAGTGCCATCTCTGGGACACATAAAACGTCATCGCTGTGACACCCCAAGCGCTATTGCTGTGACACATCAAAATCCATCGCTGTGACACATCAAACGCCATCGCTGTGACACGCCAAGTGCCATTGCTGTGACACACCAAGCGCCATCACTGTCAGACATCAAACGCCATCGCTTTGACACGCCAAGCGCCATCACTGTGACACATCAAACACCATTGGTGTGACACACCAAGTGTCATCACTGTGACACGCGCAAGAGCATCTCTGAGAAACGCCAAGTAATAGCACTGTGACACACCAAGTGCCATCGCTGGGACACAACAATGGCAAACATTGTGACACACCAAGCGCCATCGCTGTGACACGCCAAGCGCCATCACTGTGACACATCAAACGCCATTGCGGTGACACACCAAGCGCCATTACTGTGACATACCAATTGCAAACCTTGTGACACACGAAGTGCCATCGCCGTGGCACGACAAGCGCCATCACTGTGAAACATCAAACGCCATCACTGTGACACATCAAGTGTCATCACAGTGACACCCCAAGTTCCATCATTGTGACACATCACTCACCATCGCTGTGACACGCCAAGTACCATCGCTGTGACACGCCAAGCGCCATCGCTGTGACACATCAAACATCATCCCTATGACACGCCAAGTGCTATCACTGTGATACATCAAACGCCATTGCCGTGACACACCAAGCGTCATCACTGTGACACGCCAAGCGCCATCGCTGTGACACATAAACGCCATCACTGTTACACGCCAAACACCATCGCTCTGACATGCCGATTGCCATCTCTGTGACACATCAAATACCATCGCTAGGACACGCCAAGCGCCATCGCTGTGTCACATCAAATGCCATCACTGTGACCCATCAAACTCCATAGCTATGACATGGGCAGCAGCATCGCTGTGACACGCCAAGCGTCATCACTGTGACACGCCAAGTGCCATTGCTGTGACACGCCAAGTGCCATTGCTGTGACACATCAAGTGCCATCACTATGACACGCCATGCGTCATCACTGTGACACCCCAACCGCCATCACTGTGACACATCAAGTGCCATCACTGTGACACATCAGGTGCCATCACTATGACACGCCAAGCATCACCACTGTGACACGTCAAGCGCCATCGCTGTCACACGCCAAGTATCAATGCTGTGACACACCAAGTGCCGTGACTGTGACATGTCAAGTGCCATCGCTATGGCACACCAAGCGCCATCACTGTGACACGCCAAGCGCCATCACTGTGACATGTGCAAGAGCATCTCTGAGAAACACCAAGTAATAGCGCTGTGACACACCAAGTGCCATTGCTGGGACACACCAATTGTAAACGTCATCACACACCAAGTGCCATTGCTGTGACACGCCAAGTGCCATCACTGTGACACCCCAAATGCCATCACTGTGACACACCAGTTGCCATCATTGCGACACATCAAGCACCATTGCTGTGACACAACAAGCGCCACCGCTGTGAGACGCCAAGCGCCATCACTGTGACACATAAACACCATCGCTGTTACACGCCAAACGCCATCGCTGTGACACATCAAATGCCATCACTGTGACATGCCAAGTAAGGTCACTGTGACACGCCAAGCACTATCACTGTGACACACCAAGTGTCATCCCTTTGACACGCCAAGCGTCGTCGCTGTAACACGCCAAGTACCATCGCTGTGACACATCATGTGCTATTGCTGTGTCACACCAAGTGCCATCAGTGTGACACACTAAGTGCCATCACTGTGACATACCACGCGCCTTCGCTGTGACACGCCAAGCGCTATCACTGTGACATGCTAAGTGCCATTACTGTGACACGCCAAGTACCATAGCTGTGACACGCCAAGTGACTTTGCTGTGACATGCCCAGGACCATCGCTGAGAAACGCCAAGTAACAGCGCTGTGACACACCAAGTAACATCGCTGGGACACATCAAGTGCCATCGCTGTGACAAACCAAGCACCATCGCAATGACATGCCAAGTGCCATCGCTGTGACACGCGTAGCACCATCACTAGGATACGCCAAGCGTCATTGCTTTGACACACCAAGTGCAAATGCTGTGACACTTCAAACGCCATCACTGTGACATGCCAAGTGCCATCACTGGGACACGCCTATTGCCATTGCTGTGACACATCAAACGCCATCGATGTAACAGACCAAGGGGCATCAGTGTGACACATCAAGCGCCATCACTGTGACACATCGAATGCCATCACTGTGACACACCAAGCATCATCACTGTGACACACCAAGTGCCATCACTGTGACACATCAAATGCCATCGCTGTGACACATCAAGCGCCATCACTGTGACACGCCAAGCGCCATAGCTGTGACACATCAAACGCCATCGCTAGGACACGCCAAGCGCCATCGCTGTGACACATCAAATGCCATCGCTGGCACACATCAAACTCCATAGCTGTGACACGTGCAGCAGCATCCCTGTGACACGCCAAGCGCTGTCGCTGTGACATGTCAAGCGTCATCACTGTGACACGACAAGTGCCATCTCTGGGACACATCAAACGTCATCGCTGTGACACGCCAAGTGCCATTGCTGTGACACGCCAAGTGCCATTGCTGTGAGACATCAAACGCCATCGCTTTGACACGCCAAGCGCCATCGCTGTCACACGCCAATTGCCATCACTGTGATACGCCAAGCGCCATCGCTGTGACACGCCAAGCGCCATCGCTGTGACACATCAAACACCATTGGTGTGACACACCAAGTGCCATCACTGTGACATGCGCAAGAGCACCTCTGAGAAACGCCAAGTAATAGCACTGTGACACACCAAGTGCCATTGCTGGGACTCACCAGTTGCAAACATTGTGACACACCAAGTGCCATCGCTGTGACACGCCAAGCGTCATCACTGTGACACATCAATCACCATCGCGGTGACACACCAAGTGCCATTGCTGTGACATACCAAGTGCCATCACTGTGACACACCAATTGCAAACATTGTGACACACCAAGTGCCATCGCTGTGACACGCCAAGCGTCATCACTGTGACACATCAATCACCATCGCGGTGATACGCCAAGTGCCATCGCTGTGACATGCCAAGCGCCATCACTGTGACACATCAAACGCCATCACTGTGACACCCCAAGTGCCATCACTCTGACACACCAATTGCCATCATTGTGACACATCAAGCACCATCTCTCTGACACGCCAAGCGCCATCGCTGTGACATGCCAAGCGCCATCGCTGTGACATATCAAACGCCATCGCTGTGAGACGTCAAGCGCCATCACTGTGACACATCAAGCGCCATCGCTGTGACACACCAAGTGCAAATGCTGTGACGCACCAAGTGCAAATGCTGTGACAAGCGAAGCGCCATCGCTGTGACACATCAAACACCATCACTGTGACACGCCAAGTACCATCGCTGTGACACACCAGGTGCCATTGCTGTGACATATCAAACGCCATCGCTGTGACATGCCAAGCACCATCACTGTGACACATCAAGCGCCATCGCTGTGACACACCAAGTGCAAATGCTCTGACACGCGAAGCACCATCGCTGTGACACATCAAACACCATCACTGTGACATGCCAAGTACCATCGCTGTGACACGCCAAGTGCCCCCTCACCGCGGCTGCGAGCCCCCGGAGCCAGGGGCCGTAGCGTCGCTTTCACCCGGGCTTTACTCCGAACTATCTGAACTATGAGCTTCACTTGGGCAAGATCCCACCACCGGACCGTGATCCTCTTCTCAGGTTTAGCTGCGATTTGAATATATTTCCCTATTCTTTCTGTGTTGGCGAGTTCTAATCTTTAACAACCGCCAGCACAAATGAGGGTCCTCTGGTTCCCAAAGACTCAACAGTCTGCGCATGCTGCTCAAGCCGCAGGGCACTTGTGCATAGTTCGTGAGGGGTATTCTCTATTTAAGCCATTTTACAGACATACAAGTGCCTTTGCTCACTATCCCTAAGGGCATTCAATAAAGAAAGACTTACTGTTATCTGCACTTCCGTCTGAGGCCCCATTTCTCTGAGTTTGGATGACAACGACATTGCTCATGGAACATTTTGTTTTGTTACAACACTATGATGCAGCTTTCAGGTCTGGACCAAGTGAGACTAGCTGCAAGAAAATAGATAGGTTTCCCACAATTTTGGCACATACACCTACAGTCAGAGCAGTTTTTGCAAAACAGGGTCACCTGCAGAAAAGGCCAGAAGAGCCCAGCTTGCAGAGCCGCACGCAGAAGTACCCATCAGGAGAAGCCCAGCATTCCCCTCTACTGGGGCTTAGACGGGTTGCTCGTTTTAAGTGATACATAGGTCTCCTGCTGAGGAGATTATACACACATACAGAAAATTATTGTTTTAACCAACCTACAGGCAGTTATATTGAGTTATATATTGAGATGCTTTATTTACACAGTTCTCACGAGTTGCCATGAGACAGTCCTGCTTCCACTCTGAAATATAACCTAAAAAATATTATTTGCCTGCAAAGAACCAAGCAGAAGTCCTCTTAGAACTGCCCTGCTTTAAGAGGAAACCAGCAGCAGTACATGCACGCACCCAAGGAAGGACCAAAATACAGCCTGCCAGCTTTGTGCTGAGACCTGGCAGTCACAAAGCCCCAGCCATACATCTATGCCTGCAGTCCCTTGTTTAGGAACAAGAGTTGCCTTCGCACTCAGCCTCCTCCCCGTGAAGTTTGCATTCACAGCATTTCCTTGTTCCCGGGACACTGGGAGCACACCCGCTCCCCAAGAGCAATCCCTCTTCAAAAAGAAGTGTTCCAAGCCAAGGAGGGAGATCCTTCGCCAGGGGCCAGTTTAAAAAAATGTTGACTAAGGTTGTGCTCTTTGTACGCAGGTGCCAAAACAGACGGTGAACGGTCGCTCACACCCCGGCGGGGGAAGGAGCACCTAGAGTCGCTAAGGGCCATTTTCCTGATACTGATAAAAGGAGAAGCCATCCCCATTTTTCAAGTAGTTTCTTTACCAGCACCTCCTTCTCCCTTCCACACTCCAAACTCTCAAGCATGAAGTTATGGTGGGGAGGTGAGGAAAAAGCATTTTGGAACCACCTTGCCATGTGCTGATGGGTCCTTGTTGCTTCTCCACTTCACGCCCCAGGTCCAGGCAGACTGGCTGAATCCCTCACTCAACCTTCCTGAAACACCGGCCCCTGGGAGATTCCCACTAAAACTCTTCCTCAGACCTTCCACAGCAGTTTCTGATGGCCACAACTGGAAGAGCCCATTCACCCTGAGGTCAATGGAAAGCTCAGCACTTGCATGAGTTAGTAGCAGCGTCAAGACTCAACAGGCCTTCCTGCAAAGCTAGTCCCTAAGTCAACTGATTCATCATCACGGACCAATCTGTCAATGACAGGGGGGAAGCCTTGGATTGTTTTATAACAGCCTGGCAGACAAGAGTCTAATTGCTTTCCAAAAAAAAAGAATATTTCTGATCAAGGTGAGAACATTCTTTGGATGTCTCTCTTCCCTGAATCCAATTATCTTTTCAGGATCATTGTCCACTTGCCAGACTGTACTACGAACTTCACAGCAGTTGGTCTTTTCCCCCAAGACCAGCTGGACTCACAGGATCAGGTCCCCCAGAAAATTGCTGCCTTTTCTCTCGCTCTCTTTTCACTTATGCAAGTTTTTGGCCTGTGTAGTTAAGGTGATTTAAGAGTACTTTAACAGTTCAGTAACCAAAAGTCAGTGAAAAATATCCCCAAACATAGGGTTATTTTGGTTTAATCCCACCGCTTTTACACTAGTTGCAGGAGCTGACACATGCCTGTTAACAACGCTGGCAATGGAGCTCGGAGTATGCGAAAACAGCTTTGATTCTTCCCATTAATGGCCTCTTAAGAGGTACACCCTGCAGCTGCCACATTTCTTGGAAGGCATAAACCCTGACATTAGCCCTGCCTTTTTTACGAAGGGTTTGTTCTTCCCCATTGGCCTTCGTTAATAATTCTCTGGTGATTTTATCTCCATTTTATCTGCTGCAAACCTCTGGGTGCTTGCTGAATTTCTCCAGCCAGCAGCGCTGTTATCAACGCCAAATATTTCAAGCTGTCAGGACATTACTGAACAGAAACTCCTTGAAGCCACTGTTAGCCTAAAGGTGAAGCATTTAACTATATTGCATTGGGGTTAACTACTCTGATGGCCCTTACATTAGCTTATTAGTAGAGGCCAGTTGCTGCTGCGCTGGGTGTGGAGACAGAGCCTTTCCAGGGTCCCTTCCCGGGCAGCTCCACCTTCTGGCTCCGGAATGGGGAAAGATCTGCCCTCTCGCTTCGGATTCCCGGAGACTTTTCCTGAAAATGTGATCTGCATTGCAATTTTTAATACTCCTGCCTCCGATAGTCCCTACCAGGAGAAGGGGTGGGGTCAGGTCTGTTTTTAGCATATTTTTCCTTGGGTTTTAAAGTTTATTTAAACTGACTCACATTTAATTGTCCGAAGGTAAACAGATGAATCACTCAGGGAGAATACACCTCCAAAGGTCAGGGTTCAAACTAAGTTTTTTTTCTTTCTTCCTTTCTTTTCCTTGGGCTTAAATAAGGAAAACTGGGCTGGTTGGAAAATAAAACTATTTTATTTGGGAGTTTAGCAGACAGTGACTCAGATTTTTTAGTTTCCTGAGCTTTTCACTTTTATGTAAGTAGGACTCTCAACAAACAGGTACTGGGCCCACACCTGCCATGGAAAGAGCAGCAGGAGTTCAGCTCCCAGCGCTCACAGAAGCTCTCTTGTTCTGCTGCTGAAATTCCCTCGTTGGCTGCAGAGAGATGCTTGATAACTCCTCATTCAAGCCCTTCAGACCAAGCGTGCTGCAGGGCCCCTCTTTTTAGATTTGGAAAGATCCTCATCAGTCAATGAGAAAACACTACTAAAAAAAACAGAAGAAGAAAAGGTCAGCAAATTACTTTAGATTCTGGGAAGATCACTGGGATCATTTAAAATCCCTTGAAAATTTGTTACTCTAATTTTTCTCTCCTATTAAAAACCATTCACATTAGTAGTTTGCTCTGTTCGATCTTGCTTGTCTGGGTGGGATGTGTCTCCAGCCCTTGTTGGCAATGTCAGCTACAGAGGCGCTACATGGTGTGGTGTGAGGTTGCCAAAAACCCAGGCTGTACATGTGCATTTCCCAGCATTTTCACTTTGATCTGGTTTTCACGCTCAGAGCTTGCTGGAGTCTATCTCGGGTCAAGCTAGCAGCACCTGTAATCCCTGTAAGGAACATGTTACTCATGTGCTTTTTGCTGCTCTGCCCCTTCTTCCCCTCAGCAACAGAGAGAAAAAGACACCAGGAAAATGCTGAGTTTCATATAGCTGTAGAAAGAGCGATGAAAAAAGCAGCAGTGGCCACAAAGGTTTGCAGCTGGATTTCAGCGCCTCTTGACTCATCATATTTCTCTTTTTCCCCTTCCAGACAAGGAGGTAGACTGTTATATAAAGTGATCAGAGATTTATGAAAGGATAAACTGAGTATTTTTCAGCTCTCATCCCATCTACTTCTATGAAGAGCAAAAAGAACTTTTGGATGGGTTCTCTAGTTCACTGAAAGCTTTTTAAGAAAGTTGGTTAGTTCTGGCTCGTGTAGGAACAGCAGCTGGGCTTCCAGCAAGGTAACTTTTCCTGAAAGCCCCTCGTTCTCTGACGGGCAAAGGCTGGGAGACACCTGCCTCCCTCTTGTGTCCCTGGGGTTCGCCAAAAGAGAGGTCCAGAAAGTGCCTTTCACTTCCAGACCTAAGGGGCATCGTTCTGCCTGGATGGATAAGCAACGGGACCGGGCAGGGATTTTTACAAGCTCCAGTTTTACAGGGCAGCGAGCTCTTCATGCTTCGCTCCCTTTTCTGCAAAATATTGGCGTAATGACACTGCAGTTGAAAGTCCTATGAGATGCTCAGTTCCTATAGTTAGGTGGCTTTGCATGTGCTTTAAACAGATGCATTTCTTCTCCCTCACCCCCATTATGTAGGCAAATACTGCTTTTCTCATGACATTTTTGAGGGTTTTGAAAATTGGAAACAAGAAAAAAATCCAAGCTTCTACATCATCCAAAATGTTTACATAAATGGAAATACTCTCATAAAACATTCTGCATAACCAAAAATGGGTTTCCTAAATTTATTTTGCTTTTTAATTACCAGCTCTTTTCTCCAGCATGGTAGGAACATTTAAATGTGAACTAGCAAATGAGCTCCTTATTGAAAACTCAATGAATAGACAACAACAACAAATCTAAGGGTAAATCCTACCCTGCTGTGTGTTGGTAACGTGGTGAATGACAGAAGAAAGATTTCATTGCAAAATTACTTTGGAAGAACTCACTTCTGCTGCCCCTCAGTACCTATGGGGAGGTTAATGAGTAGATGGAGCCAGGCTGATCAAAGTGGTGCATGGCACGAGGACAGGAGACAATGGGCCTAAACTGAAACAAAAGAGGTTCTTGCTGTATATAAGGAAAAAAATGCTCCATGAAGAGGATATTTAAGCACTGGAGCAGGCTGCCTGCCGAGAAAGTGGCATCTCCATCCTTAGAGGCTTTCAAGACCTGACCAGAAAAAGCCCGGAGCTACTTGCCCTGCATTCGGAGTGACCCTGCTTGGAGCAGGAGGTTGGACTAAAGACCAAACAAGGGCCCTTCCAGGCAGGCAAGTCTGGTTCTACAGAAGAGGAAAAACGAGGAGAACATTCATTTGAGAAGCAAGGCTGATCACAGCATTAGTGCACTGGGCTGCAATTTAGGAGCTACAAAACTCATGGACTTCATGTTCGATCTTGGATGTATCATTTACAGCCACATTCCTCATCCAATTTTAGGCGCTCAACTCTGACACTTTGAGGTTGCCCTGGGCACCCTCTGAAGGTACCCCGCTCTTCTGAGAACAACGAGCAGTGCAGCCCATCTATAAAGAGACCCACTCTCTGGACATTCTTTCTCCATCAGTGATAGAAGAAAGCCAAGGAAACTCATTTTATAAAGCTGGTACCTCATTTAAAGAGTCTTAGCTTGAGTACATAGGGTCCACTTCTGTCCTTGTGTCACATGCTTCAGTATAAAAATTGGAGAAAAATACTCATCCTCTCATTTCCCTGGCTGATCTCCTACCATCTATTAAAAGCTCCTGCTGGAGACAAGATATTGGATGTTTGGCGTGGCCCAGTACGGCCACTGTTACGTTCTTTTATCAGCTTGTGCTCTGCCTGAATTCCTGCACAGCAGAGCACTTCCAATAGTTTAATGCCAGCATAGAAGACTTTTAAAAGTTAAGTTTACAAATACAAAAGTTGGGAATCCTGTTTATGGGAGTCAGGTTTAGAAATATGGCTCTAAAGCCCAAAGCCTTTATTTATCCATCATCTGTGGCTTTCACTACAGTTAGGTTGGCTTTCACTACAGTCAGGTTTGAGCAGGCCTAAGTGCCTACAGGTACTAGAAGAGATGGAAAGTCACAGCCACAGTTGTGTAGTGTGCTCTAATATTGTAACATTATTTAGCACTGTGTTCTTAAACCTCTCTCCCAAGGTACATGAAGCCCAGCTGCAGCTTCCAGGTGAGCTAACCATTTCCATATTTCATCCTCTAGCTGCTTGGAGCTGCTCAAAGCAATCCCAAAAGCCACCGTTTCTTGCACCTGAAAGGATTCTCTTGATTCCAGACCCACCAGACATCCCTCACGCAAACTGTTTATTTTGCACTTGTTTGCTGTTTGAAACCATCTTAACCAATACAGTGGGTGGCCCATGTGGTTTTCCCTTCCTTACACAGAAGGCCCTGGTCTTTGCAGAGACACCTTTGCCCTCTTGCAGTCCCTTTCCCCTCCGTCCAGAGGAAGGGGACGCCTACAGCCAGGGCTCTGCCAGCACTCTGGAAACCAAAGGGAACACATAGCAACACCGGGTCTGTTTGTATTTACACTATAGTTACCAGAGCCTCCTCGGGCTTCTTCTCCATGCTCTCGCCTTGATCCCTCTCTCTCTCTCCCCTTTCAAAACGTAGATGTGTATTTGGTAACACTGGAACTGCTCTGTATGTTTCTTTAGTTCTGCCTCTATTAGCAGCTTCCGTAGGCTCTTCCAGGCGCAAGCGC
Organism: Nothocercus julius; assembly: GCA_013398735.1. Taxonomy (NCBI): domain Eukaryota; kingdom Metazoa; phylum Chordata; class Aves; order Tinamiformes; family Tinamidae; genus Nothocercus; species Nothocercus julius. The sequence goes on from VZSV01000071.1 coordinate 1,500,189, forward strand.
CGAGCCCTGGCAGCGAGGAGATCAAACAAACACAGCTGCTCCCGCGTCCCCGCGGCAGCGGGGCGGCCGGCCCGGCCCGGCCCCGGCAGCGCGCGGCCGCCAGCGCGCAGGTGGAAGTGGGGAGCTTTGAGGTCGAGGTGTAAATACCCATAATTAGATACGAATTACACTTAATACCCATGACTGGGTCTGGTGGGAAACAGGTGGGGCTGAAATCTGAAAGATGCACGCTGGAAAAAATCCTCCGTACTCGGCTTGATCTCAGGCCCATGGAAGCGCACGGAAAGAATCCCCTTGAGTTGTGATGGGCTTCGGACCAGGGTTTTGTGCAAAGGCACGGGGAATGCAGTAGGAAAAGCTGCATATACAGTATGGATTGGCTATTTTAGCAGCCTTCTCCTTGGCAGGGAGAGTTAAAGGAGAAGGAGGGGGAAGGAAATTAAAAAGAAGAAGAAGAAAAAAGAAGAAGAAGGAAAAAGAAGAACAAAGCAAAAAAAGACTGGAGGGCAGGGGGAAAGCAGCAGGATGGTAATTTACATCTTCATTTCAAAGATACTCATATGGTCTATTTTGACACACCTTGCACAAAGTAACAAAACAGCCTGGGTTGCCAGAAACAAATGTTATGGCTCTCACATTTGCAGTTCTCCTCCTTTTTCTGGAGAGCTTTTTCAGATGCTTTCTTTCTATTTGACCTTTGAGCTGCTTGGAAGATTTACTAAGTGCCTCAAATGCAGTCATTTTTGCAAAACTGATGTATAGCATTAGCCATAGGAGAGTATTCCAGAGATGTGTAAATAGGTCAAGGAAAAAAGTGAACCAATAAGGTAACCAAACAGGAATGTAAACTGAATGGAGCCTTTTATGAAAAAGGTGAAAGGTTCAATTTTTTCCAGAATTATAACATATTGAAAGGCTTGTGGCAGAGGCTCCATGCTCAAAACCTTTTGATAAGCAGAGACATTTCTGAGACTATTTTGGCTTCAGCGTGTTTGTCTCTGCACCTCTAAAAATGCTGCTCTTGAAAATCATCTATAAGTATAAGCTTATGTGCAGGTGGATGCTCAGCTGATGTAAATTAACTTAGTGGTTTTAATATCTGCAGAAAATCTAACTGATTCCCTTTAACCAATACAGACTACTAGCCGCAAAGACCCCACATTTACAGATTTGCTTTGGCAATACGCAAGGCTCACTTTGATTTTTTTAGGAAGGCTAATGACTGGACACGTGCTAGTCAATATGCACGCTGCTCTATTATGCCTTGTTTGGTGGTGGTAAAACACATGTGAACACAGGGAAACACGTGCCATACCCTCCTGCAACTCTTCCTCTGCTCAACAGGCGCCTGTCCGCAGTCAAACATGGGGACTCTTCTGTGCTCCAGCAGCTCGCTGAAAGTATTTGATTCCCATAAAAAAAGAGTTCCAGATTGCATGCAGGTAGTTAAACCTAACACTTACAAAGTATATTAATTTTATTCTCATTTAATGCTCACCTTATTTTCATTTTTTTCCTAAGCAGGACAGCACTAGAGATGCCAGGGCTTTCTCTGGTCTGCAAATTATTTCCACCTGGTTCTGGCGAGCTCGGCAGTGCCTGCATCTGCTCTACAATGTGCAGTGAATCGACAACTGCTAAAATACACGACCAGCTCCAACACTGTCAGGTGTGGGTCTGGCTGCAGAGACACCATGCAGCACCTAAGCCGCTTCCCTATCCCACATGACAGCAAATTCCCATTTCTGAATCACCAAAGGCTCTTCTACATCTAGAGATGGTCTTTCCAGAGATGGCTGTGGGTTGAATCCCACTCTTGGGGTAATGCAGGGAGCCACGGAGAAGATCTTCCCCCTCTTTAGGGGAATCTGCCTGGCCCACGGCAGGGCTGCGCAAGGAGACGTCGCTGAGAGACACCAGGGCTGCACCAACACTAGACAAAGATGAAGACTTTCATGACGAGCCTTCTCATGGCTTTTAGTCACACCTTAAGCCAGGGAATGGCGACGCATGTGATAATTAAAGCAAAAGGATCTTTTTGAACCTTAAAAGATTTGAGTTTGGCTGAATTTGAATTTTAGACAAAGGTTCACATGGGTTTTTATTTCACCCAAGCCAGTTTATCCGCCTTTCCTTTTCAGACAGGCTTAGATTTAATCCTCAATACCTCTGAAGTCATTTATGCCAGTTTGTTTGTTTGTTTGTTTCCAATTAACTTTTAATTCATTTTTGGGTCTGAGCAGGATATTTATTTTTTAAAATGCTGGGTGTAACCATTTATGTAAACAAATCTGCCTAATTCAGGCTTTTCTGTTGTCTTTTGATGTTGAATCTGTTCACTTTTAGCCCCATGGATGACAGGAGACTTTGCTAACTGTCCTGGTAACCCCATTCTAGGTTAGCTGTCACTGACCACAGCACCAACTGATTAGTTTATCAGAGCCCATGGGAAAAAGGTGCTGAAGAACAAGTAGGTCACGTTGTGTTAAAACTACCTGAAATGTCAGACAATATTCAGATTAAAACCACTTCTTATTAACCAGCAAAGAATGTTAGCAAAATATGACTCTCACCAAGCTGCCCCTTATTTTTTATTGCATCAGAAGACTAAAATCTTTCATGTTTTAGCACCAATGGACAATTTAACCTGGCTTTATCAGCCATGTGTACTTGAATTTTGTCAGTTTTTCACCAATTTTTGCTTTTCCTTTTCATTTTTTCAATGAAACAGGGCCATTTTCTACAGGAAAAAACGTAACAACAACAACAACAACAAAGGCCTCATTTTGCAACCTGCTGTATTTAGTACACAGCTTTATAGCCCATCAAACTTTGGCTAGAAATACAAAGGGAAAATTTACTAGCTGGCTGTCTCTTGGAATAGCTCCATTGCCTTGCACTGGGAATATGGTCCCGTGTTCCTCTTAAATGCACTACGAATCCCTGATTACATTAAGGAACACATTTCTTAAGACTGAAAAACATTTCAAATGAGGCCAGTGATTTTTGTTTTTTAATTCGCATAAATTAAGTCTCTCGAGTTTGGGTTCTCCCCAGACACTTTGCAAGAAACCTGTATGAACAGTGACGGATAAAAGGTTTCCTTTTCTTTCACAGATGAAAGCCAGGAAAATTTTACAGCCCTTTTCTGCAGTGATTTCAGGTGTTCCCCATTTCTAACTGCCCGGTGGTGAGACGGGACGTGTAGGAAGTGGTGAAACAGCTTGCTCTGAACTCATAGCAGGTAGTCGAGCTGTGGGCATGCACAGGGAATAGGAAACTGCACCTAGGAAACTGCACCAAGCTTTCCACCTCTTAGGACAGCATTGAGTAGCTCAAAGGGACTCTGAAACACCAGTGAATTTAGGGACAGATAGAAGCCCCATGGAGGTCGCAGTGAAGGCAGAGACTGACTCCCCAGTGTTTGAGAATGCAAAGCAACAAAATGAAGCTGGTCCTTCTGCAACGTCAAAGCCAACTGCTCCATTAGCCACCTCTGCCCCCCTCCAGGAAGCCCTGCCCAAATGGCACAACCCAGACCCATTTATTCAATGGATAAAATTGTACACGAGCTGTACAAAGTGACTGGAAACTTACGCATGTGTGGAAGGCAGCAGAGAAGAATTACTCCTTGGGTCTGTGAAGCCCTTCCTAAACGCAAAGCGCCACAGGAGCACCACGTATCTTTTTTTCTTTGTATTTGTTTTTCAGCTGGCTTTTACGTACCAGTTAAGAGCCAAACTGTGGTAAAAAAATGAATACAGAAATACTGAAAATAGGAATGCATATAGCTGAAACAACGCACAGACCCCCTGTTCTGCCATAATCTCTCCTGGGTCAAGGCAGAGCTGAAATGCTAATTTGGGTGCATCATTTCATTCAGCTGAAGCATATAGGTGAAGATATAGGTGACAGGGCTCTGCCTCCAAGAAACACAGCCGCAGTGTAATTGAATCAGAGGCATGACCGAGCCACCGAAAACTTTCTTCCCTTCCGTGGACGTCAACGTGATACATGGGTGTTGCTCCCACAGCGAGCTCTGCGGCGGCTCTCCCTCAGCGCAGGGCAAGGAAGAGGGCTCCACATCTGAGCCACCACCAAGCGGCCGCCTTTGCTTTTTGCAGCAAGGACACTCAAAAGCAGGCCCAGTCCTACGGAAAAAACAGCAGCAGGGCTAAAAATAGCAGCTATGAAACGCCGGGTTCCCATTCAGAGTTTTCGAGCTACTTCTACCCAAGGCCAGAAGAACAAGCTCTTTGTGCTGCTTCACGGTGCCTCGCGGGTCCTGGCCTCTCTCTTTCCTCACGGCTCCCCTGCCGCATGGGGTTGCGCCACGGGCCTTACGCGACCGGCCTATCTGCAGGGACACGATGCTGCTTAATGCGTAACACCTCCGTCACGCGCCCCAGTCCCCCTTCCCTCTTTGTGGGCAGTCAAAAGTGGCAGAAACGTAATTTCTGCCTCCTTTACGGCCCCTTTGGAGTGCCAAAACAGACGTCTTGTGGGACAGAGGGCAAGATCCACAGATACCTATGTCCTCAAATCCTTAAGCTTTAAAAGGAGAATAGTTCCAGCCTGGGGTACTTTGGTTTTTCCATAGTTGTAGTGAAGAAGGGAGGTGTGTAATGTGTCTGCTTGTTTGCTTTGGGGCTATTTGAATGATTCTGCCATTTTCCCAAGAGTTGAAAGGCCGATCCTATCATAAAGGTGACTGCGAAGGCACACAAATTTCAAATGCACTAGTGAATGAAAGATTCCCTTCCAAACGTTGGGTGCGTTCCCAAACTCTCCACACCTCCTGAATGCGGTCAGGAAACCTCATAAGAGCCGACTCCGCTGTAAATGGTCTGAATCCAGTTGGGCCACAAACACCATGAGAAGAAAGTTTCTCATGCCACGATGAACAATTTTTCCCATGTAGACAAGGCCTTAATTAATCTTTAAAGTGTTCCAGTTTTAATTTTAGGTCACAGTCAGGGCTGGTTCCTACCGTGGCTCCAGTCCAGCAAAGCTCTTAAGCACATGCCTAATTCTAAGCATTTAAAGTAGCCTCCTTGCCTCCTATGGGACTGCTTACATGCTAAAAAGCTATGCAGATGTTTAAACTTCTGCTGGATCAGGGCCTACATCCGAACCTGACTGCCCTCCTCTAGTCACAACAACAAGGCAATATAAGAAAAACTGCTCCTATACAGCGACCTTCAAAGTTTTGTCTGAAGGCATACTGGAAGGGCCAGACAGCTGGCAGGGTGTGCATTAGTTTCTTCACCACAGTATAAATTACCTCCGATTTGCTTAATGACTGTTTGGAATCAGGATGTCTCAGCCCCGCTAATACAATGCCCCATGGGCAACAATCCTCTTTTTAAAAGAGTCATAGTCAAAGTACGTTTTCAGCAGAATAAACCACTTCACACAACTCCAAGTGAACTATGTGCTGTGTAAGTACCCTGGCCCCAGTGAAGATGGCAAAAGCAGATCAGTGTGTGCTGGCTTTGTGTGCTTGTTTTTGAGCAGTGTGACTTATTTCTTGGTACAAATTATATTTCTTAATGAGGACGCAACAGCCAAAACATAGATTAACTGTGACTTTTAACCGTTTGCCGAAAAAGGTATGAATTTAATTAGCTCTTGTCAAAGTAAGAAGAATTAGCACTAAGCTGTTCCGTAATTCAATTCTCCTGGCTAGAGGACTAAACAAAAGGAATCATTTTTTTAAAGGGATGATTGGAAAGGTGATTAAGTGATGCTGTCATGTTTTGCTTGGGCTCCAAATATGAATTTAGTTTAAAAAGAAAAAAAGAAAAAGGCAGTTACATAAATGCCGAAGGCCCCATTTTTTCATACTGGTTGTTGTTATGAGCTCTTATTCTCAGAACTGCATCACATTAAAGAATAGCACTGAGCAACACAACCAGTTAATGTGCATGTGAGGTTCAAAGAAAAGTTATTCTATTTGTTTAGAGATCTGTCAAATGTTGTTCAAGAAATGCAAGTTAGCTGACTTCAAAAAACACTTTTCCTTGCCTAGACAAATGTTTCCTTCATCAAACTATAGCACGCCTAGCAGAATAACCCTTATTAAAGTTGCTGTTCCTCTGCTGTGAAATGTGAAGGATGAGATCCCATCAGATCCAGGAAGGCTCAGATCAAGAATGAAATGTAGCTAAGTAGTAAGTTAGTAATATTTCTTGAAATATATTTTGAATTTGTAGTCATCTTAACTTTTTTTTTAAGAAAAAAAGCAGATGAAAAATGCCTTTTGCGTAAGTGCAAGAGGAAAAAGAAAAGATCTGAGAGATACAAGAGTCCTGAACAGAAGTCCTAAACCTAACAAATCACTGAGTAAAACATCCCATTTTCCATTTTGTTATCACACCTCTGAGGATCTATTCAAAGTGCTATATATCCTCCTGGGAAGCTGGCAGAAATTACTGACTTTCTTGATTTATAGAACTACTCCCCATTCGGTGCTCTTACTCCCCACTCAGACTCTAACATACAACACAGAGCTGCCCTCTCCTGCCCTCTCTAAATGCCCCTTTGGAGCTGTTGACCATCAAAGCGGTGGCAGGTGGAGCCACACGGGTCTCCCTCCACGCTCGCAGGGCTGCGCGACATCAGCAGAGCTTCCTCTGATGATTCACAACTCGTCTAAGCACGGGGGACTCAGGACTTGGAAGCCTGTGATTTCTCTGCCAATGGGGATGGACTTGATCTTCTTCATGTCCATCTCTTTTGCTTAAAGTAATGTCCAAACAGCTGCTAAAGAGCAGCTTTAAGCAAATGCCGCCTAGTTAAACACAGTAGGCTTAAAAGAGCCTGAACAACAGGTGGGAAGAGGAAAGCGAGTGGAGTAGAGATGCTCTAAAGTATTTCAGCTAAAAAAGGAAAGGATATGGAACTAAGACTGCTTGGAGAAAAGGAAACACCTAAAGTAACTATGGGAAAGCAGCTGCCGGAACCAGAACTTCTCCACTTCCCAGAGCAGTTCCCAGAGCTGAAGGAGCACACTTACAGTGCGCTGATCAAAACCTGGAGCTTTTCAGGACAACTGTGGCTTGTGTGGTTTTTATAAAAGGCTGAATTCTGCTAAAACCCAAGTAACGGCAAGCAGGAGCAAAACGAAGGGCTGGTCCCATTTTCTAATGATTTACAGCTATTACTCAAGATACATCCCTAACTGAGAAAGCTGCATGACCTAAGACGGAGCAAACCTTCTAGAGAATTTCTGACCAGGGCTAAAATTCAGTCACCACAACTTATTTACTCACCTCATCTCCCATAAAATATAAGTATGGCAACTTCCAAGAACACTGGCGACCCAGCTTGGGAGAACAGTAAAGGTAAACAGTCTGATTGCTTATCGGGGTTCACCAGATGGCTCTGATGTGGAATTGGCCCTTCCAGCTTCTCAGGCCGCGGGCAGAGGACAGGGAAGCTGTGACTGAAAACCCTGAGTGTTGCACACTTTCCTTCCAGACATTCAGAGAAATGCACCAAGGCCTTGATGGGAAAACACTCAGCTGCACAAGGAGGAGTCCACAATGCTAAATGGGAAACCATGAAGCATCAGGGCAAAACCAGAAGCGAAAAGAAGCTCTGCCACTTTACCCTTGCCAGTTTTATATGCAAATAAAGTAAAGGAACCCTCTTTAAGTGGTGGTGGTGAAACCTATGATTATTTATATAACAGCATGTTGTCTCTGCTGAGGACTAACAAGAGAAAGAGGAGGGATGCATATCAAAAACTGAAAACCAAAGTACGAGCTCCCAATGCCACTGACAGTTTAGGAACTTGTACGGTCTATAACGTTACAAGAAGCTTTGGTTGATATTATGGCCCTGTAATTTAACATTCCTGAGTTTCACACTGTTACTACTATGGTTATTTTTATATTACGTATAGATCAACATTTTGGAGCTGTGCCATGTACCACCCTCCAGCTGCATGGAGCTATAACTACATCTGCTGTTGGCTTCGCAAAGGCCGCTACCTTTGCTCTTCGTGATCTTCCAGGCGATTTCCAATGGAAATGCGTCCCTTGCGTAACACCTACTCCAGTCTCCTTCCAGTGTTTCCACGTGCTAGCTTTCTCGCTCTCCTGTCACCACCCAGGAACAGCACTTGCCTTTCTGGGAGCTTCCTGTTTATCTCAAACCAACTGAGATACTGGGGTGGTGAATTGCTCTCCTGGATACATTTGCACACTTTATCTGTTTTCACATGTAAATATTCATGAGGTGATTCCTAAGCTCATGGAAGCTACTGATGAATCTTCTCTTGCCTCACTGGGGGAACTGAAAATGCAGTGTTCTACTCCCTGCAGCTCCTAAGCCCAGGTATTTTAAGGCTAATCCATCCCCACAGGGCCATGACCACAAGACAACACCCTAAGCCAAGTAAGAATATTCTATCAGATGTGCGGCATTGGGTATTATTGGAAAAGATGGTTGAAAGAATGATTTATAACATGAAATACTGCATTAACCAGTTACTTTTATGTATATGTGTATATGTTTACATATAAGTGTTTACATACATACATATACACATATATATGGCATACAAAGTTACATTCATTGGCTGAACCCACTTGACACTTTAATATTACAATAAGCAGTCAACAATACTGTATCAAAACATGAAGCTAGTTCAACAATTCCCATCACTATTTTTTACAGCATATAAATTTGTAATATGTGCTTTGGGTTTCCACTCATCAAATAAACCTCCCTTGCCCCAAGGATTTTCGGATTTCTGAGTGTTTTCGTTAGGGTTTTTGGCAGCTGAAAACAGATACATTTTAGCTGATATTTTAATTTTAATCTGGGCTGCCAATAGCATAAAAATTTGTTGGGGGTTTTTTGATAGAAACTTTTTCAACAAAGGAATTGCTGCTGTTGAAAAGCTTTTCTTCTCTCTTTATGTAAGACATTTGTGTCTACTAAGAATGGAAATTTTCTAAGAGTAAATAATATGACCATTATCTTTTAGGTGGCATGTTAGAGCAGTAAAATTAAGCTCTAGGAGCAAATGCTTCACACAGAGCACTAAACGAGAAAGACTGTAAGAAATGCCTTATAGCTTCTTCCCAGGCATCTACGTGGCCCTCCAGTACAGAGACTAATCCTCTAATTTTGGAGGGGTTATTTCCATGGAGATATGCCCTGGGAATCTTTATCATCCCTGGGATTCTGCAGACACGTTGGCTGGTGCTCCAGGGTGGAAAAAGGGAGAAGCAGGAAAGGAGAGCTGCAGAAGAACTGCAAGACCATGAAATGTCATCTCAGTGCCGCTGTAGTGGGATCCAAACACTGCCCCTTCAGTCTGCAAGAGATCTTCCCCTGCACAGGCCTTACTACCGTGTTGGCACAGTTGTTGGGGAAATTTGCAGTGTGGTTCACATGTTGTTTCTGACTGCACATGCCCAGCAAACGGCGCCTGGTGTTCACCCCCGAGCAGGAGCAAAGCAAATGCGGAGTCGTATACTGGGAGTTTGGACATGGTGCGTGAGCACTGGAGACTCCGCTGCCCAGTAATCCTGATTTCCCAGAGAGGACACGCATCGTGGATTACAGTGAGGAATTACATTATTCAGATACTGAGTAAGCATACAGAATAAGTTGGAGGACATTTTTGCTGGGAAAAGCCTAAGGGGAAACAGAGAAGAAATTCCTGCAGTGACATAAGAAAGGAGAGGAGAAGCCCCACAAGAAGATGAGATAGAGAGAAGAACCCCTGAACCCTGACCAGGGGGCACGAGAGGACATTTTGATCTAATAAGCACAAAGTTCTGTATGCAACAACACAAACAAGAGCTAATAAAACTCACAGTGCTGATCATTACTAAGCAAATACATGATCACAGCCAAGCAGGTTTATTCTCACCCTACTTACTAAATACTGTCCTAGCACTTTGTTTATCTATGGCTGAGCACAGCAATTGCCCCAGGAGAGTTATGAGAGTGGAGGTGCGAGCAGGGGCCTGCGGCTTCAGAGGGAGCCTACGTTCAGACACAGGCAAGCCCATGTTCTGACACATCCTAGATGTGACTTAGCTGCTTTCTCTCACCAGCTGATTGTATCTGTACTTAACTCAAGCTTTACTAAAGCAACCATCTTTTTCTGGTGTTTCGGTTTTGGACTACTTTGAGAAGACCAGAGTTTCACTGAGTAAGCACTCAGGACTTTCTAACAGATAGGACGTCCTGGTTTCTTAGTACCCAAAATGATGAATGACTATTCCACTGGTTCTGCGTGAAAACCCGTACTGGACATTTCTCCTTTTCTTCTGCATTCATGTCCGTTCCTGAGGGCCAAACAGACACCCAGCCCTGGGGTCCTTCCTAGTGGTGGACTTATCCTTCCAAGGACCTCAAGTCCAAGGGACATGGCTGATTGAATGATTACTAGTTGATTATTTTTTTTTCCAGAACAAAATGGAATTTGAGGACAATCAGGGTTGGATTAGCAGCTAGACAGGTCTCTTTCCTGACTCCTAATTCTAATTTGATAAACCTCATGCACAGAAGTATGATCGCAGGACTATGGCATTAAGAAGGACATCTTTTACAAATTCTCCTTCCAAACATCCACTTCCTTCCCTTGCTTCATCTATTTCAATAAGGGACTTCATAATGCAAAAACAGCTCTAAAAATTTTGCAGTTCAATAATGGCAAAAGGTATTTAAGACAAACCACACTCTTAGATTACGTTTACAGCCTAATCCAGGAATCTTGTCTGCTTAGGTAAGAGGAAGTTTCTTGCAGTGGCAATAGTACCAACTGCTTGGTTTTCTCTATCTACAATTTGCAAAGAGTTACCAATTAAATGAATGAGATATGTGTGTACATGCCTCCCATTTGTCTTTGAAAACCTACCTGTAACAAATCTCAATAATAATTTTATTATATGCTCTTACAAATGAATTTGCTGGTCAGGGGATTAACATAAAAATTAAATGATGTGCTATCTGTTATTACTATCTAACTTAGTACCTATCTCATATTGCTCTAATATCTGGCCTATATTAAGGCAATATCTGAGTAATGTTGTTTCTTTATACACACACATTTGTCAGTTAACACAAACACTTTGGCAAAGACTTTTATATTAATCCCTTCTATTATACTCAGTGAAGATCTATAAAAATGAATTAAAAGACTCATTTTTCTACCCTTAGGAAGATTCCTTCTTCCTATCATTTTGCCATCAAGGTTATAATTAAAGACACTGGGTGCTGTGGCCTGTATACATAATTGTAATATATGATCAAGGATTGTAAGCACCAGGATAAATGCATTATCACGCTGTCTAATTATCATGTTATCTGACTGACAGGAGGCTGTTTTATCTCTGTCTAGAGATGAAGGACATATCTGACAGACATCAGGACTTTGCTTTGATGTCAGATTTGTATACGAAAGAATCAAAGACTCAACCCCTTTCCAAAATGGTTCCAATGTGGTTTAATCCTGTCAGACCATTCCCTGCTTCACTACCAGATCCTGCTTTGAAGTGGCATTGCACACCGCATGCTGCTGGTGCTTGTTCTGCAAAGCTGGAGCGCCGGCTGTAGTCCCACATGCTGAGCAGAAGGCCCATGCCCTCCGTGTCGCACGTCCACCCCCTCATTCCTAAGATCACAGGGCAAAGAGGGGATGTGGTGTGGGTGGCAGACGGGAACGTCTGAAGAAACACGGGTTAAAGTGCCACCTCCCGCACACGCCTGGGGCGCGGAGCTCAGCGCTTCCTGCTTTTGGCCCCCCTCGACGTGCTCCAGGAGAGGAAGCTGGCATCCCGTTCCTTAGGCCTGCACGCCCAGCAAGGCACAGTTAACGTTCACTGGGGCTGTACAGCATTGCAGCCATCACAGCCACCGCTGCCGCCGCCTCAGCGACAGGACGCACAGCATCTCCTTCGCTGGGACCTCTCTGCCCCTACCGGGTGCTGGCACGGGACTAACAGCTCTCCTTGCTGACCCTGGAATACGAAATTCACATCCCTTCCCCCTTCCGTCTCCTGCATGACCTGGCTATGTAGCACCTAAGTACTTCTGTCAGATTCGTGATAATGACCAAGCGCTGTTAAGTGTCAGCGTAATACGGGCAGGCTGGGGAATGGGGCCGGGCAAGAGGAGGAAGATGCAAAGGGAGGCCAGCGGTGGGACGCGCAGGGGAGAAACGCGCTCAAGCACAGAAGAGTCAAGCTCAATAGGTGCAAGTGTCCCCTCCTGCCCCTTCCCAGCAGCTCAAGACCTTCGCCTTCACAGCCCCTTGGCTCTGGGCAGAGACCTGTGGATTCCCCGTCCGCCTGCAGAGCGGTTTGCTGCTCCCTGCTGCTCAGCTCCACAGTGACCTGCTGCTGCTCCCTCCAGACAGGCAAGCGGCTCAAGCCCGTTTCAAAGGCCAGTTTGCCCCCTCTGTGCTCAGGCATTACAATATAGACTTTAAATACATTATTCCTTTTTTTTCTTTTTTCTTAAAGTAGGTTTTTCCTCGGCTTGCCACCTTCAGCCTGCTGTGCTAAAACCAACCCAGTCTCCCTGCAGAGCAGAACAAAAACCTTCCAGGATTGCTGTGTCAAGAAACCATTGCAGAAATGGTTTTCATCATTTGAATAACTACATAATTATGATACGATAATGAACCAGATTTGTACTACTACTTTTTTTTTTTTCTTGCAAAAAGAAATCATGCCAAGAACCTGGAAATAGTTTCTAATCGTTTGCATGCTACAGGAATGAGCAGATAGTTTTGTTGTCAGGGTTTTTCTTTTTCAGTTTGGTTAGTTTCATCCTCCTTCGTGCATTCGTCACATGTCCTGCTGCCATTTATCAGGCCTAGGAGGGATGGATGAATCCTGTGGAGTTCAGAAATATCCTAACTTTGCAGCATTTAACTTTGCAAATGTAATACTTTTCCAGCATGCTGTCTGTACATTTAATCTTTCATATTTTAAAAAATAAAATGAACTTGCTCTCCTTGCCTCATCCCCAAGATCTCATGATTCCACTATGAATTTCCAATGCTCTGCCTTCCTTCATAAAATCCAGGCTAAACAACACAATTTGTAGAAGCAAGTAAAAGCAACCATTTTAGAAGCAAAGATATCCCCTGGTAGAACAGATGGTCTCCCTCGCATCACTCCAGGATCCTTCAGGGAAGGCACAAATGGAAGTGCTATTTCTTTGGAGTCTCAAGCAAGCCTGTATCACCAAGATCTTCCCCTTCCTGTACCTACTCTCTTCCTGTTGTTTTAGCTAATGCAACAACTATTTAACAATCCAGTTTTTAACCTCTAATTTCTCTTTGAATATGCTTTCTGAGGTACAGAAATATCAGCATCATGGATGAGTTCACTGAGTTCGGGCCTCAATAGTTTAGATCCAGAGGTGTTCCAGATGCCTAACTCAGACCGCTGGGAGTAAAGCGGTCTGGGGACCGCTGGGAATCAGAACTAGTACCTCTGGGAATCAGAACTAGTGTTTATAATAAAACAGCAGGAAAGAGCAGAAAAACAGACATGGGAGAGGCAGTCACAGCAAGAAAAGCTGTGAGCCTGTCTACAGTAAATGATATTTCCCCCCCTCCCTGTCTCCAGCACCCTGAAAACACCCTGGAAAGAGAAAGATGGAGGAACTCCTGGTAACTTCTAGGGAGGGTGGTCTGTAAAAACTGAGGTCAATGTGTTGAGGGGAACCGAATGGCAGAGCAGGAGGAGGTCTTGGTAGGGTTGTAGAGATTATCTCCTGACAGGTGGGACAACATTTGTTTGAGATACAGTCATGAGGAGCTCGTTCTCTTGAAAGCGCCGCTACAGGAAGCTCGTATCACTCTACCCTTCTACCTAGCAAGTGCAAGAACTCCAACCATCTCCTTTTGAACCCAAAGAAAGCAGACAGATCTCAGTGAGCTTTTATCAAGGAGCAAGCCTGTCACTAGCAATCCTCCAAGACGCCTTCACCTGCCTGTTAGGTCTCTGAAAATCTTTGTACAGCCATTAACAATGTGTTTTCAGTGCCACAGGGGTGCCTACAAACACATTTGGGAACATAAACACATCCATGCTGATTCAAAGTTTAAGAGGAAATGCCTAGCTATGTGAGCAATTTGCAACCAGAAAAGAAGAACAAACCAATTTTTGTGTCTTAAAACCACTGCAGGCTAATCTCCTAGCCAACAGCTTGGCAGAACAACAAACTGATTTTAACGCCGTTAACACCAGTACATGAGCGGCTTGTACGTGAGCGGCTTGGTTGTCTCTGTCAACGTCACAGCCTGAAGAAGGACATTCCACTCCCATCCAAACATGTTAATCACATTTTAACACTTGGGAAATTCTCCTGTTCCTTTCTAGAACTACTGTTAAATCAATCAGCTTGCAAATATATGTGTATATATATATATATATATATAAAATATATAAACACAGTAAGACTAACTCATTAGAAATATTACAAACATTTTTATAGGTACTCTCAGCCCAATATATTTTTTTTCCACATTACAGATACAACCTAAATGACTTCAAAGTTTCGATGACATCAAACAGCAGCTTTCATTACTTTTAAGTTGTACTTGTAAAACCTGTTGACCATGAGCAACCCAAGTATGGTTGCAAGTGTTTTACTGTCCCTTGGACTTCTAGTAATAAAAGTAGATTTTAACCAAATTATTACACTGTTGAACTCTTCATATAGCACCTTCCCTTTCTAAGCAAAATGAAAGTTGAAGCTACAATCAACACATTCATTTACATATATATATGTATATAAATGTATACACACAAAGAACTTAACTATGTGATAAATTCAGATTGGCTTCATTGCTGTATGATCTTGAAATGTGCTTGCTTTATGCTGCCAGACATTCATTACCATCTATTTATTTTTAAAAGCTTTGTTTGCCATGTGACAGGAATCTTTTTAGTATCTTGTCCATTCTAAACACCACCCCTCTGCAAGTCCTGCCTGAAATGCAGACATAACATCTATAATTCTCACTTTGATGGAAGGTGGATATTAGTGCTAATAAATGGGGAAAGAAAATCTTTTAAAGCAATTCAGGACTAAGTGAACCCCAAAAAACTTCAGTGAAAGTTCTGTGGAAAACACATCATTCAGCAAACTGGAAGAATGCAAGACCAAACTTTTTCCAAGTATGACATAAATTGGAAGAGTTATCAGGCACAGCTCATACCAGATTTCGTATCTTCTTATGCACACTAGTCTCCATTAGGAGTCTCTCTGGTTTCAGCTCAACTATTTAAAGAATATAGTAATACTTAATATGGCTAAGAGTATGAAAACCTCAGAAAACATACTTTCTGCTAGAGGTGCCCAGTATTTTCTCATTGAAACTTTTCTTTTATAAAGAAATGATTTTTCCATTTACGCACCAGTGAAGGCATGCCATAGCTCTTTTAGATTTTTAACTTACTAAAAAAAAAAGCAAATAATTCCTTTTTTTTTTTTAAGAAAAAAAATCAATTTTTTGGAGGTCTGCTTCTACTACATATTACCAAGTATGGAAATAGCCACTTAGTTGTTTTAGTCAGGGGCTACGAAATTGTATACCAAACATTCTGTACCTATGCTAAGCAAACCCTAACAGGACATACTTATCTAAATAAATCAACAGAGCATCCTTTCACACTGAGCTCTCCCAGGGTGTTCTATCAGCATCCAAGGCAATCAAAGTCTTATTTATTTTCACCGAAGTTACATTTTTCTCCATTTTAATCAATACTTTAAATTCACTTTCAATAGGAGCTAAGAATGTCCTCTGCCTCAGAAGGACCTTCTTTGCCAACTACTGGGTGTGTAGCAGTACAGAAGAGGAGTGACTGCAAATCTTCAGGTAGCTAACCAGAATGACAGACTTTTTTTTTTTTTTTTTTTTTTTGGTTAGACGTAACCTAACTACTTATTTAAATCTTTAAATAAGAGAAGAGTTCATGAGTGACATCTAGAGGTAATTCCTTAAGATTACTGGGGTAACCACCTACTGCGGTTCAGGTACCTGCCCTAACAGCTGCCTTCTGATTTAACGGTGTTGTTAGTGCTTACACACATGGGGAGAGTTGCACTGAGTGCAGCAGCACAGTCTTGAACAAGTAGATTGGGACAGAATTTCTTCAGAGAAAAAAAATCTTTTTTTTCCTGTAGAAAAACGGACTAGTTTTGCAAAAGAAAAGTGGAAAAGCTTAAATGAAATCTTTCTATTTAAATCAATTATGAAATTACTTTTCCCTGCAGAGTACTTCGGGTACTGCTGTTCAGCTGTCTCCATCCTTATGCTCTTCCATGGCTCTGAGATCCAATTCCGAAACTGCCAAACATTTCTTCTCCAGCTAGAAGAAAAAATGTGTCTCTTTCCCAAGTGACATTGTGGGGTCACCCCATGATCCAAGGATGCTCAAGCCATGTCCCTTGGGAACGGCGTGGCTGCATCTCCTGTGAAGACCTTGTCCCCTCCTTTCAGGAAATCTCGCCCCAAAATTCACTTTCCCTGGCTGTTTGAGGCATACACTAAATGCCCTGCAGCTTCTGCCCGTGCCATGTTTTTGGCAGTACCAGGAAGGCTGGTTCCCCCCGGCTTCCCACCGCAACCCAAGAGGACGATAAAATACTGCAGTACCAGAACTTCTTTCATGGCAGATGTTTCCTGTCTCCTCTCACTGTGATGCTACCAGCACATATCCGCACAAGGATAATTAGATCCTTTGGTATCACCAAAATAAAGATCACTTTGCTTGAGCTGTGGCTATTTTAGACACAGACCTTTCCACCAACAGCAAGAAGGTGGAAAAGGCTCAATTCAAAACAGACATGCAGGAGCGAGGGATATTAATGAAACAACGATTCCTACGGCCCTGCTTGCCCTGCCGTTGACACTGGCCAAGAGCAGGTGGCTCTTGGGCACTTCGTCTTTTGTTCTCATTATCTGCATTTGCTTGGCATGTTCGGACACATGCATCTGGTTTCTGTGCCATGCGGGCGCTCAACCGGAGTTCTATCAAATACGAGCAGAAGGGTAGGTCTGTCTCATTTGCTCAGGTTGGAAGTATTCTAGGTACCTAAAGAAACTCTTTAATCTGTCAGTTAAAATCTCATTGTGGTTTAATTCTTAAGTAATAATGTTATTTCCGTAGTGTGCCAAGAGCACTATTGGCAGCAGCGAGGCAATTATTTATGTAGGTTATCAGTTCACAGGGCTGATTAAGTAACCTGAAATGTGATGATAATGGCTTCCAGTAATGGCTGCATATCAAAAGGATAATAAATATTATTTGCTGTTCTTTCTTACGAGAAAGGGGATATATTTCAGTTCTGTTGAAATAAAAGCAAAACTTCTATTGTTCTTAGGAGGAGTCTCCCAAGAGCTCTAATTTTACATCTTGTCTACTTCAATATGCTTATTTTGTTTCACAAAAACATGAATGATGTATTGAATATTACAGCTACATCTGGACAACTGATGTTAAGTCCCAGTACACTTTGAGAGAGCCAGAGTGACCTCTCCATGGTAGTGACTTTTTTTATTCACTGCAAGGTAGAGGGAAGCAGCTGCATCCCTTTTGCTCAGCTTTATCCTCAGTGCATCACACCCCAACTCTTAGACATGTTTTGGAAAATATTCAGAAATAAATTCCTGGTATGTTTTGCTGACTGAAGTTAGATCAACATTTTCTCATTATGGGTTCTAGTAAACTGGAGTTTTTTAAATGAAATAGTCTTGCCAAAGTCATATTTCTTACGATCATTTGTAGTTTCATTTTTCACAAAGTTACACTGACCTATCTTAAACCCACTAAGTGCTCAGTTATGTAAGTCCTATTCTTCATGAGGAACACTTACCAGCAGAGGATTTTTTTTTTTTGGACATAAAGCCTTTCTCAAACTTAGTTTATCAAGGAAAAAAAAGGTATGATATCTTATTTGGGATAGGAAACTTGCAGAGGGAGATTTTTTATGAGAGCTGCCAAGTTCCTCTATTCTGAGGAGCACTGAAGTGGTGTTGCTAATTTGAATGACAGCTTTTATTAATATTTCAGCTGTAGGCTTTTATTAATATTTCAGCTCATACGTAGAACATACCTACGTGATACCTATAGATCAAAATACTGCAGAAAAAAAGAAAAAAAGAGGCTACTGTAACTGCTGTGTAAGATACTTGATTTTCAGTTATGGCAAAGACTAAGATTAGAATGAAGTCACCAGGTTATTTGTTTATAATAAATGTATATTTTGCAGAGACAAAAGAGTAATATATTGCCAGGACCTATAGGCTACAATATTTTTTCTTTGACTTACAGAGCTAATATATAAATTCTGAGTACAAACGAAACTGTTCTCATTATTTTTAATGATAGCAAAAAAAATCCCCACCAATTATTAGTTTTCAATACATCTGCCTATCAGGTCAGCAGTTGGGATACAATGCTCATCTCTGCATATGAGAAAGTGACGTTTGGATACCAGCTCTGACCTTGAGTGAAATTTCTGGGTTCAAGTGAAGTTGCCTGAGCCCGAGGATGCTACATGACCATGGTGTCTAATGCCTGCAGTTTAGTCCTGGATGAGATGGGCAAATTACGCAGCACTATCGAAAGCAAGAAAAAATCATCTAGTTTTCCACAAGAAATTAGTGGGAATTAAGAATCCAGTTTATCCAGGTGAGAAGCACTGTCGGTATAAAAAAGCACATCCGTATGTTTCTAGTTACTATTAACACTTTACACTTTAAAGATTGCACATCTACTTATTATAAATACTGACTGGCTAGGAGTACCTCCGCCTTGGATTTAGCCAGCCCTTCCTCACGCAGCAAGGACAGGGTAGGAATGGACACACAGCTGCCTGACAGAGAGTAGGGAGGAAGCACACAGAGCAGCAGACACTGCTCTTCCTGGCAAGTCAAAACTGAGGGAATGCCTAGGCAAAATGTTTGTAGTGCTGTGCCCTGGATTTGTACTCTATCAGCTGAAAGGTAAAAGAAATCACCTGCCTGCTCGTGGTGGGAAAGGTGCATCAGTGCTGGACTGGACAAAATGAACTTGGTATCCGTATTCCAGAGGAAGACCCTGATTAGGCAATCACACCATATTCTATACTTCTATTTAGGGCTTCTATTACTGTTGGTGGGTACAGTTCAGTTGACAGTGAACTCTTTCAGGTGAATGCACAGATCTTATGCATGCCAAGGAAATACAGACCCTTTGCTCTCTGCAGCCTAAGCTAAATGGAGGTGTGCAAAGCTGAAGCTGGAATTACAGAATCATGAAATCATTATGGTTGGAAAAGATCTTCAAGATCATCAAGTCCAACCGTAAACCCATCACGACCCTGCCTGCTAAACCATGTCCCTAAGCGCCTCATCTACCTGTTTCTTGGACACTGCCAGGCACGGTGACTCCAGTACTTCCCTGGGCAGCCTGTTCCAACACTGCACCACTCTTTCCATGCAGAAATTCTTCCTAATGTCTAACCTGAATCTCCCCTGGTGCAACATTGCTCTTGTCCTATTGGTAGTTATTCTGGAGAAGAGATCGATCCTTGCCTCACTACAACCTCCTTTCAGGTAGTTGTAGACACTGATAAGGTCTCCCCGGAGCCTCCTCCTCTCCAGAGTAAATAATCCCAGATCCTTCAACTTTGGGCATCCAATTAGAAAGTGTGGGGCTTTGTTCTTTGTTCTCCTTTTTCACTGCCTGGGGTTGCATTGGTTGTTTTATCACATAAAGAATCACTGTCTGACTGTCAGTGTGGCTGGATTTATGAAGTGTGTCATAAACAGCTATTTGACAATGCAGTACAACTGCAAAATAGGTTTAAAATATCCCATCCTGTGAATCTTATGCTGTAAAGCCTCAAAACAGGTCACATTTCATGTGAAAACCACTGCACAATCTGCCAGGAAAACCCAGGGTATGTATGTTATGAGGAGGAAAAATATAAGCAATGTTTTCCATTATCATTTAGCAGTGCGTAAGAGCAGATTGTGATTAACCATTGTGTATGCTACCAATAATTCTGGAGACGTGGTTAAATTTTATACAGGTGATTTAAAAATATGATCATTAAGCTATGGATCACTGACAAAGCAAGATCTATTCAGGGATTAGGTACCTGGGAATATAACAAACTCAAGGCCTCCTCATCTCACCGAATTTTCGTATCTGTGCAACTCCATCAGCATCTACTAAGTTACTCTCAGTCAACACTCGTGTAACCAATTCCTGAATTAGGGTCCCGATCTTCATCCTCCCTTTATTACTTTTCTTTTGTTCAAAACAGAAACACATATGAGACATACACTGGGTTGAAAGAAAACAGTCCATCCCAACTTCTCCTGCCTCCTTTCTCCACTCGCATGTTTCCATTCTACTCCCAATCTCCTTTCCCTACCTGTAATGTGGTGATTCATCTGTAGCCTAGAAGGGCACCTGATCTCATTGCTTAACTGCTGTTACAAGTTGCTGCACAAATCACCTGGCACTGCAGGAGGAGGCTGCCAACAGCTTTTTTACTAGAGCTACAGAAAGCAGGTCGTTATGCCAGCGTTATTACAAGCACGGAGAAAATATTATTTAATTTATTAACGGGCTACTCCAAGCATATTGCAGAGCCGCCCAGAACGCTAGCTTTAGGACTCCTATACCAGTGGCGACTTTCTGCTTCTCTATTCTTACCACAGCCCAGTCTGGATAGCCAGCCGAAAGTACTGCTGAGTATCAGGAAGCCATTCTCCTCAACTTTTTATTTATAGAAAAATGGCTTTCCATCCATATTATTCTCCAACTTGATCTCCAGTCATATCAGATTATTAGTTTTTATTATTTTTTTTAACATTTAATCAATTCAATGCTCATGAAATGTGCTAATTTGGTAATCTTTGCAAGACCATCTAGGATACCGAGGTATAGGCACAAGGCAGAGGATGGCAACTCAAGCCTGCTTTATGAAGAGCATCCCCGTAAAGATGTATCTCATTCAGTCTTTGGTTTACTGTCTGAGACTGTTAGCTGGTGTGGTGATGTCTGAGTCACCTCATCCCTCTTTTGCGCTGTACATGGCCTGCCCTGGCAGCTCTCAATACCTTCCCACTAGTGTAAGACTTCTGACACCTTCCTCCCTCTTACGTCACTGCTTGTTTTACCTTCTGTCATCCCTCATGTCTGAAACATCACTGTAACCTCCACAGAATTAGAAACGCCGAGAGTGGTCAGATCATACAAAATACTGTGTCTGCTTCCTCCCCTGCTTGGATTTGGCCAGCCCTGCAAGAAGCCCAAGCCTGCCTTGTGCTGCCAGTGAGTGACCACGGTGGGAGAAGGTGCAAAAAGGGAACAAAAGTGGAAAGGGACGGCTCGGCCAGCCTAAGTATGATTGATTGTGAGCAAAATAAGGGACAGATTCAGATATCCTCTTTCATGATGAAAGATCGGCACTGCACTGTGGCCCCCCATGTTTTATGTGAGCAAGAGACTTGTCTGATATAAAACGAAGAGCAACAAAGCAGCTGTCCAGGAATAGCTATGCACTGAAGGACACTTATTTCAAAGACAGCTCTTACCAACCTGAGACTCATTTACTGCAGGACTTCGCTTCATTTTAATCACTCTGACAGGCTGGCTTGTAAAGTCATTCTGTTTGTTTATCTGTATGTAAGTAAAATACATGTGAACATCCACTCCCGAGGACTCAAGGCTGCAAATGCACATAAATAACATTAGCTGAGCAATTAGTCTCATTGGGTAAACATCAGGGAGGAAGAAGAGGTACTTAAAATATTGACACAAGAACAAATTGGTAGAAACCGGCCATGACTAACCTGAGGTTGAAACTGAGAGAAGAGTTTTTAACTATCAGATGAATAAGGTAATGGAATAGCTTTCCAGCTGGAAGGATGGTAAGAGAAAACTTAGAAAGCTTTAGAATAAAGCTTGGCCATTTTATGAGAAGAATTATATGACTTGCCTGTCTTACCACAGGACTGGAAGCAGTGACCCATGAGGTCCCTTCCAGCCCAATGTTTGTACATGACTGTAGTTACTCAGAAGCGTAAATGTTTATAGGATGAGCCAGGAGCTTGCGTCAGCAGAGCTGGCCAGCTTCCACGGGTGTTTCATTCAACCCACTGAACTCACAGAAACATTAAAGGATATGTTCCTAGTAAAAACTCACTTGCATATATGTGCACGCACACACACACACACTCACTATATGTATGTTTGTATATATACACTCTATATAAATAAAATACAAATGCACAAGAGTATTAAGATTATGGGTTGTCACATATGTGTATGTCACACATATTAAGATTATAGGTTGTCACAGTTTGAATCTCACAGAAGAGAAATGAGATTTAGCCTTCTAGATAACCTAAGTAGCTCCTGGTCTGTCGGTCCCTGCGTGGCTTAGCTGCCCTGACAGCATTATCTGCAGCATATGTTCCATCAGCAAATGACATTAAAACACGACCTGAATGCACAAAAGTAAACAACAAAGAATCAAGATATTCCACAGTGCACTCGCAATCTGAACTACAGCACTTATTATGATACACAAAACTCCATCCTACAATTTCTGTGATCTTCACTACACCTGTGTAGTACCTTGCAAGGCTGTACTTCAGCTATGGAGAAAAGCATTCTCCTTCTCCCAGTCTTTACAAGAAAAACTTTTGTCACATAAGAAAATGCCTTTATGTGAGACTATACTGAAAGAGATATTGGGCATCTCAGAGAAGTAAAGCACAGAGCCAGTTTCTAACAGGAGAAAGGAGCTTGGTTTAAGCTGTACTTTTAATAAAAAGAGTTGATACATAGGTACATTAACAAATAATTTTATGACAAGGGACTGTCTGGTTACCCAACATTCGTAAATACCCCATATGGATACAAAATAGTCTCACAAGCAACTTTTTATTTGCCTTGCCTTTGTGTCAAGGTAACACCGACTCAATGTCAAGGGGAATCAGACTCAAAATCTTTTGGGATGGTGATTAAGAGGAGAGGGGAATTTCCCCAACCATCATTATTTCTAAACGCAAAGATTTATTTGCTTGTTTACTTTCACTTGCCTTTGCATCTGGCCTGCTGATCAGCGATAACGCTGGTGAGACAGCCCGGAGAGCCTGTGAGTGAGAAATCCATTTAGCAGGTCTCCTTCTCACCCCGCTTAAGGATTCCCTCCGAAAAATTCAAAGTGAGTTACTCCGACATTGGATAGAGGCCTCTTGGCCTGGGTGTTTCCTGTAGCAAAAGATTCCTGACTCCTCCTGTGACAGAAACTCCTACTTGTCCTGCCCCAAGGGTGAAAGATACTGCCAGGGAATTACAGTAATAAACCTCCAGGTCCCTGTCAAGCTCCAACCATTCCCGTGAGTTATTATTCCCCAAGGACACAAGAGACCTTAGGGAGATACATGCAGCGCTGCTGCTCCTACAGCTCACCCAGCCCGTAACCGCAGCCAACAGGCAGAGGAACCTCCTCTGCCAACAGCGGAGCTGCCGACTGTGGGAGCCCGGCAGGGCCCGGCGCGGGGCGAGCGCGGGAGCGCACGGCGAGCCGGCCACGGGCAGGCCCTGCCGCCACGGCCCGCGTTTTCGGGGACGCCCTGCGCAGATCCGCCACAGAGAGCCCGGCGAAGCGCCAGGCTGCGCACGCTGCTCCCGCACGCGCACGGAGGCGCCGGGAGAAGGAAAACGCGGCTGAGCTGCCGCCCGGCAGGGCCTCTAGCACGGGCAGGGCAGCAGCCGGGGCCGCCGCGCTGGCCGCGTCCCCGGAGCGGCCGTGCGGGACAAGCAGCACGACGGCGGGCTGGGAAGCGCCACCAGGCCCCGCGTCCGCAGCCGGGGCTGCCTTTCGGCTTCCGCCCGCTGCGGATCCCGAGTGCGCGTGGTTCCCAGCGGCCGGCGGAGGAAGTTCTCATGCTTCAGGCATCGCTGCTGCAGCCGAGCACAAGGTTTAGTGTCCAAAACGCCAGCCGAATGGGACTCTGCCCCAGGCTCTGTCAATTCCCAGGCCCCGTGTGTGAGGAAGCCAGAAGCTGCCTAAATTCAAGCAAAAAACTACGGAAGGAAACACATTCTCTGAGCTGTTCTTGTGGGTGAAGGAGCAGGCCAGACCACAAGGGCACAACAACAGCAGTTGGCAGGAGGTTTAAGGGGAAAAAATATATCATCCTCATAGAAAATGTACAGACTCCCACCGCTCGTTACTCTGTGCATAGGCAATGGTGCAGCCTACAACAGTCGTGATGGGACACCTCTGCACCATGCTTTTCTCGGTACTCTGATGACTGCAGCGCCTTTAAATAACTAAAGGTTATTTTTTATTTTACATTTTTACATTTCTCCAGTTGTTTGTACAGTTTACATCCAGGTGCTTCATCCAATAACCTGCTAAAGAGGAAAACGATGCTAATTCAAAGCTGAACCTTTAACTCAGTAGATGTCCACCATACAGATCATACACGGTGGTAGCAGGGTCAGGCTCACATATTTGGACAGTAATAGCATTACAGTCAAATAGTCTTCAAATTAAGCTTTCTCCATGAGCACACACAGACATGCACATACACACAAAGATGCTACCACCAATTTCAGGTATGAGCTGCTTTCCCTGTTGCCATTTAGCCTCAATGAGAGTAGGATATTTTCCTCACCACCCTGAGAATTCGTAGGCTCTCCCAGTTTGCCTTTGAGTGAATAGAACAAAGTAACAAATACAACTACCCAAGGAAAGTCTGGAGCAAAATTATCTGTAACCATTTAAGATTCAAATAAGCCAGAAGTTCCTAAGTCATCTGATACTAATTTCTGAAGAATTCAAATAGGACTTGTGCTATGCTATATGCCAGAAACTATGAATACAATGCTTTCTCTTATCAATCTCTTCTCTTGCTTTAGGGCAGCTTGATACCATTAGCTCTGTATCTGCAGTATTTCCTCTTCCTTCCTGTAACAGAGCGTAAGGAACCTGTGGGACCTTTCTACTGATTTATGCTCAAAGTTGGAGGGGAAACTGCTATGTTAAAAGATCTCATCAAATGGGAACTAGGAGCCAGGCCACACAAGCTTTACAAGAAGAAACCATGCAAGAAGGCAAACACAAGAGAAAACGCAGAAAGGGATAAATTAGCAAAAGGCCAAGTTCACCATGAGGTAAGTTTTACATGTTAGCCTATGCATTTCCACGCATGCTCATGTGTAGGCAGATCTGCACTGACGTGCTCTTGTTGGAGAGCAGCGGGCACGCTCGCGTTCACACTGCCCTCACCAAGCTAGTCAGGAGGCAGGAACTTCAGATAATGTAACAAGGAGGCAGCACAGAAAGTCACAAAACAGGCTGAAAGGTGACCACTGTGGCCAAAGTTTTAGAGAAAGTTGCATAGTTAAGTACTGTTAGTTGGTGAAACCCACTACAGATTTTCACGTAAAGCTGAAGCATAAAGGTCCATTCAATTATTTAACTGTGGAACTAGAACCAACAAGTGTCTAAATATTTCTCTTCCTCCCCGACTGGAATCCACAGGGTACTTTGTCTTCCAAGAAGCTTCAGAGAGGAGTTTAATCTGACACCTGGTGCCACATCAACCTGCTGAGAGTAGGTACGCAAGAGAAAGACCAGCCAAGGAACCATACTTCTAAACAAGAATGAATTGCCAGACTCTTAAACTGCCATAAGACATGGTACCACCCTAAATATGCATCAATACACACACTTTAATGCTCACAGGATCGAAAATGCATTGCTTCAGTCCTATCAACAAGCAAACGCAGGATATTTTCATTTCAAGGATGTCAATATTTTATCCCTATTCCAACAAAAGAATTGTCAGCTAAAATATATAACTTAATTCCAGTTCCACTGAATGCTGAACTGATGGAATTTTGTATGATAGGAATGCTAAATAGCAATTCTATTTTTTTTTCTCAGACAGAATAGGTTTAATTTATAGAATCTGCAAATTCAACATAAAGAAGTGGTTGCCTTATCCATCAATTAAATCAGATACAATGAAGCCTTTCATTATGAAATTTTAAAAGAATTTGAAGTAAATATTTGTAAAAAGAGAAAAATATAGCTGTGTTACACTTTGGCTAAAGCAGATTTTGATTCAGTTGCTGAACCAAAATACAGTATTTTTTCCTTTCAGAAAAAAAATATTAAAACAAATACATTTTCATAGCCTCAACTGTTTTATTCAGTTTCCTTTCAGGTTATATCATCCTTTTGAATCCTTCCTAAAATTTAGGCTAGTTTTCAAAAAAAAAAAAAAATCAGAACAAAAGATTACACACTATCTTTTGGCAATATTGAAGCAAAACATTGTGTTTTTACCTAAAGGAAAGACAAAAAGCTGGCAAAATGAATTGTTCTCTATTTCTAACTGTGCCTTGAAAATTCTAGCTGATACTATTTGCCAAATGAGGCTTGCACTCAGAAAGAGCTCCTGTGGCCCTGAAATTCCATTTGTTACTAATTCTGTTATTCATCACAAATGCGAAGATAACAATAATATTAATGACTGAAATCACTTTGGCAGATGCTGGATTCATAAATAAAAAAATCTGTTAAAAATATTTTTGCACTAGACCAGGAACTACTATGGCAAGAGAAGCATTTAATAGGATAATCTCTTGCACAAGAATTCCAGTACACATTCTATAGATCAGAGATACTTGAATCAGTTTCATTCAAACATCTGAGCCAAATAGGTAAAGATTTACTGTGGTCACTAATCTACCTCCATACCGAAACATATTCCTCTCATTTTCCTTTCATGATCATTGGCATGCTTTCTAGATGCTAGTATACGTAAGATGCTGGAGTATTTGAGAACACCTCCATGACTCGGTCTCTTTGAAGAGCTTCCTCTCTGCTGGTTACTCCGGCACTGAAAATCTTCAGGTAATTCCCTTCTTGTTCATTTATTTAAAAGTAAAACTGGAAAAAAACTTCCATTTCATTTGACATTTCTTCCTCATAAAACACCCTTACCAAAATCATATTTGCCATAGAGAACATAACTCACAAATGATGTGATCCGGAAAACTCAAATGAAGAATTGCAGATACACTTCATCCTGCTTTGCAAAAATGGCAACCACATCACAGAAATGTATGGGTCACATATAAAAAGGAACATTTGAGTTACCACGATGCAGGAAAGTCAACCAGTTATGGGTATCTGGAAATGGCAATATGAGCTATGTGCAACCAGAGGGGCACCTCTGCATACAGTGCAAGAAGTCCAACCCAGTAACAAATAGGCCTTATGCCACCTATTCTGCATCCACATCTGGTGTTCTGCAATGGTTTTAATGAAAGCTTTTACACATGGTTCTTAACGGGTTAATGAAAGCTTTTACATGGTTCTTAAAACAACCCATCTGAGGTGAATTAAAAGATGTAAACACAGTGTAATACACCAAGGAGTATAATGGTCTCAATAGACGATGTGACTGTATCAACCAGCAACAGCTTCCAGCTGTGGCAGCGTTCTGGAATAAAGCAAGCCCTGGCTTAATATCGGGTATATGCTTCTGAAGTCCCAGATCAGGCGAAAGAGAAATAAAGCTCAAGACCTTGACCAGATGTGCAATGCAGAGCCAAAAGTGCAGTGAGCATGCTTCCAGAGGCACCGCGTTATCAACGTGGACAGCTCCGCTACCCACAGACATCTGTTACTGATGGCTAATGCAAGGGATGTAGTACATAATCACAGATAACACTCGAACAGGCCTGATTCTTTGAACTGTCTTTTTCCCTCTGCTATTGCTGACCATAACTTGAATGAGCTCATGTTCTATTTTAGACAGCCAGGGACAGTCTCCAAAATGCAGCTCTGAACTCTGCAGCTAAGTAAGGACTGGATCACCAAAAGTGTCCTAATACAACATTAATGGCCAGGATTTCAGAGTGCCAGCCATACTCCTCTCCCTGAAAATGTTCAAACCTCTTCCCACCTTTTCCCACTTACACAGAGAATAATTGGGAGATAATTAAATATACAGATTCATGGTTGTTGTACTATGGTCGATGATGAATATTTACCAAATAACAAAGTGTGGTATCAGGAAAGAAGGAGGCTAAAGAAAGATGTTCCAAATGACTAATCACCTCTAGTCCTAGTAGCTACTCCTTTTAATCAAATCATCTAGATACATGTTGACGTTCTCCATGTCTCCTATTCCCTAGGAAAGGCATGGGATAGTCTGAATTTCCAAAGTTTCTAGCCCTGTGCAAAGACAAGTTTGACTCTCCACATGGATAAAGTTAACCTGGTCATGCTCTGCAACAACACAAACACAAAAAAGCCCAGATCACACATCAACTGTCGGGTTTTCTTGGGAAAAAGACTTGCTTTTAGTTTCACTTTCATAGATCATTTATCACAGCAAACTTCTGATCCATAACTAGAGCTTGCAGCTGTTAACATAATACAAGTTGCATAATGTTCTCCAGACCTGTTATAATTCATAGTCTTACCTGAGGCTTTCTTGCAATGATTTTCCCTTGAAGGTTGATGATGACAGAACTCATGGAGGGGCTAACTTCTATCTTTGGAGTACAGCCTTGATGGTCTGATGAAGACTATAAAAGTGCAATCGTTATATCTCTGGTCCCTGAATTCCCCCTGCACATTCTTCTTTGAGATCACCTGTAAGAGATAAATAGAGATGTGAGGAGAATGTGATGGAACTGTTCCAACATTGATACTGATA
Organism: Nothocercus julius; assembly: GCA_013398735.1. Lineage (NCBI taxonomy): Eukaryota > Metazoa > Chordata > Aves > Tinamiformes > Tinamidae > Nothocercus > Nothocercus julius. The sequence goes on from VZSV01000071.1 coordinate 1,528,936, forward strand.
ATATTACTTGGCTTTGCATTTATGCTAATACCAATTAAGTAAATTTTATTAATACTTGCTACTGTTTCTTGAGATAGTCTTACAAAGCCAGCCATAATACAAGTTTATACTTTTCACTTAAAGAAGAAAAAACTGTTTTTCATGCTCATATGAAATGAGCTCTGCATAGCATGCTAGGAGAGACAGCCTTTAGAAAGATGGCTATCAGACAAATGAGACATAGACAAGTAGAAATAGCAGGAAAAAAAAGTATGTTTACTTTCATAGGAAAAGCTCTATTCTGTAGACTTTGCAGTTATCTTGATAAATGCTGTTGAGAAATTTCATAGACCCCAAGGTATGAATCTGACCAGTGGTCAGCCCTCCTAAATCTGAACGGGTAACCATGGAAGTGTTTTTTCCCCTTGTGAGTAACTAAGTTGCACACTCTAGCAAAGCAAAGGAATCTGCTAACTTTTCTCTTTAGTTCTGTTTGTCTAGAGAAAGTGTGCCAAACAGTCCCATCTTATCTTAATCCCTTCAAATGTTTCTCTGTCTGAAACTGCAGGACCAGCATCTTTACAATTATAGTCTTGGAACGGAGTGTCTTCCCTTCTGCCGTCGTAAACAAACCCTTCAAATCAAATCAAATCAAATCAAATCAAATCAAACCAAATCAAATCACTTCTCCTTCTTCCCCCATCCCAGCCTTTTATTTTTTTTTTCCCAGGCATCACAATTTCCCGTCCCTTACCTGAAGTTTGCAAAGGAACCACTTTAGTCCAACTGGGTCTGTGAAAAATGATGTAGTATCAGGGAAGAACAGTGATTTAGAGTCCACCGTGAGTTAGGCCTGTTGAAAGTTTTCTTTGGAAGCATGATTGTGCTTTCCTGTATAATAAGATTAGATATTAATATGACTAATGGCTGCATTCACCTTAGCAACAGAAAAATAGTACAAACTAAACTATTTAAATGTATTTCTGTCATTTCTATGACCTCAAAGCATTAGCAATTCAGTTTTTGGCCTGCTGTGGCACTGACATTCTTCGACTGATACAAAAAGCTGAGACATGGAAAGGAATGACTTTGCCAGGAGCTCTCAGAAGTTCTGGAGGAGAGTAAAGATCTGAAAATATACACTGAACCTGAAGAAATCAAAGCAAGCACACACTAGCCAGATATAGCTCAGATGTAGATATTCCAAGCTTTTGCTTCTCTGACTCTGAAAGATGTAGGTTAACAGAAAAATAATATCAGCTGAACTATTTTTACCCACCATTGTTCAGGTCTGGGTATAATTTATCATGTGTTTTCTGTCTTCTCTTCTATCCATGAGGTATACACTGAGCACTATGACCAGTTATGTATTTTCCTGAATGTTCTAGGTTCACCTGAAATCAGCCCTTCTGAGCTCATCTTAACTGTGTTCCTCGTGACTTTCCCTGAACTTCAAAGAGTGCTTTGAAGACCACACAGCTCTCACTGCAAACAACATAGCAGGACAAGATCAACTCCTACGAACAATGTCATAGAGCCTAGACCACACAGACTTCCAAACTACCCTTCGGGCTTAAAGATGTAGGGGGTCTGAACTACTTGCTGCTTAGACCTATTCACAGGAGCTCCAAGAATGCCCCGTGCAAGGCATGCGGTGAGTCTCGTGCCCATGCGGATGGGTGTAGAGCTGTGGATCTCCTCTGTCGATCAGATAGCCACATTAGTTTTGCCCCAGCTTGTAACATGCCCTCCTCGAAGCTAAACGGAGCAGAGAGGTTCCCACCCGAGTACCTGACAGCCTGCCAGTTAAGGCAGTCTCTTAGCCACTGTGCAAGAGTCGGGTCATGGGTGCTGCCTCACAGCAAGTCTGGGGGAATTCAAGTTTAGTCCTTCCGCATTACAAAAAAAAAAAAAAAAATTGCCCCTTGGATGACTGAATATGACTGGATGCACAAACCATCATGAGACTCAATTTTAAACTACTATAAAAACCTTCACAGATGCCTAATTGAAAAGTCCTAGTGGTGTAGGGCCACCAAGTAGCTTGGGGGAGCCAAGATCTAGGGCGTTGTGAGTGTCTGAACTATGGGGCTTCACTGAGAAAACCTTGTGGTCTTGCCTCTGAACATTCAGGTCTAAAATAAGTGCGACGTGCTGCTGCTGCAGAGGCTCCAGAATAGATTCTTGCAGGCAGTACAGTGTGACATCTTGCAGAAATTAGGACTGAATATATCATGAGCCCAACTCAATATTCTTTTCTTCACAAATTTTCAACAGGTGACTTCCACTTGTCTTAAAATAACTAGTGACTTATTTTAAAGTCACTAGAGGTAATTATTGCCTGAGAGTTCACCACAGGCAGTACATCAGACTACAGTCAGTGAAATTCAGCGTTAGAGCCAGGGAGGTTAGTTTTGGCTGGACGTACAAGTCACAGATATAGGGTTTTTATTATGTACTGAATTTCTGGCACAGAAACTTATGTTTTGAGCTAATCTTCACTTCCTTACTTCCCTGGTTTCAAACCAAGGCTTTCCCTGTTTGAATTCCGAATTTTATCCAAAGTGAAAGGAGGTAGTTGAGAAGAGAAAGAATATCAGTATTTTTTTCAAGAAAGACTGGAATTGATGGGACATCTCTGTTGGCGAGGCCAGACTGGGGCACGGCTTCAGCTCCCAGTCATCAACGCACCTTCCGATGCACAAAGATGCTCTGGAGAAACGGCAGTTACGGATCACTCATCTTCTTTGTTTCCCTGTATATGTATCGTGACACAGCACAGTCTTTCCCTGCCGTCCTTATCTTTTCCCAGAGCACAGAAGATGTTTACATTTTAACTCTTTTTTCTTAATTTGGTGTAATTAAACAAAACCTGCAAATTTCACAACATTAGAAACACCTTTTTTTTTTCCCAATCATTACACTGTCCTTGCACAGGACAGGAAGGTTACTTAACCTGCTAGAACACTTGTTGGTAAGGAATTCAAAATAAATCACAACTTTTATTTATCACAAAGTAAATCACAGCTAAAATAAATTCATTTGTTTTTTTTTTTTTTTAAGTGCAGTGAATAGTTAGGAAAAAAATTGATCTATGCACTCATCTCTAGTTTGGAGCCAGCTATCCTTAGAAGGGCAGGAAGCTCCTTCACTTATTCTTACTATCAGAAGCAAACCTTCAGCTTTCCAAGATGGTAGTAAATTAGAAATAAAACAGGAAAAAGACTGAGCCTTATATAGTGCACAGATGTAAGTTCCAGTTTGTACTTCAGTCCTCTGCTCCTGCTGAACTTCCTCCCTTGCACAGAAGCCAAACAGGGGCTGGCTTGAACAAAATCTCTACCAAGACTCTGATTAAAGACTAGCTCTCTGCACCTGCCTATTATTTTTACCGCTACGCACCTGCAGACCGGTTTCAAGAGCCCCATTATTGCTCATATGTCTCCGACTTCATTCTGAAAAACTTCACAGACAAAATGCCACACTTCCCTTCGAATGACCATCACAACAGTTCCTGCTCTGAAGAGCCGCTAGTAATCTCTCCAGATTTTTCCTGCTTTTTGCTCACCGAGTATATAGTAATGAATAGTGAGTGATACTGCAGACTGTAATTAGAGTTAATGCAGTTATGAGAAAGAGCAATCTGCTTAAAAAAAAGGAGTCAAATCAGCAAAATCCAGGATGCTAGGGAAAAGATAAAAAAGGGATTAAAAAAGAGAGAGAGAGAAGGAAAATAACCAAGAGTCCAGATGAACACAGTGACCTTTTCACATTCCCAGAGTGAATCATTTCACATTCCCTATCTAAAACTTTATGAATGTTTCTGCACCTGGGAAGGGCTCTGCTTCAGCTCTCAGCTTTGCACAGCCCAGATATTGGGCTTGGGCCCCTGGTTTCTGCTCTGTGCAAACCAGAAATCTGAAGGGGCCTCGTGTTGACTTTCCTCACTGCTGCCCATCCTCCAGGAGCCAGGCCACAGCTCCCACTGGAGCCAGGCTGGTGACAAATGTAGAAACTCCGGGCTCTCGTGGAGCTCCAGCCCTGCCCGCTGGCCTCTCCCTGGCTGCCCTCTCCTTTTCCCTGCCTTCTGGGAAAGCGGAGCACAGCAGGGCCAGCGCGGGACACCAGGCCAAGGGAGGGGAGAAAACCACAACGGAAACAGAACGGAGCTGTATACAACGAACAGTATCTTTGATTGTCTTCGTACATGATTTCATCCGTAGACACATTCGTGTGGTCATGAGGTAAGTGAGGAACTCCTTCATGAAAAGAGGTGAGACCTGCTGCATTGCGACACTCTTAGCTCTACAGGAAACAAGGAGCTGTAAGGTGCTCCACGGAGAACATTGGAAAAACAACACGGTATAAGTACTTCCAGTTAAAAAGGACATGTAGGTGCTAATGGTGGCCATGAACTGGACCTCACTGTCTTACGCACAATCCAGGCAAATGAAATATGACCCAGTCACCAAGACTTTTCCTTATAAAATCAGGTTTTTATTTAGAAGATAACCATGAAAACAACTCTGGAACAGAAAGGCAAAAGCAAAAGCCCCACTTGACGGTTTTGCATGCAGGAGGTGTACTTCGAGATTCAGTCTCTTCACTAATCCAAAAAGACTCCTGTTTCTACTTCAACCTGTGCAGCCCTGGGCAGAGAGCAGCACCCATGTGCATGTATGCAAGTGCATGCACGGCCACTGCTCTCCAGGCCATATTCCAAGTTGCTCTTCTCCTAAGGCAATACGTCTGAGTACTTTTAGCCCTCAAAGGAGATGCCATGAATCTGCTTAATGGTAAAAACAATAAAAAACAAACAAACAAACAAACAAAAAAAGACAGGGATCCCTGCAAAAAGACTGCCTAGATCTAGGGTGTCTGAAGATTCCACGCCTAGTGTGTATATTTTCTTTCCTACAGTTATGCTTGCAAAAAATCCTTCCTACAGCATCACCTGTGTCATCTATATGTGAGAGGGAGCTAGGCTGCTGCTTTTCCTTTAAGATGCCGTCCTGCCACCTCTTGAGGGGCCTGATGAAGCACGAGCTGTAGGAACTAGGACCAAGCAGGTATGTAAAGAGGTATTAAGTAGGAAACTGCAAGGGGGATATAACATCAAGTATTAACATTTTGTTTTGTCTCCTTGTTGTTTAATCCTTCAACCAGAGTGCGTTCCAAGCGGATACTATACAAAGGCACAGCAAGGAGCAAATATTACCAAGCTCTCACAGGTTATCTGGCCTCGGGTAGCAAAGCATCTCCAGAAGACAGCCTCTTGCACAGCCCTGGCATACACAAAACACAGCTTATTTAGACATATTGGACCAAGCTAAAGTGAAGGCTGCAGGTCTAACTAGCAAACGCTCTGGAGTCTTTAGTACAACCTTCTGTGTTATAAACCAGGACTAGAATGGGAAAGAAAAAACGCAGATTTTGGATCTGCACCATCAAACAGAAAAGGAAGTTTACCCTGTGAGTCACAAGTCACAAACCAAAGTATATTCATCTTCACCCTGACACATTTCTTCCATCCATCAGATCTAGCATTGTGCTGGTCTAACAGTGAGGATACATCATGTCATTCATGACACATGATGAGTCCCAGATGTTCAGAGCGCTGGGCTACCCAGTGGAACAAATGGGTGTTTACAGTAAAAACAAGTACCAAACTTAGCAAAATTAAAGGTGAAGTTATGAGTTAATTAGTGAAAAGACAAGAGTCTGGCAGCAGAACAGTAACACCAAGTCCCCATGACAGAAACTGGAGCAAATAACACCACTGCCTAGCTCTGATGTAGCTCTTTTGGTGGAGTTCCTAGTGATGCATAAAAGGATCTGAGTCAGGTGCCTGTAAATACAGGCGTGTGTGACTTAACAGCTACCGACCAAACCAATAAGAAAGAAACTTGAGAGAGAGGAAAGGATTTAAATGCATTTTAGAGAGGCTGTGAACCTCCCAACTCACTCCAACAGACTAATCCAGACAAGACCATCAGAAGACCATCACAAGCCTCTTTGAAGGCCATACATTTTTCAGGTGTCATTTTCAGAGGCTACAGAACCAGCTCAGAGAAGCTGGCCACCTACCTCAGACTGTGAGAGGGGATACAAACTTGGACCTCTCGACAATACCTGCCTAAACATCTGCTTACTTTATCTACCAGCCTCGTAGCAATTCCGGATGGCCAGGGTACCATTCACAATTCTCCAAAGTGCATGCTTGTCAAAACAGCACTTTCGAATGTGCTTTTCACAGAATCACAGAATCATTCTGGTTAGAAAAGACCTTCAAGATCATCAAGTCCAACCCTAAGTACTTCAACACCATACCTGTCAAACTACGCCCCTAAGTGCCTCATCTGGTGCCAATAAAGTATTTTTTTCATTAGAAGTTTATTCTTGTCAAAAACAACTTTTCAATCAACTCATCATGATCTCATTTCGAAGGTGGGGAGTACAGAGCAGGCAAGCAGGACATCAGAGGCCTTCCCCATAAAACCAATGCATAAAGCCACTGACCACACATCTTTGTATTTATTGCTACTATTGCTTGAACAAACTGAGGGGAAACACGTCCCTTTGGCCGGGCTTCCCTGATGACTGCCCTTACCAGCACTCCTCAGAGAGGGCTGCTCATATCAGAGAGATACACTCCAATCTAATCTCAAGACTGGAGAGCAGTAAACTCTAAAAACAGTCACTGCTGAACTTCAGTGAGATGGAAAGTGAGTAATTCCCATTTTCAGGCTGTCCTCAGGAAAAGCTTAATGTTCCCCAAAAGTCACTAGGGCCCTCTGGATCTTCTGCAAAACCGTCCTAGACATTCAAGCGTGCTGGCTGGAGCCGTGCAGGCACCAGCCCTCCCTCTGGCTCCCCCCAAACTATTCCCTTGCACTTCATGTCAGAAAAAGGAGCCGCGCACAGCTGACAGGGCAGACACGGCTGCCCAGCAGCAGGGATCCTGCTGACCCAGAAGAGGCTCCTGGAGCCAGAGCTCACACAGCCAGAGAGCCGGATGTCAGCCCCTGTCCTGGACACTTTCATTACTCTGTGCTAGAGCAACAAATTTGTTTTCCATAAGCGCTAACCAGGCCAACTTTTAAACTGGCTTGCAATGCTGAAAACAACCTGCAAAAAACAGGTGGCAGTCTCCTTTTAGGCAAGCCAAGAAAGAGATAAAAATAGACTTGAAATGCCATCGAAAATGTGGTAAAACAATCCTTTTCCATCTGCTAAAGCAAACTTTGGGAGTAAGTGAACTAACAGGGCTCCACTATCAAGCTCTGCAAGCTAGGCATTGCTGGTCATTAATTAATATCAGCAGGACAGCAACGGTTGGGTGTATCTCGTGTACAGACTAATCAAAGCCAAAAGCTGAGCGTGCACCTTGCATATCACTCACAAACCCTGCTGGCACGTGGCCCATTCCTTCCTAAATGTCTGCAACAGAGCTGGTTTGCAGAAGACCCTCCATGCTGCAAATGCACCGCGTCAAAGCCCTCTCCTCTGCTGCCATCTCCGTGGCCGCACATGTTCCCGATTCAGATCGTGGCCTGGAGATCATATTATTAAAAGCACAGTGTCATCTCTTCCCCTTTGCAGCCAGCCACAAATGATGAATTTAAGATGGAAAAGCCAGGTCATTTCCAATGGAGGGTTTTTTTAGGAAGAAACGGATGTCCTCCCAGAAGGACTAGATCCGAAGGCCATAATTAGCAGCACGTCCCCCTTGTTGTTACTAGTGCTGATGGCCCACGCTGCCTTTGGCTCCGAGGGACAGGGTGCTTGGTGCGGGCCGAGGATGCAGGACCAGCGGGTACCTCAAGAGGGTTTTACAGCACGCACCGAGTCTCTGCTATACGTACCCCACATACCCAGTCATCGAAACGTGGACTTCCCCTCAACCCCAACAGAGCCAGCTGAATTGAGTCAGAGTGCGGCCTGTTGCATACGGGAGGAAGGAAGAGTAGTTTCTGTTTAAACTAGGGGGAAAAAAGAGAACAGGCCACATCCTTGTCTCCTTTATGCTAGTATAAATCTAGAATAACCGAATAAATATTCCCAGAGTTAAACCTTTTATAAACAGGTATAAGTTAGATCAGAATCAGTTCAAACACATGCTCTTTCTTTCTTTCTTTCTTTCTTTCTTTCTTTTTTTACTAAGGACAATTCAGCATCTTCTAAACATCAGTTACTGGTTATATGCTCAGTCAGCCCAAAACCAGCCTTTAAGCCATCTATTATTTATGTGACCATATTCACAAACCTGAGTAGTCACCAAACAGGACACGTATAACCCGCATTTGCACAATCCTGAGCAGCTGTGTAAGCTTAAAGGCTGGCGGAAACTTGACACTGTACATTGGAGGGCCAATGCAATAAAGCATCCACGATAACATAGAGATGATCAAAAATCAAGATTTCCAACTCAAACTAAATGCCAATGCACATTTCAAACCCAGATTAGATGTCCAAATCCTTTTTTCCCACAGAATCAAAAGCTCAGAATTCTTTTTTTATTCTGAAATGTTGAAATATTTTCACTGAAAATAAACATTTTGACATTTCCAAGGCAAAATGTATACATACGGTTTGTCAACAAGATTGGGTTAGAAATCTCAGAGGAAGAGGTTTTCATGTGAGGTTTATCTTGTACTTCCTGCTTTTTGAAAAAATATTGCAATCATGTCCAGGTCAAAAAGTTAAGAGGTGCTCAAAAACACTAACAATGAATTGCCCACTCTCTTTTAATCTCAGCTCAGTTTTGATTTCAGTTTGCGTTAGCTCTTATTTTATTCATGCTAATTCACCTACTTTGCCAACTGCATAGTCAGAAACAAAGATCTGGGCCAGCAATGAATTTTCTGCACGATCCAAAATTAGAAGAGCAGGAAACCCCAGAAATGCCATTTACTTTAATGTGTGTTTTCTTGGATCAGAAGTTTTACTTTGCACCTTTTAAGGGTGCGTACCAGATCCCACTTCAGATTCAGCCCAGTTTTATATTGTATTTAGCCCAGCTGGATATCTCTGACAGACTGCAATATCAAATGCATTTTCAAGTAGTGGGAATTCCTTCTAGCTATTACTTTTCTTGCATATAGAAAGACTCAGTGCTTACAGCACCTGAGTGACAATTCTACCACCAGAGTCACTAGGATAGAAAAAGCAAAGTTGCTGAATGAATAAACTACTGCCAGTCACTTTAGAGAGCGCTGTAAAGAGCAGCTGTATTAAAGGGACTGAGGTATAAATGCTCAGCCCATAGCGTATTACAAACTAGTATCTTAAACTTGAAACAGAACTGCATGGTCAGAAGGCTTAAATTTTCTCTTGTTTTTAGTTTAAGATTCCTATAACTGTTCTCCTTCCTGAATCTGGCAATAAGTTGAAATGTCCAGAAATATTCTCGTCTCAATATTTCTGACTTGTTTTCAATCAAAATAGCTGAAAAAAAAAGAGAATGAAATCATTTAAAACTTCTACTTCCATATCTTAACAGTGGAAATCTTTCAAAGTTACACTAATTGCCAACCCTTAGGCAACAGCTGTTGATCTGAAAACTATGGCATTTACTTTGTGAATTTGGTAGCCTTTGCCCAGAGAATATTCTTTTATATATATATATATATATTCATATTATCACAAAATCACAGAATGGTTGAGGGTGGAAGGGACCTCTAGGATTTTTCTACAGCTGTACACGTTCCTCTACTGTGTGTTTGACAGTAATGTATGAAATTTATATAGTTCACTGGCCTTGAAAATACCTTCTCATGCTGAAGGAGCACCCACAAGAAGCAAAGGAAATAAATAGTTACTTCATCTGAGTTACTAGGAGAAAAGATCAGAAAAATACATTGCAATAAATACAGTATTAAAGTTATAAAATACTTTTTTGAGACAATATGTGTGATTATACAAGGATACATTTGTTTATATTTACTATATAGAGAGATTCTCAATGCTGTTTCACATTTTAAAGTCTATTTACAGTTTATTTTATTCTTGATTTAAACTCTTTGCTCAGTCTGAAATTTGCATCTAATTTGCTGAAAATTACTTTTTTTTCAAAAATACTATAAATTTATTATTGGTGTTTGGTTTTAATACATTTATGATAACTGAGTGGTAATATCTAAGATTTTATTAAGAAAATAATTCAAATTTTTCCAAGAACTACCTTCTTGACATAATCTCCCATGTACTATAATCATCTGTAAAATACTTCATTTATTTGTCAAGGTTCCCAATTTCTTTTTGAAGGTGGGTTGTCTTTGTCAGACATAATGTAAATCAGACACCACATGGTCAGACTCTTTCTCAGAGGAATATGATTTTGAGAGCCTTAAATTTCAGCTTTCATTTCAGGCCTAGAAATCACAGCCAGCTTGGAGAACACACAATTTAACATACATATTTTTATTCTTGATATATACAAAAAATAGATAGGTAGGTTAAATTTAATGTGTATGAGTGGGAATATTCCCATTGAAAATAAAACAGCTATCTTTGTAAGTATTGTATGTAAGTATATAGAGATATTTAACATTATCAAATGAGATCGACAACAACAATATTGAGCCAAGTGTCAAATTTGAGATAAATTTGTATGGTCTTCTCGATTTCTATCAACAACAAAAGACTATCTCTTTTTGTGAGAAATGTTTAAAATTTCATCTCCTTATGAACAGTGGTCTACTTTTTAAAGATACAGACAGCATTCCTAGCCATAATTTTTGTAATGCCCTTTAGTTTTGAATTTCAGAGACTAGCTGCTACTGAGCATCATATGTTGGCATCTCTCAGGATAGACCTACAAAAATAAAGAAAAGCAAAATCAGGATGCAATTTTGAAAATTTAAGATTTTTTTCTGTTTCAGCATAAATTTCATATCACATTCCATTAGATTTTCAATGCTCTTTCCACCATACCAAAACATAGATCCAAGTATTTGATGTAATAGTCAAGTATTTTTCAATGCAGATAATTCAGACTTCACCAATTCTTGCCTTGCATAAAACCACCTTAGTGTGCTGCTCTTAAAGTAATCTCAGCTGCAGGAGTTTGACCTTCTCTTAATTGAAGGAGACAGTGTGGGAGGACAGATGGTTTACATATAATATTCAAGAGATCCATTTTATTGAATAGTCCCTCCTAATTCAGAAATTCCCTGTTAAACTACTAACGGAGTATCAATACAAGAATATTCTTCACATTGCTTCGCATTGCAATAGCATAAAACTTTCAGACATTGCTAAAGTTGAACTCCTTTACAGCTAAGCACTATGCCAACATCTAAGGAAGTTTAAATCGTTCCATAAAAATAAAATAAAGTGTAAATTAAACGAGGGGAGACGACACTATATCTCATATCTTTGAAGCTTTTGGTGTAGAAGCAGCTGCAGGGAGTGGAGGTGAAGGTAATGGATGACTATAATGCACATAACACATTTTAATTTGGTGCAGTGAATCCAAAAGAGTCTACATCAGTAAGTTTAGTTCTTTGGGGAGTACATACGTAACTTGAAAGGTCTAGAAGTAATGGAGTAGAGTAGATTTCACGAATCTAGAGTCCCCCTGAATATCAACTTGCTTAAACTCATCCACATTCACCTCTGAATTTGTCCTTAAAAATGGTACCTACCACACAGTGTTTCATAATCTGGGGTAAACAAGATGAACAAGCTCTACTAGAATTGTCTAAGAGACTTAGCTGCAGGTCATTAACAACATTAAACATCTGGATGCGTAGAACAGCCTAACAGGCTTGCAGAAAAAAAGAGCAAGGTGTGCTAGGACAGCGTACACACTGCCTTTAAATTATCGTAAGGACGGCTCATCAGGATCGTCCTGAGGAGCTGCACTGAAGCTCCTACCACCATCAGCAGTGAGCAGCAGTAGTGCTCTAGCTACTTGTCTGTGGGCTCTCTCAGATCAGACAACGCGGTCTTCAAGAGCCTGGGATTGTACATGGAAAACAGAGAGGAGGGCTGGGGCTGTTCACGCATCTTCTGCAGTGTCAGCACCACAGAGCCAGGCACACAGCAAAGATCTCCTGAACTGCAGGCCTCTGTACACCGTCCAAAATATCCTTCTGTGTGAGACCTGTACGTCAGTACGTCCTCACATCAGCCGCACAACAGTGGAAAAGGAAAGAGCTGGGGTAGAGCAAGAGCAAACCAGAGCTGGATCCTTGTTTCCAAGTTACAAAGTCTCCAGGGGAAGTTTCCAGAGCCAGCCAGAGTCCAAAATCTGAAAACTGGATCACGGAAATCTTTCTAAGCTACATCTACCATCCCACATCCTCATGCTGGAAGTGCCCTGATTTCATTTTCCCACAGATAGCAGAAATAGCATTTTATGTCAAAAAAAGCTAGGAGCTTTTCACTAAGCAGGACAGCCAACTTCCTGATCTCTTAGGTAAGCAATATCGGAAATTATAATGTAATTCAGAGAGGTTTAAAATAAAATGTCTTTTGGCAATGCTGACACTTGGGCTAATATCACAGCAGTTATTTCTGTTAACTTCAGAATACTAAGTTGGGGCCAATTAATAGGAAAAAGATGAGATTCAGTCAACTGCTCTGGGATTTTCTCTTTGAATGTTAAGGAAAAGATCCTGCCCTAACCTATACCGTAATGCTACTGCCTGCTATTTCCAACTGCTGTTATGGAACAGCTGGCCTCGCTGCCATTGCTAAAGGTCAGTCAATGTTTCCACTATAAACCTTCCTCATTGTGGATTTTATACAAGTGTGTAATTTTAATTCACTCTAGACTAAAGCATAGTCTTTCTTAACCTGGAAATAGATGCAGTTTTGTTCTGCTCTGTAGGCTCATTTTGTTATTAATGCAGGACAGCTTCAAAAAAGTGAGCTCTAACCTATCTTCCCGTTTCAAACACTGCAAGGCAGATGATTCCCTTTGGATATCAGACTCCTCCACAGCACAGGCCAGCGATGCCTTGATCGCTTCCCAGAGCAGCACTGGCAGCTTGCTCCGCATTATCTGAGAAACCACGGTTATCAGGCCGGATTATTCAATGCTGGGTGGGTCACTTCTCAAAAATGAAAATCTGAAGGGGAGGTATTATCGCTTGGAACAGTTTCAATTCCAGAACAAAAAGCTGGATTTCAAAACACAGCCAGTGCACAAGGCAGCGCAATCCACGCAGCAGATTATGAAAATGACTTCTGCCGTAGGGCAGCAAATGAAAAAAAGAGACCAAAATCAAAATCCTGTACGCCCTGAACTGCAGCAGCAGGGAAGCACTCCATGCAATATCTGTAGGGAAATTTAAAGTCCCTTGGAATGACTAATCACCGTGGAATTATTTGTGAAGCCCCCTCATTATACACCCCCACGGGAGAGCAGCGGGAGCCTCCCGCGTTCCGCTGAAGCCGCAGCCTCAGCCGTCTCCCTTCTGCCTCCCTCTGTGGGGAGGGGGCTCCTCACGGGCCGCAGGAGCAAGAGCCCCACGCAGACACCTGCGTGCTGCCCGCGCTGCTGCCTCCCGCCTTCCTCCCTTTCCTGGAAGCAGGGCTGGGAGAGACCCCAGCCTTCCAGCGGGAGAAACGACTGAACGGCCAGGAAAAGGTGAGAGCGAGAAGCCTCTGCAGCCTCAAGGGAAGCCAGCCTAATTCCAGCCCCATTCCTTGACATCAGGACTTCGTCTCCCCCTGCAGAAAACAGTGCGAACTGAGAAGTAGGAACCCTCCTCCCAAAAAGCAAGTTTTGATTTCACGTACATTCCATGCAGGAGGTGTAAGAAACAGGTTGAGGGGATACCTCAAATATTTCATTTTTATATTTTTGGAGTTTTCCTTAAACTTTTTTTTTTTATTATTATTAGAAGCAATAGTATAAAAGGTAGTAGCACTTTTAAAAAAGAAAGCTCCAAATAAAATTTCTGGTAGAGCATGCTTTCATTCTCAGATACTTACTTGGTGGAAATTCAGCAATTTGTGGGATTTCATGCTGAACAGAACAAGAATCCTTTTTCAAAGGTTATTTGCATTCCTTGCCCATCCCAGCTTCCATCCTTAAGTCTCCACACACGCACCCGCACGCACATGCGCTCGCTGCTACACACACCCGGACACCTGGAACTCCACTGGGATGGACTTGGCCCAGCCCCAAGAACAAGGGATTCTGCAGGCAACACCCATTTCGTTTGCATGGGACAATCCCACACCTATGGCTATGATTTCAAACTATCTTTATACACAGGGTGCATCCAGAGAGCTCGGCTCTATCAGAACAACTTGAAGTTTTAAATTTTAGACTGTTACAAATAGCTCAATAGAAATACAGTGAAATTTTTATGCATCATAAAAAAAAAAAAAGATTTTTTTTTATTTGCTTGTTTGTTACTTTGTTTAAGCTTAGCTGCTTCAGAAAGGGCTGAGCTAAAGCAAAAGTCCTTATATGAGTCCCTGAAACACAGGAAGCTCTGTGGCTGCAACTGCACAGTTAACTACACTGGGTGAAAATCACCTCCACACAAGGACATCTCTGCAGCAGTTAAACAAAATAAAAATAAAAGTTCATGCTTTCCTTCTCACATCTAGGAACCAGGAACTTGATATTTAAAAACCGAGAGCAACTGAACAAGCTGATGTGTCACAGGGTTGCACGAGTCGACACCTGAGCTATGCTCCAGTAGATCCTAGGCCTTAACATGTCGTGCAGGTGTAAATGAGCTCACAGACCCCCTTTCATCTAAGAAGACAAAACGCTGAATACACATCTCCTGTCAGGGTATGAATGACCTTTCAGGAAGGAAAATACATATTAGTTAAGCATGGGAGCCTGGTGTTCCTAATGAGGTATGAATGTTGGGTTTTGTGTGTCCTGTTTAATGCTATCGGCCAGGGACTGCTTTTCTACCCTTTCTGACTTGATAGTGGTCATCACAGCAGGCATTTCTGTACTTAGACAAATAATCCTGGATCTAGACAAAATATGAACTGATACTCATGGGCTGAGTGCTATAATGGCCCAAATTCCCACCACGTGATCTTCAAGCAAAGCAGAGAGGCAACCCATCCTTGTTGGCTTTGCACTCCTCATCGGCTAGAGCAAGTTAGCTCTAATGTGGCAGCCAGCAAGTCCCCATAGACTAAAACAGTCTGCCTCTCAGCACAGATTTGCTTGGACTCCGCACAACACCACTATGGTGACGTGGTTTCCAAGTAGGACTGAAGAAAGCCCAAATCATGACCAGGGCTCATCTGCATTTGCCCATGTCAGTCCACGTAATGATGGCCTCTCATCACAACTGGTTAGCATTTTACGGGGCTGACTTTACAATACAGTCAGCCAGCTTGGACTAACCTAGGAAAGATACACCTGAGTATGGGAGCTGGGCCTGGCAGCAGAGCAGGCTTGTGCTTCTTCTTCATGACTGTGAGGTTATGACAGCAGTGCCTAATGACTTGCATGGAGTGTGGTAGGGGAACGTAAGGAGATAACCCTGGGAGAGATCCACTAGAGAAAATGATCGCTGCACACAGCGGGGTTAGATGTTGTGAAGACAAACATGCAGCGTATCCGGTCACTGCAGCATGCTCCACTCGCAAAGAGAAGAAAAAATCACTTTTTTTTCTGGCTTGTTAGCAGACAGAGGGACACATCAGCAGTTGGAGCTATAACAAATTATGTTTAGGTGACGCTTGGCTCCCTTGCATCTGACTGAAGTCAAGACTATTCATGCTTTTCATTTTGACTGACACTCTGTTACTATTTACCTCACCTAAGCTCCTGAAGGTAATTTTAAGGGGTGGGAGTATTTAATCCTCCATTCGCCAATCTTTCTCCAGTTTGTACTTCCCTATCTCCCTGTCTGTAGGAGGGACATCCCTCTGCCTCTGAGGCTATGGTATATACATGGTGGGAAAATCTGAACATCCCCACAAAACAAGCATCAACAGAGCCAACAAGATTTCCTACAGGCCTTACCTATAGACTAACTGCATTGCGTAACTAAAATGACTGACAATCAGCTATAAAAAAAGATGCACTGAAAAAAAAAGAACTTATTCAATCCTATGATATGATTCCCTGGCATTTCCAGCTCAGTCTTTCAGTGCCAGAACAAGATACCTAGAAACACAGAAGAAGATGGAGCAGGCTTGTGTGACACCTGCTGAAATAGCCCCTCAGTTGGGTAGAAGCCATTCAGTCCAACCGCTGTGTGACTGATGCCACTTACCCTTCTCCTTCCCTATCCCTTTGCCTGACACTGCTTTAGAGCCCGTTGTTAGCGCTTCCTTTCAAATTGCGATAGGGTTTACTTTAATTCACTCAAAATGCCTTTTTTTTTTACTTTTGCAGATGGAAACTATCTAGAAGGAAACCCTCCTTTAGAAAGAAAAAGATCAGCAACTTGTGGAATGAGTTTGGTACTGCATGGGAAGAACAGGCCCGAAGAGCATAAACTATTTAGCTCGTATCACTTCACTTTTCTCTGAACACATTTTATATAACATGACAGGTTATCACTTTTTGCCTTTGGCTACAGATGGGTAGGACTGCAAAGAATCAAATGCAAATCAAGAACTCTCTACAGCAGACACTATTATATTGTCATGGCATCACTCCTACTCACTTGTGTTAGCTAAAGCACTCCCTTCAGTTTGGTTATTTGGATGGAGCAGCTGGGTGGAGAAGCGTGTGGGCGGATGGCCCCTTTCCAGCAGTGCAAATGCTCTGCCCTCCTCGGGAGATGTCCCTTACGACAAGGAATTCCTCGTGACATCACAGCCTGCTTGACGTGGGAGTGATGCACTGGGGCTGGCGTTGCTCCCATTATGTTTTATAACATGGCCAAACAGGGATGAGCAAGTCCCACAAGACTAATCAATCCAGAGGTGTGGCTGTACTTACACCAGGATTTTTCTTTCCTTTTCAATACAGAGATGAGATTCAGAAACACAGCTTCCAGGTCATATGTACTTACTGTGGCTAGCTGAACTTGCAGTTTGTGGCTTCTATGCACAAAATACCAAGTCCATAAACTATTTCGCTTTTCAAAGATGGTTAAAAGAAATCACTGTCGCAAAAGCTCGTGAAATAAGCTAATAGGCTTTAGGATTAATTAATTTTATATCTTTAAGCCAACTGTGCTATAGATGTGAAGATAAAGTGTCTTGGATATCTATAGAAGGGCTAATGGTTTCGTGGCTTAGGGACACGGATACAAAAGAACGGCAAATTTGGGCTAGGTGAGGCAGGGAACTCCTTGTACAGCAGCACCCACACGCTCCTCCACCTCCAAGCCTCAGGCAGCACTCTGTGTCCCTTGCGATTAATACCTGTCTGCAACACCTCTAACAGAAAGTTAAAACTTTTCTTTTAACAAAAAGTTAAAACTTTTCAAGGAAGAGCACACATGGCTTTATTGAGAGGCCATAACTTTGTATTAACAGGAAAATAAACTCTTAGTAAAACTTTGAGCTGTTACTTAAGGCAAAACATTACATAAAAATTATAGTTCTAGGAGAAACTTTACTATAACGGAGAGAACTACGGGAGCATCTCTGTGGCCAAGTCCCTGCCTAGGGTGAGTGCACAAGCAGCTTGGTGCAATGGAAGAGGAAAGGATTTTGCTATTCGTGAAAAGGTTTTCTTTTTCTGCACAGCCACAGGAAGGCCCTAGGCCTGAATACAAAGTCACAATAAGACAGTTTCAAATAATAAGCAAAATTACAACACATAATTAACTCTATCACTCACTACTAGAGTAAGATGAGCCAGAAGATTTTTTTTTCCTGGAAGTTTCCGCCAGGATTATGATGTTGAAATGGAGTGAGCCCTGCCCCAAACCTGAACCAAGGGAAAAAGTGTTCCCCTTACCAAAGCTCCTTCCCGTCCTTTGGGGTACGCTCTGAAGTCCTAAGGGGAAGAGAAACACACTGAAATGTTCATTTGTGTAACACACCACTTCTTTCTGCCTTCTGCAAGCAGCGCAAGCACCTGCGGTTGCTGAACAAGCGCCTAACACCCTCCACAGGTATTCAGAAAAATAGGGCAAAGACCTGAAAAAAATCCATGTCGGAGAGTTTGTGCTCAGATACAACTTCCCTCCTAGTCTACTGCTTGCTGAATGTGCACTGTGGGCAACAGCACTGCCGTGTCTGGAGAACGCCAGACACTGGCTTGCGGGACAGAGGAGATGCCCTATCAGCGTCAGCTCACAGGTGTTGTGCAGTCTGGCACAGCCACGAGTTTCCCACGGACAACACGCTCTCACAGACCCCAGCACGTCTTGCACCCTAGACTAAATGTTTTGAGCTGAAAAACACACCCGCACTCTCACAAATATGTAGAGCAGTCTAAAGGGCCCCAGAAGGTGCACCCCATGCTAAGCAGCACGAGCATAGCCAGTTCACGTAAAAAATAATAAATAAATAAAAATAAAGACTAGCCCTGAGCAACACAGAATCTTAGATTAGCTACAAACCAGAGGGAAACCTTTACATCTGAAAAGTACATATTTGAGAGAGACACTTATTCCTAACACATGCCCAAATGGCTCCCAGATTGACCTGGGTTAGGAGCAGCACTAGGTGCCTCAGGAAAGGTGAAAAGGAAGCACAAAGGATGAGGGGTGACAGCGTTTCACTAAGCGTCCCTCCTAATCTCCGAGATTTAAAAGATCACTTTAGAGCCTGAAGCGTGAGGCTTTCAATTCGCAACAGCATATGTTCTTTATTTGGGTTATTCCTATTATTCCTATCAGCAGTGTCATGTTCTCTCCAGCAGGAGCTCGACAGCAGCAGGAGTGATGGGCATTTTTTAGCACTCCTTCCTCCTGCCGTCCCCATTTCTCACTCTCATATAACCAGCTTATTCCCATAGCATTCTCCCAGCCTGCGCTATCGTGCTCTGCTCTCCCAGGCACGCTGCAGCCAAGACTCACCTACACCGCGTGTCACTGGCATCCGCAATCGCTGCTGCGGCTCCAGGGTCGCTCTAGGAGCAGCAGCGTGTGCTGACTGTCCCCTCAGGGACGCCGAGCAGCGCCGCACCAGGGGAATTGTGCAAGCCTATTGTTTCTAGAGCGTGGTTGCAGGCGTTCGTATAATCCTATGAGGACTTTTGGGTGGTTTGTGTGCATATTTACACACTCAAAGGAAGAGTGCAGAACAGTATTATATGGCTTTTGGTGCTGGGGGAGGACCAAAAGTCTCCTACAAATTATACCAAGTGATCTGACCGCACTATAGCGCAGACAAAAAGCACTGGAAAATGTGTAACCTAAGAAAAAAATCTTACAAATACCTTCTGGAAAAAATAATTTCTATTGTTGCTTTCGAAGGAAGTGTTATCTCCAAAAAGTTTCAGGTTAAGCACACGTTCTTACATTTTAAGCATGATTTATGCTGAGGCCCTAGAGCCCTTTTCACAGACCATATCCCCGCTGTGTTAGGCACTGAGGAAATACAAAGTAGAAGCGCCCGGCCTACGCCAGGGGCCTCCCAGTCCTGCGGCGGCTCTGCTGACTTGCAAAGTGCTTTACCCCACTGAAGGAGATGCCAGCGACCTGCAGCCATCAGCCCCCAAAGGCAGGTAATCCTACAGAGCATATTGGCAAAGCTAGCTAAATTCAAAGGAAATACTGAGGCCAATCTTCCTGAAAGCGATTTTGCCTTAAGAAGGGACTCAAAAGAGAGGAGAAGGGAGAGCACATCCCTCTTAGCCGCGACAGCTTCTCGGGGAGCATTGACATTGGCCAGCTAAGGACAACTCACCCTCGTCCTGTACCCAGCTCGGCATCCCTTGGAAGACTACAAGGAAGCGTGCCGGCCTTCGATGCTTTCAGAAGCAGAAAGATGCTTTCACTGCGTAAACACAGTTGAGGTGGAGAGAAAACGAGAGAACCAAAGGGATACGGACTTGACGGGAAAAGAGATCACTTCATTTTCAATCCTTATGGTTGCACTGAGTGATCACAGAATTGTAGAATTATTATGGTTGAAAAAGAACTTCAAGATCATCGAGTCCAACCACAAGCCCTTCAACACCATGTCTCTTAAACCATGTCCTTAAGTGCCTCAGTGATGAGCTAAACATTAGTAACTGCAAACAACATGCAGGGTTTGGGTTCAGATCCACAGACTATCAGTTATCTTCCTCTTTAGAGATCATAGCCATGGCATCTGTCAAATTTCATAATATGGCCTGATTTTCTTGTGCCTTCCTCCAGTCATTGACCACAGGTGAAATGTGTATGTCTCAACATTAGCTCTGGAGGAAGGGGCCTAATATTCATTGTACTCTGTCTTTTTAAACAATTTCTTTGTATTATTTACATATGGTTTTATTTATACAAATGTATGTATATATACATATATCTGCATTCATATATTTTATGTCTATAATGTATGTAGTGATTTAATGGCACAAACAGAAGAATCCAGAAATCCCAACCTATTTCTCACCTATAAGACCTTACCCACCTCAGCCCTTGGCCTCTCTACGAAGACCTCCAAGAGAGGCAACAGCTGAAGACAACTGCAGTGATTTTTTTTGGAATACGAACAGGTCTATTAGGAATTCAGCTGACACCAGTGCTACAGGGCCCCTGAACAGAGTGCTGCTCTCTGCCAGGAAAAGCCAGCAGTTTAGGAAGGCTACCTCTGTGGTTTTGCCTCCTGCTCTGAAAGAAATGCAGTCCCGCAGACCTGGTGGTCAGAGCAAACAGTGCTATTTAAGTGGGGGAACAGGTATTCCACAACAACAGCATAGAGGGAAGCAATAGCGAAACACCCAACAGGTGACGCGGTCCCAGCGCCGGGGAGGAGGACAACCTCGCTGTGCTACCCGCCCTGCACCGCGCACATACACACCGGTGACATCTCCTCCCTTCCCCTTTGCACTCCTGCCTTTCCTGCAACACGGGACAGGCAAAGAGGGAGGCAGCAGCCATGAAGTTGCTCCTTTTCACAGTTTTATGTTAAAGAATGTGATCTCAGGCAAATTAAAAATACACCCATTTTTCTGACCCAAGTTGGCAGGTACAGCTTAAATGAGGCTATGGCTGTGGAAGTGAAATAGACAGTCTGAAAGGGTTGGCTGGCACAAATGACTTAAGCAGAAAACCTTGTGTTTACTGGTCCAGGATCAAGCAAACCCTGTCGGCATAGACGCTTTCCTATATATATTTTAACCTACTCCATTACACAAAGTCCTAAAGCATAGTAATTGAAACACTACCAATGGGAAAACCATAAAAGCTGGAACTCCCAGAATGGAATGTCTTCATTTATTTCTGCCTCCCTTCTCCCAAGAGTCAATCGAAGAGTAAATAATATTTTATCTCTCCTAAAGTTGATTATTTGTAAGCTTTCCCTCATCATACTTCCCAGTCTGTGCAGACTAACATACCTACTCTCATGAAGAAAAAAGGATCTTTAAATTCCAGAGGAAACATCTTAGCACCTTTCACTTAGCCCAAAAAAAATAGTCCGTAACCCAGTAAAACCTTTTATAAGAATAATGGGCAAGGAAATGGCTAGAAAAAGTAGTTTCTGAAAATCCAACAGCAGGACAAAACAGGAAAATAATGTCTGACTTTCACATCTGTATTTTACAAACATTCGCTTCCTAGTCAGCTGTCTGCTTCCCTGCCACATGAATTAAACATTGTTTTAGGGCTTTACCTGTTCACACTGGGTGAACCTTTTGGGTTTCAGTGGCTTGCTTCAGAAGGAAAAAGCTGCAGGTTGTTTACAGGTAGAGAAGTATGACAAGGATTCTGTAATTTAGTATGGAAGCACCAAATAAAGTCACAACTGAGAGAAGTGACAATTTGTTCTTTAGTTCTAGCACTTTTGGAACTCTTGAGATTTTTATGCATTACTTACATCAGTGCAAAGCATATTTGCGTCTGTGTTCGCGCTGTGGAAAGAAATTATCAATTGATCTTTTTATATAGAGCAAAATGTATCTATAAGCATCAGCTTAATAATGACAACCCTTCTGCAAGGGCTTCGAATTCTAAACTTGTGGCAGGTGTTCAGGTCATTTGAATGTGACTAAAATGAGCCGGATTTGAATACAGTGAAAAGATTTCAAAGGGTTTTTTTTGTTTCAAAATGTTTAAAATTGGCACAATTTTCTTTGCATTTTTGCATTTTTTAGTATATTTTACCCCCAAAAAAACATTTGAGGATAAAAACTTTTTATCATTTCTATTAAAAAGGCAGTTAAAAAATATCTGGTAATAACAGTGATTTTTCTAATGTATTTAGTGATGATTACAATTTTTTTTCCCTATGAAAAATGCAAACCATTTTTTTTTACAATCTATAGCATCCAGATCAGAGAAGATAAATGAAATTTGTGGGATGTGTAATCTAGCAGACAAAGCATGCAAAGCTCCTGAAGCTAAGGTTCAAGTAACTCAAGTAGGAAATTTTTTTTTTAAACAAATGCAAGCAACTTCTCCAGGGATGTTGTAATTCTATCATCACTTGGAACCCTGAAATCAAGATTGGATCCCTTTCTAAAAGATGCACTCATGGCTCAGCCACAGATTAATGTCACTGATAGCTCATGCACTTTGTAGGCAGTAGCTCTCTACCAAAAAAAAAAAAAAGAAAAAAAGGAAAAAAAAATCAAAGGTCAAATTCTTTGGCTTTTTTTACGCCACAGTCAATGGCAACAACCATATTGGTCCCCACGGAATTCTGAATTCACTCCTGTCATCAAAAACATCAACAGGGATGGTCAATTAATGTGCACTGTGTTCCCTTTTTGGCTTTTTTTTTTTTTTTTCCTTCTGATTAAAATTTGTTTGCAAGCAGGGAAGGGGGATGCGAATATGAGCAGAGAAAAGAGCTGTTTGAATTTTAAAACCCTTTATGAACCAAGTTTTAAGAATTCTCCTGGCTCTGACCCTTTCCCATAGTGGAGAACAAATGGTTGCAACGTCAGTACCTCATGGGAGAGCTCCCTTTAAATAGACGTCTGGGAACTACCATATATTTTGCACATGGAAAAACAAAGATGGCCCAGCTAACCGATGGGAGGGGAGGCATATTGGAGACTGCCGGCATGAAGATTAAGCTCCCATATCTGGATCTGGCATTTCAGGCCAGGTCTCCATCATGGAGTAAAGCACAGGGCAGAGAGCTGGATATAAGCAGTAATCAGGCTGGATACCTAACAATGCAGGATAGCTGGATACCTAAACTCTGTCACGGTGGTCCTGCAAGCTGACTTGAAAATCCTGCTGGAAGAGAAAGCTCAGACTTGTGCTCAGCACTGCACAAACACAGCTCACAGCAGTGTCCAGGGCGATGAATCACCAAAAGTGGCATTATTTTAGGAATAACTACACTTACAGGTTTGCTCTAACCACTGAAGGAGCTGTAGCTTGGTGCTGAGATGAGTTGGGCATTGGCCGTGATTTACTGCTATCCTCCTCTAGAAAAGGATGAAGATGTTTAAAAAGTGGGTAAAGTAGTTGGGTGATAGGTGCTGAACCTTATCATTTGCCTCTGACAGATTTTATTCTCACTGGTGTTTCAAGGATAAGATATGTCAATCACAAAGACTTTTAGTCTGGCAACGGGTAAGTCAGCACATCACCCAGCTTTGAGGTGGGAGAGGTGCTAGAGCCAGGCAGGAAGCGCAGGTAGACTCTCTTGGTAGTACGAATACCTAGCATGGTGTCAAAGGAGTGCACAAAATCACACCTATCCTCCAAATTTCTTCAAAAGCTGATTGAGGTGATAGCTGAGGGGTTTAGCAACACCAGCTTCTTTCTCATGCCAGGCAGCAGGCAAGTGTGTTCCCCATGGATATCAAAGAAGACGCATATCTGTGTCTTGTTTTGCATATTCCTGTCTTGGCTTTAAAGAAAGCACAAGATCCTGGCCAAGTTCTTGCCCCGTAAAATTTGCCAGCCATGGCAGCTGCTGTACTTAGCAGGAGAAATCTCTCTTTTAAACCAAAGCCTTGTTCTTGATACAATTAACTTTTCTGCAGAAATACGAAACTTCCATGACAGAAATAAGAACTCAACGAAATTCCAAATGAAATTGCATGCTTTCCCCCATTCACATTTCTTCTTTCAGGAAAGCACTTTTAAAACTCATCCTTTAAAAATCTAGTTCTATTAAATTAAAAATACTTGTCCACACACACACACAAGCTATAAAACCAATGGAATCAGCAGGAGTTAATTTCCTAACTATATCCACTACAAGGTCTCTCTTGCATGCACACCAGGTTTCGAACTTCTTAACCCCTGGATTAAATTCACGAAGAGCTTCAGACAGATAAATCCTTTCTAGCTCTGAAAGATGAAGGTCTAAAGACCTCAGAGGCAATATACATTTCTAGCAATATAGAAATCAGTCTAATGGCCAGCCGCAGTCCTGATTTTGCCATTTGTAGGAAGAATAAAGAATTGAGTGTTGTTTAGTCTGGGAGAGAGGAAACTGAGGAATGAATGTGACAAGAGTCTTCCAGTATATTGGGACTTTTGAAAAGAGAACAGTGGTTGATTGCTCTTCATGGCAGGAGAGGCAAGGGAAGGAATCAGCATAACCTCTACGAAAGACAACCTAGGCCAGATATTAGAAAAACATTTCAGTTCCAGTGGTGAAATACTGGAACAGGCAACCTAGCAATGCAGAATCTCCCTCACTGAAGCTATTCACAGAAAGTTAAGACAAACACCACTTGAACAGGCAATGCAGCAATGTGGAATTTCCTCCACCGGAGTTTTAAAGAAAATGTTAAGACAAACGTCTGGTGGGTATGGCTTAGCTACTGTTTCATCCAGCTAAATGACTTCCAATGTTCCTTTTAACTCTTTAGGTCTGCATTTCTCTGATTTATACTGCAGTGGTAAATACATGAAGGTGACACCAAATGTCACTGTGAGAGGCCCTGAACACAGACACAGCGAAAGACAGTCACATCTTCAAGGAGCCAAGTGGGCAAGGCTGGAAAAGAGCAAGCAGAAAAGTGAACTGAGGACTTCCTGAAGCCTTTGTGCATACATCAGAAGGGCAGCAGACAGAGAACTGGCTCCTAGATCTTACAGCTCACAGTCCAGTCCCAGCCATCGGGCCACCTGCCATCCCCAGCACAGCTGTAGTGGGACATCCCTCATCAGACACTAAACCAGAACCTTGTTGTCTCCTTTCTCAATTTTTCTGTTGTTTGACAAAAGGAAAAATGGCTATTAGATGGCTGAAATGTAATCTGTTGCCTCCTCCTCAGCATGGTTGAAAATGCGTATTTGCATTTTCGTATTTCTTCATTACAGACCTCCCTGTGCTACCATAAAAAACACAGCCTCTAATCCCCTATTAACCGTATTTAGCAAACCTCAAGCGTTTCCTCCATTTGCAGTCTGGCTGGGCTTCAGCCCTGAAGCAAATTTCAGGTGGCTGTGGTCTAAACATTAACTCAGGTCTGGAGCGATTTGAATTACAAACCAAACAGACTGTAACTGGAATCCCGAAGCGCAGGCGGAGCCCAGGCTGGGAACCTGGCTTTGTTCTCCTGAGCCTGCAAACCTACTCCGAGCTGCTCCTCGGGCAGTCAAAAATGGGTCGTTATTCACAGGGAGGAAGCACAGGTGTTACATTAAAGGCCTGCAAAGGGAGCTATTTGGTACCAACAATATAGATTTATTACTCATAATTTTTAAAAAAATTTCCTTGTGTTTTGTGATTAAAAACACATCATACTTTGATTTCCTAACCACCTCCTGTGTTTTGCTTCCAAAATTTTGACAGACTGTTAATTATGAAGTTTTGAACTTATCTGCCAGAGTCTATTGCACATGCATTTTATGTGTTTCAGTTCGAAAAAAATTCAGTCACAAAACGCTCCTTCTCTAAACCTGTAACAGTTAGACTTGATGCATGCTTTAATTTTTAATGTCCTCCAATAATACAGAAGTATCATCTGTTATGCAGGAGCCATCAGGACACATTCATCCTCAGAAAGACAGACAGACAGACAGACAGACAGACTAAGGACCAAATTTAAGCCTGGGCTTAGTGAAACAGCCTGTGTTCACTGGCACTGACGATTTGGAGGAAACCTACAGGAAGTGGAAAAGGCGCACACACAGCTGGCATTTGGAGACTGCTTTTAATAGGACACAAGTGGTGACTGGATAGATCTTTAAATTACTAGACTAAGAAAAGTTTTGAATGAAAAACTATGCTTATAATTACAAGCAATAAATCAGCTGTTGTGTTTTCTTTGTAAGAAGGAAGCTGTTTATGTGATAAAATATATTTGGGGACATTAGACTATCAATCAAGGAAGGTCAAGGACTCAGAAATGCATCATCATCATCATATCACTATGACAGTTAGTAGTCCTGTATTGCAAACTGAAGTCAATGGGACTTCTCCCATACTGGAAATCAGGCACGTGATTCAAAAGCTTTCTGAATCAGAGACGGATGTCAAAAAAGGATAAGCGCGTGCTGAAGTAAACTGCCGAAGAGCGTTCCCAACGTCTGTATCAGGGAGGGGGTAGCACTCGTTTCCTAGCAGGACCAAGGTGTCTTTGAAGTATTTATTCTATCAGGTTTTGGTCATCCTTGCTTTTTATAGCACAGGAAATACTTTCTGTGGAAAATAGGGAAGAATATAATGGTTCTATTTGAAGAAGCCTCCTTTCTTCCCATCTCCTCCCATCTCAGCTCTAATATGATACCCATATGCTGACTGCTCTTGGACAACCATTTGTTTTTGCAAAGGCATCCCATACCATTTAAGTAACTCTGCATCTGAAAGCTGCTAACCTTGAGGGATTTTCCACAGCTGCGCAAGACATGACTTAGAGAAATTGCTGCACAGATACTGCTCATGGCCGAAGTCAACGGAAAGTAGGTTGGCTTCTTTAAAGATACACATAGGTTAAGTGCAGCCTGTGTTCTCAAACAAACCATACTGTAAGCAGATAAAAAAAAATAAATAAATAAACCCTGTCACTGAACTACTTTGATTATCTTCCTCAGATAAAACCCAGGGTAATGACTTGACTTGGTCTTCTGGGCCTGGGACCAGAACTTCTATCCAAAACTTTGTTCCTTTGTGCCTTGAGAAACAATTATGTTAGTCTGCCACGATGGATGAAGACTTTTCCAAAATAGTTCTTTGCTAAGTCTGAAGATTTTCATTTGCACTATTTGAGGGAAGACTTGTGTAAACTAAATATTCAAGTTTTTATTTAAGCTAAATTCCCAATGTGGGGAAGGACAACATATGAGAATTTGGCTAGACATCACACAGGAGCGATGTAACTGTTTAGAAATAATTTAATATTTATCTGTGTTCCAAGCGCTTTCTCTCTCTCTCTCTCTCTCTCTTTTTTTTTTTTTTTTTTTTTTTTAAATTCACAACATGCTGGCATTATTACTTACACTGTTTTATTTGGTGGAATACATGTTAAACACCCATTTTTCAGGCAAATGTCCTTATGTGATTACAGATGAAGTATCTGTACATGAAATACTCATTACTTGCCAATATTGTTCACTGTTCTTTATCTTCCTATGTCAGATGTTTAAATCAGTGTCCCATGGGTGGAAATGCCACCACGTAACAAAAACTGAAAACTTGCCTCATGCTGTGCGTTACATTTTCTACCTGCAGGTCTCAAAAGACTATCTGATGGGAAAGAAAGTCATCTTGGCATCATTTTAGTCATCAAAACACATTGTAAGGTAGTGAATTGCCCACATTGTGTAGCAAGTGGATGACATGGTGGAGAAGAGTCTCCTGCCTCCGATCCAGGGCCCTCGGCACAGTATCTCCACGTCACCTCTCCAGCCTTTCGCAGGGAGAGCCCACAAGGCAGCAGGTGGGCTTCACCTCACTGACTCCTGCTAAAATCAATGGAAAAGCTTAGAGCGGTGAACTGAGTACTCCTGAGAGCCAAACAAACATGCCTAGCACACAGGAAATGACCAAAGTTGTTGCAAAATCCACAGATGGCTCATCCTCCACATGAGAAAATGTGCTGTAATGGAACACTTTTTTCACTAAGTCTATGCCACTGTATTAACTATCCCTTCTAAGAATTGTATAAACACTGGAGCCCTAAAGGAAATTTTACATTATCACATGTAAAAGTAGAAGAGAGTTTAAAAAAAAAAAAAAAAGGAAACTCTTCTGAACCTTGGTGGTTTCTGAACCTCAGTAGATCTGCTTCGGCATCCAAGCTGAAAGCCCATGGACTCAAAGAAATGTCTGCTAGCACATAGTTCTTCCCGCTCCCATATCCTCAGCTCTTTAATTTGTGGCCCAACTTTGGCCTCCAAAGCTTCCAAAGTTTGAGTTATAACTAAACCACAGCAGGTGGGGGGCTCCCAGGCACATCTGCATTGCTCCCCTGGCAGGAAGCAGATCTGAACCTGAAAAAAAAAGTACCCTCACCCTACTCCAAAGAACTTCTGCTGTGAGAATCTCCAATTATTGCTGTTTCCTGCACCAAAAACTTTGCTCCTGGGAAAAAGGTAAGGAAGCAATGTGCCCGGAGAGCAAAAGGCTGCTGCTGCCGCCTCTTTCAGGGTCAATTTACCCTGACGAAGGGCAGCCGAGACCATGTGCTCAGGTGGGCCGCTCTCTCCTCTCCTGCTCTCAGATGTCCCTGCTGGAAAATCCCGTCTGCCTCCTGCCGAGCTGTGCACGACAGCAACACGGAGCAGGTGAGGTGCAAGGCTGTTCCCACAGGACCTTGATTAGTATCTGCTTCTGTCAATCACAGCCGCTTTTGGCCACGGCTGCCCCGCGGCCGCTGCGGCTTCTGTCCCAGCGCACTGATTAACCCCATACTGCCAGCACCAAGGAGCCATGGACACGGCGGAAATACTTGTGTGTGCGGTGTTTCTATTTCAGGCGCACTTTCCTGTTGTACAGTCAAGGTGTACAGGGATATTTGGATGCACAGCACTGCTTGCTTCCCCTCCCTGTGGTTTCTGCGCTACAATTAATCTAATTTCTAGTGACCTGGCAAGCAGACGCTTTCCATGTAATTTGGCAGCGACATGCTGATGCAAAACATTAGCTGCTACAGGCCAAGAAGGGGATTTTCTCAGCTGGGTTCCAGGTGCTAACAACAGGACGCAATGCGACCACCAACACCAAAGACTCAGCACTGAGAAGGCATATTTTTAAGCCATGGAAATAACAAGTTAAAGCAGGATTTTCTTTCTAGATGATTCCAATGGTTTTAGGTCTTGGCATTGCAGTTAATCTCTAGACTCATGCTGGTTTTGCTATAATTGAGAATGTTTTATAACTATTTCATAGTTCATCATGGAAGTACAATTATTTTTAGCTCTATCCTGGATGTGGACAAAGACAACTTTGCGTGCGAGGCCCAGCTGCAGCTGCAGGCTCAGAGCACTGGGCACGGGTTGGAAGATCCAGTCCTCCTTCGAGCACCAGAGCCAGGTCTGGGGAAATCCTCTCTCCGCCTTCCATACTGTGCCTCTAATACATCATAACAATATTAGCTGAGTACAAATTGACAAAAATCCCTGCCCAGATTTTAATTTACTTTCACGTGCTTGGTGAATTAAGGTATAAATAATATTTGCTGGGAATACATTCCCTAAATGCCTAATTCCTCATTCTTGGGACAGGCACTGAGAGGTCGTGTTTTATATTCGTGTCTGAACATAATAGACTCCAAAACGGATTTCTTTCTACAGCTGTGCAAAGCTTAGGGATTTCAGGTCACAGCAGGCTGTACAAATATTTTCTTCAGTTTCAATCCACAGTGCTTTTGAATCCCCAAATTCTCTTCACATTTCAGATTCAAACAAATACTGAAACTAATAAAAGCCCTCAGTCACAAAGAAGTAAAACTAGCAAAGCTGAATTTTGCATTTCCCTGCACCACCACTGCAGAAAAGCTCCAGGCTCCCTAAATATCTTTGGGAAACTTAACAAGGCGGGTAACACATTTAGTCACAGTTTAACGTTTATGACCAACGTGAGTGCTTGAATAGATTTTATATAGTTTGTATTTCACTATGACCATTTTTACAAAGTTCTTGCTTTATTTTCTCATGGAACTTGGAGAGATTCTGAGGTCTAATTTTTGTTTGCCCTCTTCCATCTTTCCCAACTCCTAGAAACCGAATACCGAAGCAGTTATACTGAGATACCCAGAGCCTTTTAAGCTACATTATTATTTCTTACCCAATTAACAAAAAAAAAGAGCAGGAGTATCAAAATGAATTTAGACTAGCTACATTCAAAAGAATGTCATCAATGAAGGATAAATCCCCCACATGTTTTCATACCTGTTTTTTCCTTATATAAAAAACAGCCTCCATGTACAGTGACTGTGAACCAGGGGAGACAGCAAGAGCCTCGGATATGGCCCACTAGAGAGAAGTGAGAAAGAGGAGGTGGACTAAGAGGCAAAATAACCGAGGCTTTCTGCCATATGCCCGCGTCCCTTCTGCTATCCCAAATAACTAGCCCAAATAACCCAGCTAATATAGGTTGTCAGTTAGCTGAAACGCCCTACAACATGTAAATCCTCCTATTTAATATGTGAGTCCCCATGGCTTGTACTGAAGCCATGCTCTCCTGTGCTGACAGCGCTGGGTCCACGCAGATGCCACCGGTTGCAGCACAGCATCAGCACACGCTGGGGTTCAGCAGCAACTTCCTTGTCACCCAATATTCCAAGGTATTTGGTTCAATATTATTTTCCCTTGACCTTTTTTTGGCCTAAAGGTAAGTTTTGCTTAGATCAGGGAAAAATATAAAACAGTTATAAGCCTAATGGTTTCCTTAAGCTCTTCTCCTGCCCCTTCCATTTTCCTTGCACCCTTATGCTCCTTTCCAGCCACATAATACATCCAAAGTATTATACAGGTGTCTAGCTAGATCTAGTCAGAATTTCCAACTGACAGGCTTCATTTTCCAGCTGGAAAATACTTCTGGTCTCAGTTATTTTTCAAGAAAAACAAAAACCCCATTGGGAAATTAAAATAAAATCCTGTTGGTTATGATCAGCTGGCTGTTCAGTGGAAAGACATAAAAGCCTTAGTGGATCAGGCATGGAGCACTGGAAAGAGATAACACTGGAGCTATTCAGATATTAACAGCCTTGAAGGGAGTTCTGCAGACTGCCCCATTCCCCTCCAGTTTAAGTTGCCTCTTATTAATAGTTTTGACTGACTGCGCCTGAGATTTTGCCATGGACTTTACGGGGCTGCTTCCGCAGTGTTTGAGCGTGTTGAGGTGCAGCTCCTGCTGAAACCAGTGGAAAGACTGCTATTAAAGTGCAGCACGCAGCGCTCCGCAGCGGCGTGTGTGGAAGCACTTCCACAACGGGCCCCAGGACTGCGGGAGCCAGGTAGAGCTTCACACTCTGCACTGCACACGAGGCTTTGCAAAGGGACCTGCCAACTGCAGGGCAGTCCCCGTGGCTGGCTGGAGAAGCTGGAAATTAGCCATGCAGAGAGCTTGGACTGGCAGAGGACACCCTCAGGCAAGGGCAAGCAGGAGCAGCCACGCAGAGGTTGCCTTATTGCCCTGAATTACAGAATTTCATCACCACGACCTTCCATTGCCAATTAGGGCTCTACTCTAAACCACATTGCTTGGGCTGAGCACAGAAGATAGGAATTGCTCCTGAAAACCTCTGTCTGCTCAAGCTGAAGTGCACACACACATTTCTGGAGGCCTTGGTGTCTGCAATATCCTGCAGACAACCAAAGATGACCAACCAAAGAAGTTGTTTCCAGCTCTACATTTAAGGTGAAAAACAAGTTAACTTGCCCAGCTCTAGTCTCTAATTTGTATTTTTAATTGTGATTGCAAATGTGATTTCCTAATCAACTCATTATTACAAGGAGCCTTCAGCACACTCACTTTCTGTAATGGTAATGTATCTCTGATTTATTTAGCCTTGTGACCTTTTGGTTTTAACCAGGCTGACTCAACCCAATGTCCTCTGCAGCACAGACACAACTCAACTGGCAAAGGATCTCCCTTCCCTCACACTTCCATAAAAGAACTTCCTCACACAGGAACCAAACTGGAACAAATCTGGGCTCTCTGTTATTACTGCAGCATAAAAGGAGTACAACGTTTGTATATGAACCAGACCTAAAATATTACTTTCCTTTTTGTTAAAAGCAATAAAATGGGCTATTTTTTTTTTAAGCTTACTGACTTAATTCCAGTCCTTAATTCCACACCAGTCCAATTAAAGACTATAAATTGTTTTACAGAACCTGAACTTGGCAGGTTTTACAGGATGTTGCCATCTGGGCAGCAGACCTGGGGCTCACTTTTGAAAACACTGTATAGTTACCATATTTTGAAGAATTAAAACCTGGTTTGGTGTTGTAGCCACCCTGGTGCAGAAACAGAAAATGTGACCAGCATGGTGGGAGGGGAGAGTGCAAGAAAAGTAGTGCCTTGGATTTAAAAGGCTTTGGCAGCACTTTCAAGGTTTGTGACAAATTTATAAAATTTGTTTTATTAACCACATTAATGGTGTTGCTGAGTGAACTATTGATTTATTTAGGTCCTCTCCAACAAATTTTCAAAGTTACGTTCAGCTACAAAACACAATAAAACCCTGATAATAAATTACTTGTGTCAGAAACTGGGGGGAGGGATAAGGGAAGCTGTCATGGAACAGGTGCTGATGTTTAAAAAAATAAGATTAACTGTTACAAAACATTACCAAATAGGAAAGGAACCTGTAGTTCATCTGGAAACTGGGCACACAAAACCTTGTGGAATGAGCACCGTTAGCTAACAATTAAAATAATAACACTGTGATACAAGGTGAACATTTATAGAATAGGATGCAGTAACTACCGCACAGACTCTTAAAACTGTTTAAGAGACCACCCTGATGTCCAGCTAGAAATTCCAAAAGGCTGCTAGATGGATTGCATATTCAGGTCAAGAAAGGGACTTCAGGAAAAGGACTTTACAATTAAACCTCACCCATCAGAAAGTTAGTGTTGCCAGCATCACTTTTTATACAGTATAATCTGGGAGCTTTTAGGAGCAGTGAGACTTGTACTCCAAAAAAAAGAAAAAAATATATTTTGGAAAACTATCACATCCAAGTATTTCTATACTGCACCTGCATTCGCATACACGTAAGAATATGAATCATGCTCTAGCACAGAAGCTGATGAGCCTTTTCTCCTGAGACAGTGGCTCTCCCTTCTCCTCTGCACATCCTCATAGTCCTTCCCCCCAGGGTTCACACAGACTACACCAGCACTTGGGAGCCAAGGGGACCAAAGGGCTGCGGTGGACACACGTCTGTGTGCTGGTACACTTGGGGCACAGTCCTGTTCATGCCACCTCGCGGTCTTCCAGACGACACCACCACGGGCTAGTGACTACTCTCAGCATCAGGGACCTGAGCCAGCGTGGGGTTTCTGATACGGGAAGACAGCTCTACGGATGTGAGACACCGCGGGAAAGCGTCTGGCCTTCGGAGCTGTGGGAGGGTCTTTGGGCCATTTTAATGTGTAGCACAGAGCAGGCAAGTATGGGATGAGAGAAGGGAAAGATCATCTGCAGGCCAGAGGCATGGAACTAGAGGTTAAGAAGCCAGGTCTGTGGAGATATTAAGGTATTTAATATAAAAGTATTTATTAAGGCATTTACAAAGGTATTTAAATACTTTAAGAAGGAAATAGACTTCTTGAAGAATTTTCAAGAGTCTAGATTTCTAAATTTACACTTTAACAAGTGCTGGTCCTCTAATGCACTTCTGAAGTGTCCATGGAGACACAATGACCTTAAAAACTGCTCTGGAGTGGCTGCCCTTGGTCCAGTGATAGCCAGGATTGAATGCAACTCTCCTAAAACCAAGCACAACTGGGTCCAGTTCACCTGCTCCTGAGACTGTGTCATCCTTCCCACCCTGCCTTCAGCAGGGAAATGCTTCATGGAGCTCTCCACACTGTCTGCGGGAAACCACACACACATCCCAGTGATTCAACACCAGAGGAGGCAATGTCAAGGCTTAGCAAGTGTCAGGTCTGTAGTATCACCTGTTTGCTCTCTTCAGACTTCTCAAGTGAAATTCTTACCCTGCCACAACCCTTGGAAGTTTTGCAGTCACCTGCCCTGGGGACAGGATTTCACCTCTCCTGCTTTTCACCCAAGACACAGATTTCACCTCCAGGAATAAAAACTCCAGTAGAACAACAGCAGCCACCAAAAACTTGGCCTTTATACAACCCATGCAGAGGGGTCTGGCAGTAGCAACTGGTGTTAATTGCAGGATTGCAGAGGGGCTACTTAACAGGAGCTACTTAGGCTGGCACTTCATGGACAGAACTATTTCTGCTACAGACACTGGAAAATGTATTTGCCAATTAAAATAATCCAAAAAGTCCTTATATCCTAGCAGAGAAGCAGAGCTAAGGAAAACAGTATCTATCATCTTCCACAGAGAATTAAAAAAAAAAAAAAAAAAAAAAGAAAAAAAAGGAAGTATTCCTGACATCTGGGATACTCAGGGTGAAATTCTCGCCTTGCTGAAGTCAACACCAAAATGCCCACTAAGTTAAAGAGGGCCAGGATTTCATTGTCAGATTCCACAAATAGTCTTAGACTCCTTTGGCTCAGCACGAAGGCCTCGGACAGCCAAATAGGCAGCACAATCCATTCCTGAGTAAGAAGAATAGGCCAAATTCAACAATACTGCAAGCCATGCAAGACTTACTTACATCAGGCCTGGACTGAGACCAGTGTCTTGTCCTGCGCTGCAGCGTTGAGCAACAGCTACTCTTGGGCCTTCGCTAGGGCTTGTGATCTGAATTTACAGTGGTGCCGTGGCAAATCCCAAGCAGGAAGCAGAGTCTTCCTAGATGACACTTATTCCAGGGAATAAGGGGACAGACTCTGAGACACCAGAACAAGGAGGCATTTGGGGGCTAGAAGGCAAGCGATCTGATCAAGAAGAGAACTGATCGAAAATCCTGTTCTAAGGCAAAATGTTCATCAAGATACTGCTTTCCCATAACAAAGCGTTAGAAAGTTTGTTGTGAGAACTGTGTTCTCAGATCCTCTAGACAATTGAAAATACTACCTTTGCCGTCATCATTCTCTGGTGGTCTCCTTAATGAGGTGTTTTTGCAGATGACATCCTCAAGTGTGCAGTTCCCATGGTGCCGAACCACTGTCTGGCTCGTTGTTCCCTGAGACGCTGACTCACTTCCTTTGCCACTGTAGTCCTGCAAGCTATTGTGCTGGGTCATGCAAATGTCAGATCTTTTTTTGTTTTTTTACTTTAAGAGCAGACTCTGCTAGTATGTGTCCAATGTCACCCAATGTCCCAAGCAGCCAAGAGTGCGCACCTTAGTTCTCAACTCCTTCATCTTCCTACAGTGTGCTAAATGAGCACAGGAAAACATGCTCCCCACAAATGCTGCTGCAAGAATTGCACATCAGTCAAGGAGAAAAAAGGTATTAGTTGAGGTGGATTTCATGTGATTCTGCCAACATCATGAAACCCAGAGGCATTACAGATGACTCTCCAGGAACTCTGAAACAACAGTTCATCCGTAGACAGAGACTCCTGGTCAGGATCTGGTCAGCTGCTACACAATGTGCTGCTGGCATCATTCCACCGAGCGTATGAGATGACTTCAAATTTTGTGGCTACAATTGGGATTAGACTCTGTTTTGACCTCCCTTGCTCAAGGAAAGGCAAGAGGGAAACAGTCCTTGCCCATACCACAGATCAACATTCTGAGTGACACCAGAAAATATATCAAAATGCTAGACACAGCTGAAGTTACTATAGTTATTACACAAAGGTTGGTGGGGAAAGAGTAAGATGAAAAACTGAATGAAACAACCAGGAAAGTTTTCTAACAGTTGGAAAGTTTCTCTCTCCTGGAAAATAACTAATATTCAACTAATATTCACATTCTTGGGTAGTAATTACTCTGCGCAGCAGTACACAGAAACAATGGGATCAATTCAAAATAAACAGATACATTTTAGTTATGTTGTTCCTGATATATTCCTCACAAACTAATAGAAAATTTTGTGGCTACAGTGGTGTTATTTTAATCTGTACCATGTAGATAAAAGATACTGAAGATTTATTCTGCCTTGAGATAAAAGCAAGAGAGGAAAACACCCACTTCTGCATTTTCCTTAGGAAACAACCAGGACTATTTGTGTGCTCGACAAATGAGTGCCAGCACTGACACTTACTACCCTGATACTCTTCTTTAATACTTGGCACGTCTACAAAAAAGGATGGTCTTGTGAAATGTGACTTTATGCCCAGCTCCGCAGCAGGGTCCTGAGCTAAACAAGTCCTGTGCCCAATGCGCCCACAGCGCAGCTCCTGGCCCAAGGCTCTGACTAACGCTCCCCTTCTCTCTCTCATATATTTGATTGCGTGTTTGTGGAGCAGGTCTGAATGTCACTAAACGTACACAATGGGATCCTCGTTTTTTAGCTGTGACCTCCGACTCCTGCTGGAACATGAGCGTGTTTATGATAATAATCATAAACAGCAAGTATCAAAGTAAAACACTGGAGCCTTCCCGAATTCCCAAGCACCAGGCAAGGCATGTCAGGCTGAACTTCTAGAAACGAGGACACCGATGTGATCTGTGTTTGAAAGCAGTAACATGGACAATACAGCCAAATTTGTATCACTAAGAAGAACTCATGGGAACAGGTATCTCTCCAAAATGCTCTGCTAATACTAAGGAACAGAAACAAAATCATTGTTCACCAAAAGAAACTTATGTGAAGGTCAGCCAGGCTTTGTAATTCCCACCTTCATTTCACACGCTCACGGAAGATTCCCCTTGGGCCGTTCCTTGCCCTGGCTGAAGCAGTGCCTACAGGCAGATTGACAAGAGCCTTCGGTGCCCTGACACTGCTACAAGCTCATGCAGCCTGCAGGACTGACCAGGGTGCCTCTTGGGCACCCAGGAACGGCAACAGCAGTGGGGCACGGTTTAGGTCCTGTATGCAAAGTGCAACACGGACATGGCCTGCGTG
The DNA here is from genome assembly GCA_013398735.1 of Nothocercus julius. Classification (NCBI taxonomy): domain Eukaryota; kingdom Metazoa; phylum Chordata; class Aves; order Tinamiformes; family Tinamidae; genus Nothocercus; species Nothocercus julius. The sequence goes on from VZSV01000071.1 coordinate 1,565,947, forward strand.
CCCATGCCGGCAGGGCCCACGCGGCGCGCACAAGGGCACTGACGCTCAGCGCCAGCGCGGCTCCCGTGGGAGCGCGGGCCGAGTCTCCTGCGGGTGCCTGTGTGGGGGCCCCAGCGGGGAGAGGGGTCCCGTCCCAACCGCCTCCCTTCCCCATAACATACAGGTAAGCGGACCTGCTTCTGTCCCTTCCGCGCTGCCGCCTGGCCACGGCTCCTGTGAGACCTGGTTTAGTGGTCTCCAACAAACCACGCCGGCAAGGAGCCACCTCAGAGACCTCCTGCTCCTGCCATGCTCCGCAAACCCTCCCCACCGCCATCCTGCTGCTCCCAGGAGCTCTCGAGAGCTTCGGGCACAGCAAAGAGACACAGGGGGAGGAAGAGCCTCTGCCCAAGAGCCTCCCAGACGGCTTGTGGTTTTGCTGAGCTTCAGATAAGCATGCAGCCTTTCAGATACCTTTGCAATTACTGAGCAGAGCCTCCCCGGCCTTTTGAGGCTCACCCACCTCCACACATAACCCCCCTGTACAGAGCGTGCAGAAAGCTGCCGGTGCTGGCAGCAATCGCGCAGGACGCAACTCGCTGCGAGCACCGGGTCACGCTTCCTTCCCGAGCCAGCCGGGAAGCGGCAGCGGCTGCCGCTCCGGAAAGGGCCCTCCTCCTCAGAAGAAGTTGTTCATGCCGTTTTGTAACACCGTTGCTCACTCTGTTTGTTTGTTTGTTTTTAAACTACCAGAACTAAAATACAAACACTGGCTACCTGTAGCTGCAAATAGAAGAGCACCAAAAAATAAGTGTGTGCTCTTATTGCTGATTTTAGAGAGAAATTCAAGCGGGAGTTTTAAAAATACATTATGCCTGATTTCAAAATACAGTGTGCTATACACATACAAATTTATTTCTGCCAACTGGTCTGTTATAAGGATAGTCTACACATGCCTTTCTGGTTATCCTAGGGAAAAAAGAAACACAGAACACTTACGGATCTGTGGGTGGTTTCTCACCAGAGAGAGAGAAACTTAAGCACCCTAAGCACGGTGGGTTCTGCTTTTCCAGCCTTGGCATTTGGGTCTGAGAGTTGCTCCGAATTTTCCATCCTGACTTTAGATTCAAATGAAGTCCAGATGGTACCGTTGAAAGTCAGCATTATCTGGAGATGTTTCAGGGGCCAGAAGAGTTAAAATTCAAACAAAGTCACCAAGATGACCAAGGGAAAATAAAATAAAATAAAATAAAATAAAATAAAATAAAATAAAATAAAATAAAATAAAATAANATAAAATAAAATAAAATAAAATAAAATAAAATAAAATAAAATAAAATAAAATAAAATAAAATAAAATAAAATAAAATAAAATAAAATAAAATAAAGACCAACAGTTAAACTATTTGTGAGATGCTTGGCTTTGTCAGTCTGAGTAAATACACCAAGTCTGACCCAGCTCCCATGCTAGCAGCTCTGAATTGAGAGTTCATGTCAGGAGTGGCAATGTAGAGGCAGAAGGTGGCATCCGACCATGGGAAGAGGAGGAGGAGTTGGGTGCCTTCACACAGCCATGGGCACGAGGAACTGCCTCAGCACCATCATGGCACCAGGTCAAATGCTGAGCTCAGAGCCGACATGCATCAGTGGACTGGAGGAGTCTCCTCTTTGAAAAGGGAAGCACCAGAAATGTGCGTATTGCTCCATAAAGTGGTGATGTCGTGGCATGTATCAACACAAGAAAATAATTAACACTGTGTATTACTAATTCAAAAAGCAATATATATAAAAGTAACACACTGGCACAGAAGCAAATTGGCTTGTTGCATTGAGGGCTAGCTGTGAGCAGTCCCTACGTTTTTAGTGCGGAAGTAAGGAGCAGTTTCTCCGGAGAGACAAGTGACCAGGTGATTTTCCTCCATCACGGTCAATGATACCAATCTGCCTGCCTACTACACTGCTGGCAACAGTTGTACAGAAGGAACAGAAAATCAGGATAGCCAAAAAAACTCCTTTTCAGCATGGAACACTTCCCCTTTCTTATCATAGCAAAAAACTTAAAAACACACTTGATTTTCAGCATACACACAGTCCCCATGACATCAAAACTTAAATTAATATGTCTGCTTAAGTGTTTTTCTAAATCAACATCAGGATAAAAGTTCATTCTGAGCTGAAATTTGGCAGAGTCAATTTAAGCCTGGAAACAAATTTTTTAACAGATTTTCAGAAATTTAGTTCAGCTATATTTGACTTTTATAGAACATACAAAGAATCAATTATAAGTTTCCAGACATTTTCTTCTTTTCCTTCTCATGTGACTTAACAGCTTTCTTCCTTCAAAACCACACTGGCCAAGTGATTAGTGGAAAACTAAGTATTTTCCCAGTTTGAAATTAAAAAAAAAAAATCTCATTTTAAAATAATTATTATTGTTGTTTTAAAATGATGTTCTGGGCATTCAAAGCCTGGGTTTGAATATTTTGGATGCACTGTAGTGCAGCTGCGAGCTGGATTTTGCACATAGAAACAAATCAAGATCTGAATGCCTTTCAGCCCTGAGGTGGAATATTTGTGTCCCAGATGGTCCAGGCTAGGGCTTCACAAATCCATGGCAGATTGCTGTCTCAGAGCAGCACGGAGCACACGTTTTCCCTCCTACCGGACACATGTGGCAGATCAATGCAGGTGACGGAGGACAGCAGGCACCAAGGGGCAATACAGGCTCAGCTGCCCAAATGTCAAGCAGAATTAGACCCCCCAAAACCTGCTCTCACATATTCTGGCATGGTGGTTTTCCTTTTGAAACAGATAAGAATACTCCGTTTGTTCTTCCTGCTATGCCCTTTAGTTTGTTCCAAAGCCTCAACAATCCCACAGAGACCATTCTTATAACATCTATGGGCTTTAAACTACCTCAAAAGCAAAGAGGAGGTTGTGACAGAGATGGTATCAATCCGGCCTTGTTTCCATATCCATTCCTACTTGCCAAACCTACAGCCCAGAGCACCGGTAAGTCACTCTGAATAGACATCACCAACCTTGAGAGCAGACCAGTTTCCCCAGGGAACAGGGAAGATGATGGGTCTCCAGCAGGGCCAGGGAGGGGATCCTGCCCCTCTACTCAGCCCTGGTGAGGCCACACCTGGAGTGCTGTGTCCAGTTCTGGGCTCCCCAG
>VZSV01000071.1:1574354-1606582 GCA_013398735.1 Nothocercus julius
TCGCCGGCGCCGCCGCAGCACGCTCGTCTCCGAGCACCAACGCGCTGGTTACTGCCCGCCACGGCGCCGGGGGCATCCCGCGGGGAGAGGGGCGCACCAGGGGAGCGCGCACGCAGAGCAACAGCGACGAGGGCTTCCCCCCTCGCCGGGGGGTCCCCACACGCAGCCTAACAGGCACCGCGGCCGCCAGCACGCCCCAAGCGGAGCGGCTGCTGGGCGTTAACGTGAGGCCGTTCTGGAAAAGGAAAATAAATAATGAAGCGCAAGAGGCACTAGCGATCACAGGTCTTGAACAGGAATTACAACCGGCTACTGCTGTTTATTGTGTTGACCTTTTTTTTTTTCTTCTTTTCTTTTTATGAAAATCCACTATGAAGGACAGACATACCACCTACTGCCTCGTCCACCAGACGAAGGACTGAAGCTATTTCTGGCATTCGTTATGGTCCAGGTGGCCCATCTGGCCTGATTCACTTGGCCAGTTTTCCTTTCCATCTGGGAATTTTGACCCTCCTGCTTTCCAACTAATTGTATCACATTATCTCCTTTTTGTTCCCCACTTCCCTCTCTGCAAAAGGTTGCAAAAATCTCATGCGCTGTGTTAGAAAGTCTCAATTAACCTCTGACCCCGCTTCAGTGCCGGTGGCTTGGGTTACTTCTCACACCCAACCGTGGGCCCATTAACACGTTGTCGTAAAACAAAAACTGTTTTGACGGGCTGTAATTGCTGCTAAGTGCTGCCCAACAAAGGGGCTCTTGTGGCCGCGGCGCTGCGCGGGGCCTCGGCCCCCTCTTGTATCTCTTTAAGCACCGGCGTGCGGGGCCTTGGCGGCGCTATGAGCTGATGGAGGAGCCACCGGAGCACCGGCGACGGCCCCCGCCGAGACCCGCCGACAGGGTTTCTGCCGCTCCCGCCGCAAATATAATTAGTTTATGTTAGCTGGAAAAGGTCGCAGGCCGCCAAAGGGCAGGGCCCTTTTTGTTTTTAGGCAAGATAGTGGAAGAATTGCTTGACGCTCGGATCTGCAGGTGCTTTATGGAGCTCATTTGGCGCTGGCAGCCTGCAGCGAGGGCTGCTTGCCCTCGCCGGCGCTGGATTCCAAGTGACAGGCCTGATTTGCGGCGACAGCGGTGATGTCCGTTGACGCCCCTCGTCGGTACCGTACCTGCGGCCGACGGCGCTCACCTCAGCTCGAGCGCCTCAAACACTCGCTCTCCTTGTCCCCAAAGGGCAGATCTCCGTGGAGGCAGGACGGGGCGAGCGCAGCGACCTGCCGCAGCCATCGACACGAGGCCTCAGCCGATAGGCCTGCCGTCCTTCCTTCCTCCCTCCTGCCCTGGCCTCCCAGGCCACCGCGAGAGCCTTCACGGGCAATGACGAAGCCACAGGGCATCCTGTAACGATGGATGTCAGCAAACACGGTCTTTTGGAGGGCGCTTCTCGTAGAGTCGGGAAATATCCCCGAGCAATCTGTGATTCCAGGTACCACGGGAAGCATTCGGTGTGGGATGCAGGGAACGTCAACCCCAGGCCCACTCTCCAGTGGGCTGAAGGAACGACATTGTCCATTTCATCATGTGTTTGTCACAGAACTGCAAGTGCACAGTTTGACAAACACACCACAGTAAACACACCTGTGCCAAGAAGGAGACCCAGACGGGGCTTGTAGGAGTCCTCCTTGAGACGGAAACGAGGCTGTTGCTGTATATTCAGGTCTCTGATGCCCGTCCATATGCGTGTTTCTTTTTGAAATGATATGTCCCATTTCTTCAGAAGTTAAACAGGCCTCAGTTCCTGCAGGCTGGCCCGCGCAACGCTCCGGACGGTCACACCACGTGCAGACGGCTCCTAATGCAGAACTGTACAGGCACTACGGGCCTTGTCCGCCCGCCAGCGGCGCACGAGCAGCTGGGATCCATGCTGCCTTCCCACGGGGCCCCTGGGGAGCAATTCAGTTATTCCTAGATGATTCCTGGATTCCTACTTATTCAGTTATTCCTAGATGATTCCTGGATTCCTAGTTATTCAGTTATTCCTAGATCGCAGCAGCCGCCCAGACATCCCTACAGCCACCCAAGTTCCCTGTGTCACATCCCAGCTCGCAGCCACGTCGCGCTCGAAAGCGTCTTTGCCGCGTGCTCCCGCCGTCCCCTCAGCGAGCCAGCGCTCCTGCAGCCGCAGAGGCCTCTCCGGCTGGCAGCAGCAGGACCTCCTTCCGCAGGCAGAGACGAGCAGTGGGACACACATCACCAGGAAAAAGGGAACTGCTACAGGACATCTGATATCATGCTTTGGAGGACACCTCCATAGCCTGGATGCACAGCACCTGAGGATGCAGAGTGCACCCCACTAGGCAGGCGAAATGGAAATATGGAGACTAGACTCTAGATTTACATTCCTCCCAAGGGACACTGTCAACCAGTTGTCACAGTCAAGTCAGTCGGGCTGCTGACATAAATAGGTACCTGCACAAATAAATATACACTAATGTGCCTGCCATAAAGATCGGTCACACACTCACAGGTGTGTCCCCTACAAATTTCCAAATCCCTGATCCTGGGCTCTGCTCTAATGGATGCCTGTCAGTGTTTTAGCCATTTTCTTCATTTGCTTATAGAATTATACCTACTTTATTGTCTGTTTTTCCAAGCTCATTTCCCTTCAAATGCCAGGAAACAATAACCACGTTGAAATACGAATACATGCCTGCCATACCCCTGGAAGAAGGACTAGCGTGTCTCCTGGTCCACCCATCCCAGGACAAAATCATTTCTTTCCATGTCATTCTGATGAATTATTTGTATATCTTGTTCTTCAATACGTCCCACGATGGAGACTCCTTGCCAGACAACCTGGCGGCGTGTTGCTGTTACCCTGGAAAATTCTTCCTGCTGTGCAGCCTGATACTTTTTTTTGAGGCAATTTAATCTCATCACTAATTGTTTTAGGGATCTAAGAGACAGAAATTTCCCCCTTCTTCTGCAGCAGCTTTTCGTGTATTAGAAGACCCTTGTTCCCCGACAGCAACTTTCAGAGTCAGACAGAAACTCACTGCCACAGTGTCATCTTAGCCCTTTGTGTGAATGTGTGATGCTCCATCACTGTAACAAAATGAAAACCACCTCTCTTCTTTTATTTAATACCAAACATCCCCCCATTCCTTGAAGTTTCTAGTAAGCTGCTATCTTTCTTTCTTACTGTAAATAAACAGCTTCAAATATCAGCATTTCAAAGCAGCCTGCTCTTGGAAACACACTGAAACAGCTATTACAGAGAGTCTGGAATAGTTACTTGGGTTATTTTCCAGGCATAGACAAACCTTAATGTTTAACGTCATGATGCTGCCTGCAGTGACCCAAAGTCTTCTGTGCCTTCTGGCCATTGGAAGTGAGACCATCACAGCTAACACTCACACTACAGACTTTTCCACATCAGTGTGCATTTCTGGTCTACTGCGCTCAGTACTGGTTTTTATCTCATTTAGTTGGCTGAGGAATCAAGTTTCTACGAACATCTAATCCCTGATTAATAATGCACAGATATTTCCAGTGTCAACTGGCACTTCTCCATTGATTTTCACAGAGCTAATTTAATTTATATCAGGTGAACATCTAGCCCATTTAGGAATGCATTAACAGAAAACAGATGCCTTACCCTCTTCAGAAAACACTGCATGAGATAGCACATGTATGATACACACCTTCTGAAAAATGCAGTCATGCCTGCAGTGTGCCCTAGGCACAATAACTGTATAACTTTGGATGTTTTCAAGCAGGGTGGTTAGAAATTGCCAACACCTCTCATTCAAGGCCTGTGAAACATCTTGGACGCTTTCAAACTTGATATTGCCTAAATAACAGATGCCCAGATCTAGCAGGACGCTTTAATGAAAGAAAATCAGGCCTCCGGATTACTTTTGCAGTCAGAGGGGGAAGCCTCTGAAGGGAGACTTACACAGGTGAAAGCTGAGTGCGTCAAGAGGTCACGCAATCCAGAGCTAAGTTAGGCTACTGCTAGCCAAAAAGAAGCCCTGAGCACAAAAGTGAGGCTTGGCCAGGGAGCAAGGCAGCGGCAGCAAAATAAAACCTGAGTACCCAACTGATCAGAAAGCAACATAGCTGCTCCAGTTTTGAAAGGAATATTACAGACCCAGGGAAACATATGATCCGAAATACAGACACAGAATAAAATGAAGTGCCCAGCAGGTGCACAGGTCTAGAGAAGTCTGCTTTCTGAATCAGTGATTGAAGTTTAGCACCTAAAGTCCCACCTATCACCCCATCCACATATCATATCTTTGCATATACTATGTGATGCCTTCCATCAGTATTTTGCCTTTGAACCCCAAATCCTACCAGCTAAATAGACACACCTGCACCAGTCCTCCTCCTAAAGACCAGGATTTACATTTGTGTAATTCCAGGAGGAACAAACCCCTGAAAAAAGGAGATTAGTTCTGGGTGAACCTTGAGAAAATCCCTCTTCTTTCTGTTCTTCCATTTCTCTTTCCACAGTTTGTCTTTACGGTGGGACAGATTTGTCCAAATGTAGATGTCTACACTGTGACCATCTCCTCCACTCTTCTCTGGGCAAGGCATCTAGACTCCTTTTGCAGTCAATGGAGAGAAAAGGCCATGATTTATCACAGCCCAGGCCACAAGCCTAAAATGTTACACCTCAAACACACTTCTCCATTGACTGCAAATGGCACCACTGAGCTGCTGCTGAAACACATCCTATCCTACATTAGTTATGGCCAGTACTTAGCATAGCTGGGTCCTCATCTCAGTTGCCACTCCTACTGCAAAATATGCAGTTCACTCTTCATGTTAACAAGAGCTACATGAACATTAGGAGAGACATTCTTTCAGTGAAAGCGCTATGCATTTAGCAGGTGGATCTAGCATTCTGTCAGTACTGCTACGATAGCTGTTTCTCAGCTGAAGTCAGAGAAATAACTAAAGTATACTCAAACAACAAAGCAGAATGACAATTTAGAAACATAGCAAAAAAATCTCAAACTTAAATCCAGTAAATTGTATTTGCTTTGTATGTTGTAAAGTTCTTCAGGGAAAGTTTTGGGTTTTTTTAGGTGTATGTTACAGATAATACTAGAATTACAAACTGAAATCTATATGAACAGTGAAGGGAAGCTATGTGTTAAATCCATTTTTAATCTTTTAGGAATATCATAATAATCTCTTCCCAAGGACACAAACAGCCCTGACAGCAGTACCATGAAAGAGAAGAGGTAAGTCAGCGTTATCTGACTGTAATACCCCAAGCTTTGCATATTTGCAGAATTTTCCTCTGCCCATTTCACCCATGATTCACCACCATATTCTGCTGAACTGATGAAATAAAGCCTATAGCTATGGTATTATCTTTAAGAAAGGAGTCTAACTGTAGGAGAACAAATGGCAAGAGCACAAAAGAGTGCTTGAGTCTTCTGAACAGAGGATGATACCGTCCAAAGCACACTCCTTTCTGTGTGTGGAAAACTCAGATGCCAGTTAGGGCAGGCCTGAATCACCAACATCTGCATAAAAAGACATCTGGAAGTAGATGATATCATGCAGTGAAAAAGGATCAACAAATTCATTAAAAGTACAACATTTTCCCGGGAGCAAGGAAAAAAGGAAAAGAAATCCAACTGTACACAAAGTGGACTTCCAGTCCAGAGGTAAAACATATGGGAATCAGTAGTGGAGACAGGACGACAACTGTGATGCAAAGGATGTGGGGAATGTAAGCAAACTAATAATTGTGGGAAGATGAAACAAAGATGACTCAGTTGTAAGGCAAATCATTTACTATTTCCCCCCACAGCCATAGTTACTCATTATTTCATACAGATCCCAATTAAGCTGCCTCACAGTAGGTCGGAGAAATGCATTGAGCAAGAACTGTGCTGCTAGAGATGCATGCAAGCTCTTACAAAGAAAGGCTCAGCCTCTGAAGCCCAGCTCTCAAGAATATCTCCTGTTGGCATAGCTGGGCATTCACCCCATTCACTTCACAAGCTTGCCTCTGTCTACAGGAGTATTCCCAAACATTCACACCAAGTGACTTCCATGAAGATGTTTCAGAGCCGGGGAGCTTGAAGTGGTGTCCTAAATCCTCAAAGTGTAATGTTTCACCTCTGTCACTTTTAATTCAGTGGCAACTACCAGGAGCTCTGCCTTTGGGAATATCAGGCTATCTTTACAGGTGACATCACAGGGGACTTCAGAATCGCTCCGGCTATTTGGAAGCTGTTTATCACGTGGGCAACAATGCTCAGAGAAATGCAACTGTGCTAAAGCACCTTGATGCAAGTGCTTGCCTCGGGGGAAAAAAAAATACATACATATATATATTTTATATATATGTGTGTGTGTGTATATATATATATGTATTTTTTTTTTTTTTTCCCCAGAATCAATTCAATTCATTGATGCCCTGGATCAAGCAATTCAGAAGCAAAGAAAACTTCTCTTGTACTAGAAGAAGTCACCCATCCCATTTCTAAGTCCGCGCACAGCATTTGACTTGGTGCCCTCCTGCAGCAGTGAGACTGACAGGATAACTAACACACTGTGTGAAGCAGTAGAGTAGAGCCTCGTTAATATTCCCCTTGCTAATCCAAACACCTCATAATTCACACACCCAGAAAACAGTGGCTCTTCCCGCTTCTCTGCTGAGATTTAATGGATTGCTTTAAGGAGATTGCATGTTGCTAAACGTTCAGGAGTTCTACAGAACACACTCCAGATAGTCCTATACATGAAGGATGAACAGAAATTGTCACAAAGTCTATTCACACAGCAATGAACTAAACTCATGGCTTTACAATCATTTCTCCAGTTGTTAAATTGAATTATCGAAATGTTACTGTTTTATGCTGTATTTCCCTTTTCATCTAAATAACCTTGGCTAGTAATTCAATTGAATAGCATCATCTCGTTGTGAAAGGAAGAAGTGACCTATTTCTAATGTTTCCTCCCAGATCTGAAAGGCCTTAGGAAAATTCCTTTTAGAGACTTTTCTCCACTGCACGGTTAGCTCATGCTGTAACTTGAGTCACACCTCACACAAAAGTGGAATTCTTAGCTTAAATGGGTGGGCTTGTTAGCTTGTCTTGGACAGACCAACAAGGCATAGAGACAGACATTTGAGTATTGACTAGATGAGTACCACTAATTCTCCAGTGTTTTCCCATAACTCCTGCTGGGAAGCAGAAAGGACAACAAAGTTTTCCTGGATCCATTATAAAACAGACTGTAGAGCAGCTCAATATAGCTGTCTTTATGAACTGGGAGCCTGTGAATTAATTCTTTCATCAGGATTTTCAGGAGAACTGTTGCATCATTTCTGGGCCTAAGGGAAGTTCAGCCTATGTCCTCACAGCAAAATAAGCGGGCTATTTGACTACCCAAGTCAAACAAATTCACATCCCTCCTATCCTCATAGCCAGAAACATGGAGAAGATCTTGCACAATCTCCTCTTCTCATTCACTTGCTGTCCCTAGCACAGCTAACCACAGACGTGGGGACCATGTCCAGAGTCCACAGAAGTCAAGGGGAAGATCATTCTCAAATGTAATGGAGCAAAAACAAGTAGGCCCTTCATGCTACATCTATCACTACACACAATTTGAAATTCTCACCAACTGCATACATCAGTTCCTAAATCTTATTTCTTTTTTTCCTCAAAGGATCCAAGAAATTTAGAACTCATTTGGGTACAAGAGAAATTCTGGCTACTTCTGCCAATGCTCTTGTGCATTACCAGGCTCTGCTGAAATGAACCTTTCTTGCTGTTTATGGCAATAACATCTGTTCTATTGGCTGCCCTCACTTACCATGACTAAACTTACACTTACAAGTGCTTGCTTAAAAAACAAGGAAGCCAAAACTTGAAACTCCCGTTTTAGTAATTAAAAGATGTATTTGAAAACAAACAAACAAACAAAACAAAACAAAACAAACAAAAAAAAACCCCAGCATTTTTCTGACATCATCTTGTATGTTACAGAAACACACTCGTGCCAAGACTAATTTGGCATTGGGGCCAAGTGCCTCAGCTCCTCAGTGTACTCAAACCAGTTATGGCTATTTCACTCAGTTTCTTCTCTTGCTGCCACTAATGGACAATAGCAAACTTCCCAATCTCCTAAAATATTAGCAATATTAAAACAACACCACTGACCCCCAAATGCTCTCCTATCAGCCATTCTTTTGGTGGAAAGAGCTGCCATGCCCTTTGTAGGGGCCCAACTGACACTGGAACCAGTCTCACTGGAACCAGTATGGGACCTCATAAAAGCAATGTGGAAACTCAAGTGAGCTTTGTCCTGGTCCACTGGTTAACTTTTTACTGGAGTCACTAAGGTCAGAAGAAGAGAGGTCCTCTACAGCAAGCTCTGTTGCTTTGACCTTGGTGGATTAAATTGTCTGGCTTTCATTTAAAAAATAAATAAATACATGAAAATTAGCACAAAGCCCCCAAATTCACTTTTGCTTACGTCTGGGTATTGAAGGCCTTCACTTTTGGGAGGAGAAAAGGATGGGGGGAGACACTGGGGAAGAAGGGAATGAACACTTTTTGCCAGCCAACCAAAAGCACTTTCTGGGAAACACTGCCTTTGTCAGAAAGCTATATTGCTTTAAAAGAAACACGTGGAGAAAAAAGAATAGGCACCGTCTACTTACCGAGCTCTCAGCACCAAAACTCAACATTTATTGACTCCCGAGTAGATTTTATCTAAAGTCTAGACAACAGTCCCTTGCTTATTGCTGCTGTCACCCCTTGACTCTCCAGTGGTTGCCCTTGAACAAAGCAAGTGATGCACTGAAACGCTGACGGCCTCCATGGTGGCTCCTCAGCCCTGGGGCAAGCAGTGTGGCCACTCCAGAGCAAAACAGTCAGCTCAGGGGCTTCAAAGGGCTTTTCTTGTCTAGCCTCCCAGGGCAGCAGTAGCACTCGTGCTCCTGCACACGGCGGAAATGCAGCAGAGAGGACCAGCCTTTCTTCCTGTGGCTACTACTCTGCCCCTGCCATTTCATGCTAAAATTACTGCTCAGCCCTCCAAATTATGCTCACCCGTCTAGTGATCTACTGCACACAAGTTGCTGCAAGGTTTGATTTCTGCCTTAGAGACGTTAACTTGTGTCAAAATCAAGCCTGGACTTTTCCTTAAAAAAAAAAATTGTTTCTAGAGGCCACGTTTCCTCCCTTTTTGCCCTCTATAGGAAAAGTGGGGGTTAGTAAGACCTAACTGAAGATGGAGCCAGGGCCCAGGGAGGCCTTGTGGAGGACCCCAGGGCAGGAATCCACACGAGCGCTGCACCCGGCCACTGCTCTGGTTGCTGCCCTGTCCCTTTCCCTTCCCTTGCTACTGCACTGGCTACAAAGACGGCGAGGTCGTCAGGGCTGAACATGCCCACGGGCAGTTGCGTTTGCACACACACACGTGGCTGTTGCTGGAGACAGGAGAAAGCGGTGACCCAGCTCGCCGCCTTTAAGTGTCACGGTGCACTCTGCTTTGGCACTCCCCAAGGCTGCCTCAGAGTCATTCACGAGGTGTGAAGCAGGGCTCCCTTTAAACCTTGAGGCGTATATATTCATCAGTCGTCACCTATTATCTGTAGATTAATAAACCTATTAATCCTTCTTCTGCCATTAGACAAGCCTCCCTCCCTAATCCTACTCCCTCGAGTAAAACATGGAGCAATTCTGAACTCTTACTACTGTCTCAAACCCCACACATCGAGTTTATGCAGCTGGAAACAGAGCCAAATTCAGGATTGCATCTGAAGGATTCAGGAGAACTTACATTCGTGCCTATGGGGAACAGGAGGCAGGAGATCTCCTAGAGCTTCCTGATACTCACTAAAACAATAAAAGCAACTAGCCCTCCTATTAGCAGGCACCCCTGTTCAGCCACACACAGAAGTTGCGTCCGGGTAGATCTCTGCAACTCACCTGCTGGCATTTTGGCTCAGTTAAGGGGTTTTGGCCTGTCTGCACCTACTTACCCAAAGGCACCTGGCACTGCTCTACAGCCTGGCTCTGTGTGCAGCCACACCAAGTAGGAGCTTCAGCATCTTTGCTCCACAGATGCCAATTTTATATAAGCTTTTGTTGTTTAGAAAAGGCTTTGGATAGCAAGGCCATGGGCCCAATGGCATTAGTCAGCCTAGAGGGTCTAACATGACCACCAAGAAAAAGGCAAAAGTCGCAGTCGTCAGAGGCACCTGCGTCTGCCTCCGCACTCACTGAATTAGCCCTTACTTCTCAGAACACTACCATTTGTTTTCTTAATTTGTTCTTTGAAAGCTATTCCTCTTGGAGGACACTGCATATACACACAGATAATTAATAATGCATTATGACACTCTGAATTTCACAAATTAATGCTGCTGTGATCCTACCTATCATCAGCTGCCAACATGTTTTGGGCCCTAGCTGTCATATTTTTGGCCCAACTGAAAACAAGAATTTTAACTTACACTGCAATTTCATATAATAAAGGTTGAAGTTAAAACATTTTTTTTCAACAGTGACAATATTTTTTAAAGTCAGCTCAAAAGCTTTTATTTTTAGTATTTATAAAGGAAATGATTTCTAGTTTTTCTTGGGAAATTATGTTTGCACATGTACCTACAACATAATTTGCTTCTATTTTTTCAATACCTATAAATTGGATTTGACATGTCTTCCTTTATTATGTTTCTAAATTTGTCCTCAAGTAAACGTGTACTCGTTTAAAATAATTTAACACGGTGGTTCAAAACCATTGGGGCTGCCAGGGCAGAATTTTGAACTTTATGTTCCCGAGAAATGTGTGGCCTTGACCTTGCCAAAAATTCTATTTCATGTTTAAATGGTCACAGATTTAATAATGGGCTGCAAGAAAGACTTGCCTTCAACTACATCCTTTGCTTTCCCTTTAGTTAACAAAACACTTATGTCTGCACTAGATGCTCTAAGAATTGAATTGGTCATCTAGGATAATCTGTATGCATTAGCAAATAGTGTCCCACTAGGTCAATACAGAAATTAATTGTGGGATTCTTGTCAAATTCGCATTGTTTCCTGGCGCAGTTGCAAGCCACTCAATTAGACACCTTTCAAGGCCTTTTGCTGGTCTAAACATAGCTAATTGCTCCAGTTCTCGATGTGGATGATTCATCTCCCAGATGTCTCCGACCTCTCGGCAGCTCAGCTAATACCAACACATGCATCCAGCGGACGGATATGCTTGTGAGCAGGACATTTTTACTCATGCCTCCCTCTCATATGATTAATCCCGAGCAAGGAAGAACTCCTGAAGGAAGCCGTGTCGAGACACGGCAGCTCCTTCACATTAGCTGCCTTCGCACACGCGGGGCAGCGGGCGCGAGCGCGGCAGCCTCTTTGTGCGCGGTCGCCAGGTGCACTGCGAGTCACCCTTGAGCTTGACAGCCGAGCAAAACAGCTCTGATGTGCCCCGCTCCTCTCTCCAGTATTCTTGTCTCTTCCGACGCTTTCTCATTTGCCCGTATATCAGTGGCAGGGCTGGCCAAATTGGAAATGAATGAAGCACAAAGACAGGCTGCAGTTTCCCCAGTGACAGTCTCTGGGAAAACAGTGGGCTGTTGGCATTTTTCTGTGGAGTCCTCAAAGGTCACTGGTAGCACTTGTAACTGAGCGCCTCCAGAGGGAAGGACCAAAGCATCTGGTCCACTGGTTAGCAGCTTTCAAGGGGAAATCACCACTAGCTGTTGCTCAAGAGCTGGGGGGGGGGGAAGGAAGGGGAAAAGAAATGGCCTGGAAATCTCTTCCCCTATCTCAGTTGCGTATTCCTGGATTCGAGAGGAATGAGGGAGAAGGAGCCAGCTCAGTACCTCCAACCCCTCGGGTAGGATGCAGCATTGTACAAGAGAAACGTGTTTCCAGCCTTGGTGGGTGGCAGCAACAGGAAACTTCAGCGCGATGTCGTGCAGCACCCGGGGCTGTATCGCATATCAGCCGGGCTGCCTGCAAGGAGCACGTGCTCACCTGCCATGCACAGAGCCAGCCACCGGATGTCTTCGTTGCTCCATGCCAATATTCCTGCAAAAGCCTTTCCCTGAGAGTGGAAAACCAGGTCTCTAAAGGATGGCGATGCACAAAATGTCACCTGGAAGGTAAGAGCTCAGCTCCTTCGAGCATCGCAGCCGCGCTTGGGAGGCATCGGCGTGCAGTGGTTGCAGGCACGAGCTGCAAGGGGACTCTTCAGCACAGCGCCAGCTGCCCAGGAGACCTTCCTTTGTGAGACTGGTCGGCTCTCCACGCCTCAGTTTCTTGTTCGCAAACCTGGATGCCAAACAGGTACAACGTTTGTGACGCACCGTGAGGAAAGCGCTTTGAAATGCTGAGCTCCCTCCTCCAGGACTGCAAGGCAGTAACCATTACGGCTCAGTTCCCTGGCCTGTGTCTTTCCCTGCCTTTCCTTGGATGGTAACACTGCAGCACCACAAGCACTACGAAGGGGAAGCAGTGACCACCCTTGAGAAGGGGTTCTCACCCTCAGCTCTTGACATTTACATCCAATGTAAATGTCATGTGAGACATCCAATGTGAGAAGAAAATAAGGAAATCAAAGGGAATTTCATATTCATATATGTATCTATACACATATACATAAAGAGAAAGAGAGTCACCAATAGCAGTAGTGGTAACACGGCAGTAGGGGTAACACAGCAGTAGGCAGGTGCCAGCACCAAGCTGGACAGTAGTACTGAAAATGCAAGGTGAAAAAAACTGTACCTGCTCTTTCCTCGGAGTGTCTGTCACTTGATTTCTCTCAGTTTCTTCTATGCTTTTTCTCTACTAAAAATCCTTCCTTCTGTGTTTTTCCTTGTTTGCCCCTTTTCTTATTCCTCTTCCTAGGATTCGCAATTCTAGATCACTTTTCATACTCTCTCCTCTTCCCAGGACGGGATCAGTGATGGGCACAGAGCCCCCAGAAATTCCTCCAGGAATCCTGACCGCTGTGTGACGCAGGAGGAAGGCTCTTTCAGCAGGACACTCACCCTCAAGGACACCTGCCCCTGTGATGGCTCACGCACCATTGCCAGGGCTCTGCTTTTTAAGCAGATTTGTCTTACCTCATCAAAAGCTCTTCATATGGCAATAATCGCATACCTGTTTAAGTGCTTTCATATAGCTTGGTCTGCATATGAAATAGTAGTGATCCAAGGCCCAGCCAAGTCGGCGGAAAGTTTCTTGGTGAATTCACCAGCCTTTGGATGAACTCCACATTGTGGGGGACTTTAACTCTCACACCATTAAAAACCAGAACTTACTTTAGGTTTTACGCTGTTACTGACTCTTTTGTTATCTCCATTCCATTCATGCAAAAAAAAGTAAAACCAACAAAGGTAAAATCCCAATCACATTTGTAGCATTTTCCATATCATTCTGTGCCAGTTTCCATAATCATTTTCTTAGTGCAAGGAATTAGTTCATCAGCTCGGATCCTTTTCCACAGTGAGTGGTATAATCGAGTTCTGTGGCAAGGTCACGAGCCACTGCCTAGCCCAGGTACTACACTGTTCATTTCTAAAGCAGCTCAGCTCCCAGAGAAGCAGCTGCAGCGCTAACGGCAGCGTCTTCTGATAGGCTAAAACCTTCTCTTGCGCAAAGTTAAGAGAAGTCTGATATTGCCCGTGCTCTGCAGTGGCAGTTTGAGAGGCCGATCACATGTTATTTTAAGCCTGGAAGCATACTTGTTACACACAAAATGGTGTTATTTAATATGTTACATACTGCTAAACAGTCATCAAAGACAAGTAAAAATAACAACTTCCGTGCATTATCCCTATCATTGACTGGAAATATTTCTATCAGTAAAACTGATAGTACAGTAACTCCTCATTCTATTTGCAATATATATCTTTAATTATTTCACTAGTTCTGGCTAATGACCCTCATACTGTGTTTGCTTACAGTACTTCACTGTCAGGCTTTCATGGATTTTCTCTCCTTTTGCATTACAATTCAGATCAGATTTTTTGTATATTTTTTTCAGAGTAAATAAATAATAGTTGAATCTTTTGTTTTGTCTTGTTTCTAAAGAATAAAGCTAATGAAAAGTAGGTCAAGCCGAACCCTATTTTCCCAAGCATTATTCTTGAAAAGTGTTAGCACCTTGTATCCCTATTCTTCTCTTAGCATTGCTGTGTTTACAAGCTTTCTAAGCATGCATTCACATGCCAATTATGCCAAACAGACTGACTAGCTCACACATCCGAGAGGAATCCTGAATTTGAGCAAATAGCTCTTTGGGGCATTTATTTAAATAAATAAATAACACCCAGACTCACAACTTCATATTTCTTTCTGGCTTCTTTCCAGACTACTTCTTAAGCATTGAATAGGGACTAATGCAGAATACATGCACAGCAGTCTATTATTCTGCTGCTGCTAGGGAAATTTAATGCCAGAGAAATAAATGCAGCGCATGTAAGGGAACAACAGCCCCTTACAGCAATGTTTTGCTGTTGAAGGTGTCAAGGAGGTGTTTTGCTAGGCCCACAATTGTAATCCCTGTTAAAACAGGCAGCGCAATGGATCCCTTCTGGACACGGGAGCTGGGCCTGAGCTCACCACGCTGCGTAATCCAGCGCCCGCGTTTAGTTTGCTCGCCATCAGCCAACTCGTTAACACGAGCAAAGCCCCAGCTGCAAACAAGGCTCTGCAGCAGCGTGCACGCGCAGAGGGCCCTGCCTTGCCGCTCCAGCCGCGAATGCCTCCGCGCGGGCGCCCAGCTCGAAGCAGAGCAATGCTCCCTTTCCCACTTGGAAGCACACGGCGGACAGGAAACAGGCTCAGGCAATAAGCACTGAGGTCTGCGGGCAGCAGGAGTTCAGTGGGCTATTTTATTTTTTGGTACCATTGCTTTGCTTAGGCAGCGTTTCCTTGTGTGAGGAAGGGCTGATATTTCCATTGGGTAATGTTGAGTTTTGGAAGGCAGGATTTGGCAGAGGGAGCCATTTTTCTTAGGCCAAGTCTGCTGCGGTTCTTAGGTCAACAGGTGACCTAAGTTACTTTGCACAACAAGTACAGCTTGGTAATCTGGAAAGGGGAAAGGGAGCAGAGCTGTCTGGAAATTACCAATCCAAAGCCAGCTCAAGATCCAAGCTCTGACAGCAGACCCCAGTGCAGGGCTATTAACCCTCTGCGCATTCAAAATCTATATATGGGTCCTGCAGCATGGATATGCACCTGCACTTAGATATAAGCCATCCAGTAAAGCCATAAACATATATTGTCTTCCACCTCTTTCTTTTCCCCTGGCTTTTTTTGATTGTTTTTCCCCATCTCTGTCAGTTTATGTTAAAGAAAGAGCCAAAAGTCTCAACAGTCCAAGACGAAAATGTGTTTCTGTAACTGGTGCTTGATGCAAATCTTAAAGGCACAGAGCGATGCTAACACCCAGAGGCCAGGTGAGGCACAGAGGGCAGGCTGTGCCTCCCCTGGCCCCTCCTTATGTGAGTAGGAGGAACCTTGGTCCTCCTTGGAATAGAGGACCAGTATTAAGGTCTATTGCTCCATATGGAATTGCATATTCTACTAAATGGGACTGACACTCATCTACTGAACAGCTTAACCCCTGTAGCTGCAAATGGTCATGGTTGGCATGGAGAAACTATACGTACTACTCTGAAGAGAAAGCTTACGGCTTGATATTCACAAAGGCCACAAGAAAGCTGGAGGAAGCCCAAGCTAGAGATGAAATCCCTATTTTTTTAATAAATAAGTAAATGAAGCCATGCCCTGATTCTGTATAGGCTGAAAAAGGAAAGGAATGAGTGAGTTAGAAAACCACCACCCTGGCAGAAATCTCTAATGACACTTTCATGCTGGTGGTATGAGGCAAAATAGAAACTGCTTGAGAATTTTGCCCAAAGCCTGAAGCAAAAACATGTGACTGCTGAAGTAAGAAGGGGAAGGCTTAAATATGAATCTGTAAACTCATTCCTCACAATATAAAAACTCTGTATAACGAAGGAGTTGGCAGCAGCCTGCAGTGCTTTTTAACTCTAGGTCACTGGTTTGACTCCAGTGCTAGTGGTCATGACCACTGCCATCTGGCTGCACGGTTCATGGGAAATGAGCTATCGTTGCCAGCCCAGGTCTTAGTGGACAGGTATGAACATCCCCCAAATGACAGCGATCTACTCTACTTTCATCTTGGTTGGGCACTTGGACTGAAATGCTTTTACCAGGTCAGGATCCAGATGCACCGAGAAAAAGGCATCTAAAGAAGCCTGCACCACTTCAGCCTGCTAAGCCTGCGATACAAACGAATAAAGCTGGTCAGCTTCTCATTTGGCACAAGCTCCACATACTAGATACACATATAAACGACTCAACAATAAAAATTTTCATCACTGCAAGAAAAAGAAGGATCAAACAGTGCATTTTTAACATGGCTAAAGTGATGAGCCTCTCAAAAGCAAAATTGCAGGAAAAATTAACATAAAACTGATAGTAACATGCTTATTATCCAGCCTGGTTTGATATTTTCCTTATTCATGTCAACTGAGCTAGGCAATTTTTTTTTTCCATTCTGTAGTAATTTTTTCTTTTATGAAAGGTAATTACATTTCCACAAACGTCATGTCTACGGAGGGAGTGTGCCAGAAAGCTATTAGAATAGTACTTGCCTTGCTGCCGTGCCAGATACCGTATGCATTGATTTTCTGAAGATCATGAGGTGTCTCATTTTGCCCAATTCTCCCAGCCTCAGCGAAGGCACACGTGGAGATCTCAACACTGCCAATTTCCAAAGGTGTCAGTTCATAAGATCACCACATTTAGTTCACTTCCATTACAGGCAAGATGCAATTCAGCGACGTTATTAGGCACCACCAGAAAATAGTATTAAAAGTATGAGAATAAGTATTTCCAAAGCAGATTACTCAGAGCTGCTGCAGTCATCTGAAAGTCGGGGCTGCACAAATATTAGAATACATGGTAAGAGTTTCCCCATTCCTGGATTCCTGTGGAACAAATCTGGAAATTTGCCTTGCCTTTTTCATTACAATGTTTTCACTATCTTCTACCACCTGTCATATTAGTAAGCTACCAGAAATGAAAGACCAAGTCATCTTTGGGTAAACTTTGTTATTCTTTATTAATGCTCTATAAATCAGTCCTGTTATAAATCAAGGAATGTTCATTAATCAATTCTTAAAAAATATTTTATTTGGCTAAGAGTGTCAAATCGTGAAAGCAACAAAGAAAAAATCAAAACCATGTGCTACAAGCAAGTTCACAACTGCATGCGTACGTCAACAAAGGCTCATAACTGCACAAACAATTACCATATATCATGTTCACTTTCATTAAATAAAACCATGCTGAAAACCAGTAGTACTATCCTTATAAAACACACATGTTTTCTAATATATTTATGCATGCAAGACAGCATTTTGCACTCAGTTGGCTGCAAACTTGGGCTGCGTATGTGTCAATGCAGGCAGAACTTCCCCCGTCAGCTTTCCACACACAGACGCTCCAGGAGATGCTGGGCAAAAGCCCCATCTCTAGTAGTTGGAATGATGGAACAGTCTTATCGCTCTTTAAAAATACTGTCTCGATGAGTGATGGAAGCAGATAACTAAAGATGAAGGATACCCAGCCTTAATTCCTTTGACGGTTACTATCTAGTTATTTAATCTTCTACATACCACTTAGAACAAAGTATTTAAACCTGGCTGAGACGGGATCATCAATTAGTGTGAACGGATGTGTTCACTGTTTAAAGAGGAACATGCAGCCTGAACTGTCTATTTACCTGCAACCAGCTGGGGCCTAGCTTTCTTTAACTCTGTCTACATGTGGGAGAAGTCAGCAATAAAAAGTTGCGCCAATAATATGAGTAAACACTCCCAGACAGCAAGCAACTTAAAAAACAGTAAAATTGCCTATCAGTTCCCTAAGCAAAACAATACTGCCGGTGAGAGAGCGATTCAGCTGGTGTCCCTGCCTGTGCAAGCTCCAGCACACCGGAAAATATTTTTTTTTTTTTTTTTTGAAGGAGAAATTGTCATTATCTCTTGCATACATGTGTATGACATAGAGATACATCTTAAGCAGATGTGGCTCAGGAGTTAGGGCAACAGAGAAGCACAGTCACCCCAGATGACAGCAAACCACATGAACTACGCGAGTTTAAAGCTCCCCTTGACCCCATTTGCAGGTCAATTTTCTTGTTTTTCCACATTTCCATGTATTGATATTTATACTACAATAGTTCATAGAGGCCCTAAGCAATAGCATGCTCCTAACGAATTAGGCACCATTAAAAAAAGTGAATACAACAAAAGAAAACATATTGACAGAGTCTGCAGAGCGCTGGCAGCACTTATTGAATTGAAGCAGCACTTATGTTGGTTAGTGTCTCCCTGAAAGGAGGCACACAAATATAGCTGGATTTAATAAATAAATAAATAAAAGTTCAGGTAACAAAGTCCAACCAATTGGGCCACAAAATACATCCTGTGGAAGTCAGCAGGTTTTTAAATGGCGTTTACCTGTAAAACTAAGCACCTAGAGTTGGGGGCACATGGGGAAGTAGAAGTGCTGCTATCCCTTGGGGAGCTAACGTGAGGATCTCCAGGTTAGAGATGGAAAAAGGGGATTTGAACCATGTCTAACAACAGAGCAAGAGAACTTAGAGGAGGGGGGCGGGGGAAAGAAGAAGAGAGAGTACAGAGAGTACGATGCTGCCCTGTCAGCTTCAGGGATTCCTTTGCAGGATTGGGCAATGGCAAGGGGGGGGCATCGTCCTCCAGAGCGCAATTCCTCACAAGGTTCCTCCCGCTGGACACACTCACTCTAGTCAGGACTCCTGTCCCTTCCAAATCTCATAATATTTGACTGTTTTTATTTGTTAATGAATGCTACTTGTTGAGTCCAGTGACTCTGTTAGAATTACAGCAAGGAGCAAAGAGCATTCCTGACTATTGCCAGGAATAAGCCCCCACCACAAAGCTCGGAAGGCAGCAGGAAAGAAAAAAAAGAACAACAACAACAACAACAGAACCTTCTCCAAAGGATTACTTCTAAGACCCCCTCACGCTTTGTCAGCCAGGCTCTCAGGGTTGCTGGGGCCTGATCCATGACACTGAAAAGCCCGAGGCAGATTCCATAAACCAGGCAAAGCTCCTTGCCAAAACAAAGGGCACGGATCCACGGGCACGCTCCTGAGCCCGTGCGCTGGCCTGGTTTTGCAAGGTTCTCATCTCTAAGGTTTACACGCTAATGGTTGTCAAATGGGTGGCTGTTTATTTTATAAAGGAAAACCTACCCTGTGGAGCTGGTAGTTTAAGTACTTTAAATAAACATTATCTACAAACTCTGAAATGGTGCATTTACAGGGGCTTTTATAATGGGCTCATTTACATTCAGATTTGTAGGAAAAAAATAAATACAACACAGGACCATTTAAAACTTGTCATCAAGGGAGCATGACCTCTGCTCTTAGCACCTGATGCCTATAATCAGTGGTAGCCTATCACACTGTCAGCATCAAAAACTGTTCGGGCAGGATTTTAATCAGAGACAAGCACCAACTCAGCGAACTGAATTCATTTCGACTTGGTGCACAAACTGCAGACTGCAGACCCCTCTGCACCTGCAGGACGCGGCTCGGCGCCGCGCTCGCTCAGGAGTGAGGGCCCTCGACGTGCAGCGAAAACAAATGCCGCCCCTCCGCCCGTCCTGCCGCCCATCGCGCCCGCTCGCTGATGAGCTGCATTCATTCTGTGAAGCGTTCCATGAAATACGCCCTCGGAGAGGCGGAAAAACACCCTCAAAGGGGACAACCCCTGTGAAAGCCACAGACCGGCCTTTGTGCGCCAGCGGCCAAACCTCCTCCTGGCTCCGCGCTCCGCGGGGCGGCCTCGGCCGCGAGCGCGCGCCGCGAGGTGCGGGGAGCTCGGGGCTGCTCAGCAGGAGCGGCGGCTCCTTTGGTCCCTTTGCTTGCTGGCCCGCCTCTCCACCCGAACGCCGAAACTGCAGAGCCGAAGGGGCTCCCTCGAGGCAGGTGGAGCTTCATCCCCCGTCAGGAGACCTGCTACGGCCCGGAGGCGCCAGGCGGGCACCGCTGCCCGGGCCGACGCACCTCCTTGCTGCAGAGCGTGGGGAAAGAGGAGAGCGCTCTCCTTCCCGTGGCTCTAAGGTAAAACAAGGAGCTGTTTCAAGACGCGCGCAGTTCAAAAATAATGCTTTTTTTTTTTTGCGGTACTTCCCCTTTCTGCTTTTCCACATTTTTTTCTAAATTGTCTAAAGAGAAGATAAAGAAAAAAAGGATGTAAAATTTCACAATAAAATTAGAAAAAGTCAAAAAAGTAAGACCCCCAAGGGGTGTTAATAAACAGCCTATGCATAGGAAGCCTGCAAACAGTTTGACCTTTCTGGCTGGCTCTGCTTCCTCACTCATGGAGCTGCCATCTGCGCATATTTCTCCAGGCACTTCAAGCACCTATTGTGACTGGAGATGTTGAACTTGACTTTCTTTCCCTCCTGTGGAAAATCGGAGTTAGAGAAAAACGTCTATTTTCCTTGAACACAGTGGTTACTTCTTTTTCCCAAATTTTGGGTGAATTATGAATGATTTTGCCCAAATGGGGTGAGGAAAAAAAAAAAAAAAAAGACAAGAGAAGGCAAGGGAGAAGTCTTCCAGATGAATATTTTACAGTAAAGGATTGGATTTCCTGGAAATGTTGAGATAAAGAGTGTGATAAACACTGCAAATTGCACTGCAAAAATAACGGCTACACAGATTGATGAATGCTCCTCTTCCCGAGGAAGGGAGAGGGCTTTTCCTCCAATGCCTGCTGAGAACTTGGGGTCAGACGTGACCCAGTGGTCAGTCCCTGGGACAAACCGGCCCTGTTGTGCTCTGGATGCCTGGCTCACACACAGTTCTCAGTCCTGGACTAAAAGCCCAAACCTGATGGTTTCTTTCAGGAGTTTTTGTTACAGCAGTGGTATTCTTCACTTTGAAGATGTTGAGCAATTAAAATCAATCCATCCACTTTCATTACCAAAAATATTTTTGAAGAAATCTCTGTTCTTTCCCCACTCAGAATTTCTAAATTGAGAATTGTCCTGTGTGCATGGTTGCTCCCATTCTTTTCCTGCCAAAGTCAAATGCGTTTCTACAGCCAACTTAAAACTACTTCCTCATTGAATGACTAAATGAAATCTAATGGAGACATTCACTAATTTATTCCTCTGATCCCACCTGGAGAGAGCCTGAATCACAAGCCAGGTCTCCATTCCAGAAACAAAAACAAACAAAAGTGCTCTCAACCCAGGAGCAACAAGACCAACACAGTGGTCACCGAGCAGTCACCAACTCACTGCAGTGAATCGTAACCACCCCACCGACTTCAATCAGAGAAAAACTACTTCCCTCCAGTGCTTTTCTGTCGCCAGGCATGCACATATGATGGAGAGAAACAGAAGATTCAGTCTGGACCACATAGTCAACGGACCTACTCTGAATCTAACTTTTACTTACAGCTAGAAAATACCACTGCATCAAGGGCTTGAAGCTCCTTGTACGTGAAGGCAGGAAGCCAGGTAGCACCAGCGCGCGCTTCCCCACGCCCGGGGCAGTTCTCAGCTCTCGCTGCGCATCTGGGCAGGACTGGCCTCCGTGGAGCTCCTCCGAAGTTCCCTGGTGTCAGCCTGGTGTGCGGGAGTTGGGGCTGTTCACACATTAATCATATTTATGCTTAGTATAAAATCCCATTTGTAAGTTTTTTTATTACTGTTTTACCTCCATGGCTCCTGAAGATTTCCTGCATACTTTCCTTTGCAACTAATGAATGGGCTTTTGGAAGGAGACTGCAGATATAGTTAGGACATAATGAACCATAAGAGGTAAAAGAGAGGGGGTGGCTAGCAGAACAGAAGAAAGGGAATTCAAGCAATTCAGCATCCAAGCCAAAGACTCATTGAATCCAGCGGACTTTAGATCAAAACTTGTGCCAAGCTTAGCCATGATACATGGTAAAGGGGCAGGACTGGTCCTTTTCTTTTGTCTTTATGTTAAAAGGAAAGCAGACACAGGAAAAATGAGTAAGAGCAACTGGATGTATATTGAACAGTCCTTGAAAGAGACTCAAGGAATGCAGTGATGATGGAAAGAAGAAAAAGAGCACTGGCTGAGCAAGGGGCAATCAGTACCCATCAAAATGGGATGAAAGAGGTTTCCTTTGGTAGCCAAGCTCCATGGTAGAGCAATCTGCCAGGGACACTGCTGGTGGCGACCAAGCTGTCCTGCAGGATGCTCTGCAAACTCTCCGACTACCACGTGCTCAGCAGTGCTGGGCCACACAGATGAACTTCATCCCAACTCGAATCCAAGGCAGGAAGGGATTGGCCTCTTTTTAGCCTTTTATCTATGAGTACATATAATGAAATCGTATTCCCCTGTTAGCTTTTCTAAATATCAGTTCTAAAAAAACTATCCTGAAACACTGACAATGTTTAACCCTCATGGCGGCGGGGGGCGGGGGGGAAGGAGAAAAATCCAATTGGAAAGAAACAAAGAAACTTTAAAAACCAGCTTCAGTCACCCAGGGTAGAGGTGCTTAGGAAACATTCTTCTCTCTACCCCCGTAAAACACTTGTACAGACATAGTCATCATCAGCATTTTGCCTTTTGACAAAAAAAAGAAGTTCATGTTACCACTGAAAAAACTTGAAGGTTTTGGAAGTTTTTCAGTAAAATGCACCTAATCTTAAAAGGGAAAATTGGCTGCAGACTACATTGTGAACGAAAGAAGTCCTTCTCTATTAAAAAGAGCCCTTGGTTCAGGCAGAGAAGCCCCATAGAAAGGAAGGGAGTCCCCCAACCTGCTGCACCGTGCAAATCCCCAGGACCTGCCCCATTCGCCTTCCACCTGCATCCTCCACCCAGGACTTGCTTCCTCCTTCACACCCGCCTTTATGGAAATAATAAAGGAAAAATGAGACACTGCTATTGTTTTCTAAACTATACCAGCTTCTTGCAGATTTATTGTCAAGATCTACTTTTTGGCAGGGATAACGAGAAAGGCCAAACTGGAACACAGCTGCAGGTGTGCAGCTACAATGCACTCTGCCCCTTTGTGTGGAGATGAATGAAAACATGAGTCTCTGCCTAACGGTCTAGAGGCTCTTTTATCTCTCCTTGAGGGATGCTGGCGGGGAGCTGCTCAGCTGTTGCTCTATTGCATACATTTGGTCCTGCTGACTTCATGGCCAGGAAGCTTTATATTACAGCAAAACCTAGTGTTTGCTCTTTTAGTTTGCGTGCATCTTTGCAGATGGTGTTGGAAAAGTACATGAGTACAAACTGATCTGAAATCGAAGTCCAGTCAGCACTAAAACGTGACTAGAATAAGGTTTTGATATTTTTCATTACTGCAAGAATTCAGCCAAGAGAGAGGGGTGCTCTCTGCAATCCAACAGCGCGAGTGCTGCGAGGTGCGTGCAGGGATCCTGACCCTTTCACAGAAGTCATCACTGACTCAGGATCTACACTGTTTTACACCATTCCTTTAAGCTCACAGCTCACTTCATGCCTTACAGACCCTGTTCCCAAGTGGAGCAGAATTTGCCCTCAGCATTTGGGAGATGCTTGTTACTTTGTGGAGGACGGACCGAGAGCCCAGCAGAAGGGGGGAAAGGCCCATACTGCCTGTGTGGCCGGACAGCACTGGGGAGGAACCCCTGGGCTAAGAAAACCTCATGGTCTCCTGTGACTCATTACGTATTTACTTTCTGCTGTTTCCCCTCAACACCATCACTACACAAAGGCTTCTGAGACAACAGGGCTCCCATCAGTTCCCATTTCAGCAGCTAAGCATTGACCACACAACACGTACCACACTCTAGCTCTCACTGAAAGAAATAGATGCTCTTCCACCACATTCCCAAGCCCATGAACGAGACCAAACACCTCTGAGAATCCAGGCTATTTCATTTACGTGTCTCAACAAGAACACCATGAATTAGAAAATCCAGCTGTCTGTGCATGCCATAAAAGCTTGAAACATAGACCCAGGGCACCCGAGACACAACCACAGTGCTAGTGCACGTATCAGCAGGCTGGGTCTGCCAGGGCCCACAGCAGCAGCTCTGGCAAGGGCACTGCACTCGCTTTTCAGCATGGCCAGCAGCCCCTGGATGGCATTTGTCCAAACAGTGATGTTTTTATACTGACCTTGAGCTGCTAAATATTCATGGCTGCTCAACTCGTGGACCAACAGTTCAGACATCATCATGGTGTTGTCTTTTAACCTCCTAAACAATTAAACCTAGTACTTTAAAAAGCATGTAATTCCTATCCAGATATAGCTCAGCATCTTTTGATGATCTGAAACTCCAAATCATTTGGAAAACCTTACACCAGAAACTTGACTTCAAGTCCCAACTCTGGAACACCTTGCCCTTAAACCAAAATTACACCCTGGGACTATTCCAAGCAGCTCTACGTAAAGATCCCTTTCTAGAAAAGCTAAGCTGCAAGCATAAAGAGACCAGCTTCACCTCAGTTTTACTCCAGTGACTTCCATGCAACTACAATAGTAGTAGCTGTATGCAAAAATATAATCAAGATACATATATATGTACACAAATATACATAAATACATCACATCATACATAAATCAATCACATCACAATCACACACTGTGTGATGCCTTTACTTCAAGGCCAAAAATCATGACAATTCTGTATCAGAAATATGCTTCTAAGTTTTCAGGACTCATTACTGTGGTCTAGGCACAAATTTTGTTTCTTAGTTTTAAAAAAATCTTTGCTTAGTATTAGTGTCCTCACAAGCTACCACACACACCTTTTTTGGGGGTGAAAAACAGGCACAAACTTGCAATTTGTTCAAGGTCACAGAAGATGATATTAATAGTAAAAATGTATTTCACAGCTGCCATCTGTTGCAGATTATTTACAAATAAGTTGGCTCTTTGAAAAATAACAATTTTCAAGTTTGTTTACAAAGTTGCCGCATGTTGTTTCCACTATTTTATTAAGAGCACATGGAGCCAAGCTTCCAAACGGCAGCATTAAAAATAGACCAGGGTTCATGGTGGATGAAATTCAAGCTTTGGTTTTGATAAGCATCCAGAAGCTAGGATTAGCCAAACTTCTTCGGTCAGCCAAGGATTTATTCTAGGGCATTTATTATGGAAAGCTAGAGTAGGAGAAACCTAAGCAGGAGCCATAGTCTTCAGGCTAAATTTGACTCTCATCTGAAGCAGCAGAGGCTGCCTAGATTCAACATTTGCTACACCTTACAGGCCTGACAGGAAACGACAGGTAGCATTTACTGGAGCTGGAATGGAGCAGGGCACATCCAGGACCACAAACACAGCGAGGGATGGTTTCCCATGGGGACCTGACCTTTGCAGAAGCTCCAGTCAGGACTTGGACGGTCTTGATTCACTGCTGCCAGGGGGACATGACAGAGTTGGGTAGGTGGCTGGTTGCTGATCCTGCTTCGCTGGCACGTGCAAGCCGTTCCCTGGCCAGGCTATAGCAGAGCCCCTGTAGAAGGGACAGCACCTACACATCCATCAGAAATCACAGATTAGAAGGAGAGAGCAGCATAAAAGGACAGAGCTCCAGCAATGCAATAGCTGTCAACATCTGGATTCTGTGGTTATTCTGTAAGGAAGGATATTGCAACTGGAAAACCTTATCTGAGCCCGAGTGGGTGACAACCGCACAATCACATAGGCACAACACTTGCACTGTGATTTTTCACTTGATTTATAAACAGACAGCACAGGTCAGATGTGCAAATATTGACTCAGAATGCGGGTAAAAAATTGCTTAACCCAAACCTCTGTGTGTGTGACTTCTGGAGAAGAATCTAACTACCTGTCTGCACATCTGCAAGAAACGTGTGAGTTTAGCTTGGAATCACAAATCCCTGTTCATAAACCGGGTCCTAAGATGTACTGGAACAGCTTGCTGCCTTTTTAGGACTCAGACTAACATTTAATCCCGCCAGGCTCCTGCAGACCTTGTAATGGTTGAACCTGCTTTTGTCACATCCAGGAAGGATTACTGCAATTCTTTCTCAGGTTTTATTATTTTTACAGAAATTTCAGTTCACCCAAAATAAAGCTGAAGACCTTGCCGGGAGCTGAATATCCGGCACTTTAAAGAACAAGACAGCTCTACCCACTCCAAAATCAACATACTGATTCCAGGCTTTAGCCAAATCCTCTTCTGAAACGGCTTATCGAAAGGGAAAAAAACATCATAATATTCTTTCCTCGTTACTCTGTATACTGACATGAGGTGCAGGAGGCAAGTCTAGCACCAATACCTACACTAAAACTTACCAGGTGCTTCTATACCTGGCCTAGCCTCCTCTCCTGAGATTTCTCTGCACCTTGTATCTATTGCACAACACACATCCCTGCAAATCTTGCAGACTCCACCTAACTTCCAGCTTTCCTTCTTACTGTTGAAGATCCTGCTTTTCCACAACTCGGCCAAACCCACAGCTTGCGTGCTGCAAGCTCCAACTGGTGCAAGGCAGCATTGCTCGAGGGGCAGATTGACACCTGCTCAATTTGAGGCCAACTGTGGGCAGGAAGGACAAAACAGACCCAGGCTTTGAGTTACAAGTTCTAGAAAGCATTCACTTTTCAAAAGGAGTCATAACTTTATTCCCCTAGAGATGACCTGGGATCTCATGAGCAGGCCAGTCTATTTAATATGGTGGGGATAAGGACGAATGACTTTCCCTTCACTTGCTCTTACGACTGACAAATATACAGATGTCCCCATCATTCCCAAGTCCTGCAATACAAAATCAAAGAAGAGGGCAAGCTAAAGCTCTGTTTATGAGGAGTTTAAATTTGTTATAAAAGCTGGTTCTGTCCACCTGGCATCATTTAAGCACATGCGTGAACACCCCTCATTGAAAAATCATGGGCTTGTGTCTCCATTCAGCTTTAATGGATTTACACTGTTATAACTTGCATAGGCCCACGAGATGTTTATGTCTTCCAAATAAGCAGAAGTAGTTTTTCCTTTCAGGAAAAATCAATCTGTTTCACCCTAATGATGGATATTCCTACTACTGAAAGGATTCTTCGTTCTACTTGGTTAACCTTAGTATTAGTTGATAATAGGTTTTTGAATATTTAGCCAGTCTCTTGGGAAAAACAATATTATATATGTCTTTCCAAGGCAAAAATCATAAATAAAAATATCAGACCAGCTGGCATGAATTAGAATAGCCCCATCAACATCAGTTGCCTAAACTACAAATTTTGCAATAGAGCATAAAAATTAAGCAAACTACAAGAGCGTTTGAGAGGCAAAGCTTGAAGTTCATTTAGTATCTTATCCTAAACCTTGAGGAACAATAGTTGGGATGCTTTTCTTCTTTTGGGAAGGAATGTCCCTTGCCAAATGCCATTTTTTTTTTCACAGAAGAAAGGAAATTGTGTTCACTTGGGCTCAGAAGCCTCCCACAGCCAAGACCTTTGGCTAGTATGGCCTAGAAGCACCTTTGATTGAGTTTCAGGAATGAATAACCAAGAACCTGTTTCAGAAGAGCAGCCATGACTTCCCTGTTTGTCTTACAGTCTTTACTTTGACCGAGGTCTAGCTGGAATTTGCACAGTTTTCCCCAGGGAACCTCCTGTTACACGGTGTCTCAGGATTGGGAGGAATTTTATGGCCTCCACACAGGTACAGGTAACAGGACTGTTCTCACCATCTCTGCAGAGCTCAAGCTCCCATGACCGGCGGGGAGCAAGCAGCCCAAAAGTTGACTGCAGTCCCAATATAAGACATGGCTGATGAGTTTTTACCCTTCCCAACGCTACACTCTTGCTCAGATACAACCAAATGCCCACTGGACTGCAGATGTGGACTCCTTAGACTAAAAGGGAACGAGACATTGATTCTGTCAAGCCTACTGTAAATAAAGCTTCAATGTTTTATGACAACTTTTCCTTCCAACCTCATGGAAGGCAAGATCTGGATATGTAGTATATGGCCATTACATCCTGAGACAAGACTAAATCAGTCAGGCACGACATGATACAGAAAGGACAGAGGCATGTCAGGGAAACACAGATTCTTAGGCAGGTATCTGTGCAAAGGCTCCAACTCTCTACCTTTCACACCCTCCACAAAAATGGCTCAGAAGCTGACAACAGGATGGGTTGGACAGCTGGTCACAGAAAACACGGAATACCGCAATATCTATAGAAATACCTGACTTGGGCTGATGCAGACCTATATAGTCTGTCTGAACCAGAGAGGGAGCTCAGTGGACATGAATATGGGCAGGTTTCAAGCCCACATCTGGCCAGAGTCACATCCACACAAGGGAAGCAGCAGACCCTAACTGAGCTCATGTGGGACAGGCTCTCAAGGAAAACGCAGACCTGCCACAGCTTCTACCAAAGATGGGATTTCTAGTCAAAGTCTCTTTTTCCTGAAAAGTTTATGATTTAAAAACTGTTCCTCTTCTGCACTGGAACAAATCCACAGCAATTTCAAACTCGGCTGGAAAAGGAAAAAGCCCCCTGCCCACTGCAACCCACTTCAATAACTCGTTTGCTTATTTATAAGCAGACATCTATCTAGGTGGTAGTAACTAAACACGCAACTGGTCCGACTCATCTGAGGGGGAATAAAATCCTGGGCAGCGGGCCCTGACTGCAGCCGGGTTTTTGTAATGCCACATGGCAAATGAACACTCGAGTCTTTCACTGAGAGGGTTTGCTCCTGAACTTGCCACGGTGTTTGCAGGAGTTAACGTCAGAATTCATAATCCACAATGAAGAGCTGAACACCACTAAACAGATTTGGTTCATCTCTAAGATTGGGCATCTGAGATACTCAGATGTGACTAGGAATTGATATCATAAAACTTGTGACTTGCATAACAAAAAAAAAAAAACGTCATTGAACCTCAAAGGGACATGACAGAGAGCAAGTAATACATAAAAATATTTAAAAAGTGGAAAAAAATACACTGAAAGACAAAACTGTTGTATTTCCCATGCAAAACATAAAAATGGAGTTATATCTAGTAGAAAATGAAAAAGATATTTAAAGTAGAAGGTGTTAAATTTTAAATTAAGTTTTCTCTAAATAACATGATCAAAACTGCTTTGGTATTTCGTTTATTCTTTTGCTTTTATCCCTCTTAAAAATGCTCTTCTGATTTTCTTCTGGCATTTGTTTTCCTTTTCCTAATTTTTCTAGCTTATTGCTCTTTTTCAATCAAGTTAAAAAAACAAGAAGAAAGATTTGTGGGCAGGAAAAAGATTTAAAGCCATAGAGTTGGAGGAATAATAAAAGCAAAGCAGAAAATACTCCCTTTTTAGATGGCAATTAAAAAAAAAATTCTCTTTTCTTTCAAAAAAAGTCTTCAATTTAGAAAAAAAAAAAAGTGATTTTTAAGAACACAGGCTGTACAAAAACAGCTATCTTTGCTTATTTCTAAAAATGAGGTCACCACTTTACCCGCTCTCTCTTTAATATCTTTCCATTACAGAAAAACTAATTTTCGGGGACTGCAGGACTGCCAGTCATTCACCCAACCGAGATCTCACTGAAGGGTTGTGTTGATAGGAATTTGGCAGATATTAGGATGAAGCTTTGGCGGGGCAGGGGGGTGGAGGGGCAAATATCCACCTGGAGTAAAGGGATTTATCAGCGCTGCAGAACTTGGCTGATCTTAACCAGCTGATGACGATGCCCTTTGCGATTCAAACTGCTGCTATAACTCAGCCCCGTCAGTTCATGCCCCTGCTTGCTCTGACACCCCATAAACTTGAGCATTTCAAAGGAGCAGCATGCAATGACCCTACCAGGTTGTCTACTGTCTCTGATTACCCTGTACTAATCCACAGCTGTTCCTCATCACAAAAATAAAGAAACCAACCTGACTAATCGCAACCTGAAAGCCCAATGCAGATTCGCTCCTTTGTGCCTTGCGTATTTGAATGCTGATTTGCCTATCTCCCAACCAGGGCTAATTATAAAGTGATTAACCTCTCGCTGAACTTCATTCAAATTACAACCTGCTGCTTCTATCTGCTGACGTGCAAAGGCACGAGGAGCACCGGCTGTAAGAGGCTGTGTGTTCAGTGCAAGCAACATCACCACTAATGCGTAGTCCAACACCATCATCCAAATTTTTCATTAGCTGAATAATTTTGTCTCTTTAAAACCACATACAAATAGATCAGTCGATGATCCCTTATGTGCCAGTACCTAGCTGAAGAGAAAACACGGCTCTAGTTTCAGCTTGTGCCCTTAGCAGAAAAGCACACAGTGCAGAATTGAAGCTAAAATCGTGAAAAGTGAAAGAAACATCACAGCTTTCTAAAGAGAAACATTTACCAACCTTTTTTGGCCTTTGAATCAAGGCAGGACGGGTCTGGAGGACATGCTGGAATTCAGGCCGAGCTCTGGAGCTCCAACAGGTCACACTGCAGTGGGGAAGAGCAGCTCCTTCCCTGACAGTGCTCACTGGGGAGGCGCGAGGGCTCACGGACCCAGCGGGATCTACCCTGCTCCTCCTGGCCTCCTTTGCTCACCCAAAACCACAGGTAGAGGGCACAAAGACAAGCCCAAGCAAGCAAATCACTAGGGAATGTCAGTCACTATGGTGCTTGCAGAGCAAAAATGCAGCGTCTCCTCCTGCAAGAGTCTATAATTTCACACAAGCATAAGGCATCCAAGGGCGACGTTAACAGAGATCTAGCTGAAGCAGGATGTCTTGCCTGCCCTTTAAGTTAGAAACAAAGGCAAGTGCAAAATTTTAACAGCCAAAGAGCATCTACAGCTTAAGCTGAGTTTTGCACAAGCTGAATTTTGCACACGATCAGGAAATAAATTAGTGTCAAAGACCAGGCCTGTTCTAGGACTTTGCCAGAGCTACTGACTTGTCATTAAGGTAGTCTGATACTGCACAAGCCAATATAAAAGCTTAAAGGATTGTGTCTTCCCTTGTACAATTCAATTACATTGACATTTATTTCAAAACTACAGTATATATTTTTTTTTTATACCAGTTCAATTTTATTTTCAGATAGCACATTATACACCTGGATAACTTACTGCATTTTACCAAAACAGAAAAACTATACCAGCATAAAAACTCTTTTACTTTGTTAAAAATAACTGCCTGTAAAGCACCTGCGGAATAAGTGGGAAGATGGACAGCACGTGGCTGCTTTATTTGCACAAACGCAGACTATCTTGTTGCTTTCTCGCAGCATGACTCAGAGAGAAAGAATCAAACTCTAACAGGTACTATATAAGTTATATTTAAGGAGAGTCACGTTCAGGAGAAAAGTAAAATGGACATAGACAAGCTAAAGGAACGCGTAGCAAGCATCCTGCCCAATGTCAAATGCAATTAGAAAGAGGGGTAAAAATAAGATTTTGCAGAATACACACATGGGTCGTCGGCCCCAGGCACATACTGTTAATCAGCTGCAGTGCATGTGAAGAACAGGGCACCAACTGTACCCAGTGCCTCAAAACAGCCCCTCACGCTTTCCTGGTCCAACAGTCTTAGTCCGTGGTAGCTCCAAGGTTCTTTTAGAGCAGCACATTTCTCCCAGCACATAAACACAGACAGTTTGGTGCTTGCCTCAAGAACCACGTGCCAAGAGATGAAAGGCAACCTGCCAGGAGCGGCACGCTGACGCGCTCGAGCACAGCGAGCGGCTGCCGGGCACTGCTGGCAGGGGTGCCGGCTGACGGCGCGGCCAACCAGACAGCTGCGTTCTTGTCCCAAATTCCCGAGCGATTCCATAACCGGACAGCACACGCTGCTCCTCTTCCCGCCCGGGCCTCCTCCTCAGCGTCCTGTGGCAAAGCGCAGAGGACATGGGCTGGGACGTTGTACCGCCCATTGCTTCGGGATGAGTCCACCTGGGCATGGAGATGGGACTGAGGTCAGCTGAGCTGTCTCAAAAGCCTGGCTTAACTAAACACAGCAGCACCCTCCCTCATCCGAGCAACTGCACCACGCGGGCGCACATTCCTCCCAGCTGCTCTAATAATGCACACGCTCCGGTGTGGTTTTGCCAAGGGCAGGAAAGGAAAGAGGGGGAAATCTCTGTGAAATAATAAAGCTCTGTAATTGGGCTTTCCTAGATGGAGTGAAAATGCAAAATTTCCTGTTTATTTTTG
>VZSV01000071.1:1608563-1640135 GCA_013398735.1 Nothocercus julius
AGAACAAATAGGGAAGCCCATTCCTGGATAGGGAGCCCATGCCAAGAGCGCGCAGTTGCTGACCACTCTACCTACTTTCGCAAGGAAACAATTTAGTATGTCCCAGAACACGCATCCCTTCTCTCCTGGAATAACACTGCCAAAAAGTCAAGATGTTTAACCCACGTTTAACTGTCAAGAAAGATTTGGAAGAAGTACTTTCTGGAATCAGCATCAGTCAAAAGACTTGGGCTGGGCACGCACAGATGGAGAAACTTGGAAGACCCTGAAAGACTCAGGAAGCGATGGCAGCATTGATCAGTGTTCAGCTTTTATCTCATTTTAACTAAGACTTTGTTCTTCTGCTGTAGTTTTATGGGTGGAAAGAGCTGGGAGTACAATGGAAAACTGACATCTAGCATGCATTCCTCAGCTGAAGTTGAGGCATCTACAAACTATTTGTCTCAGCTGCCCCAATAATCACAGCAGAGAGCAATATATGCTTTTAAGTCACATTTCATTTCACACAAAGACTGGTTCACACACACAAAGACAAAACTGGTCAGAGAATTTATGCCTGATTGGTACCTATAACCCTGTAATGATAATAAAGAGCCCATAAGACTTTATCAGCTGAAGATACCTGTAGATATCTGCATGGAAAATGGCATTCATGAATAAATGACACCCAAAAGCCAGCACTGACTCCACGTGCGACAATTTATCCTTCATTGATTGCAGAGCTCTATCATGGTTTTCCTCCTCCAAGAAAAAGACGCTATATTCCTGTATGAACTTCCAGGCATTCTGAACATTCACAGCTCCCCTTAGTGCTCCAACTAAGCCTGCAGGAATTACATATGGAATACTATAATATACCTAAAACAAACATGCAGGAGGATTTTTAGACAGAAACTGAAGACCAACCCTACACAAGGTCTCCTCAAGCAAAAATTTGGGTGAAGATCTGGCCCCTCAAAGCAGTAAAATGCCAATAGTAGTAGTAGTTTGGACACAATCAAAAGGATTTTTTTTTCCCCCACTTAGCCATAAACACCAAAGCAGAGTATACAGTTTAAACAGTACTTTCTCATTCCTAAAGGATTTAGGTTGGAAATTTGCTGTGTCCATGGAAACACCAGGAAAAAAAGATCTCAAAGGAGATTTCTACTCTCTACCAGTTACTTTATTGCATCTCCCCTCAATGCATGGGTTGCTGTTGAGTTTGCCCGTGAACAAGGACCTGCACTTAATCTCACCTGTCAGCCGAGGCCTGCTGGTAGCCCCTCTTCCCTATCATACTTCAATGACATTTTGGAGTCTCATGTGAAGACAATAAATATACCTGGATTAACATCCAAGAGAGAGGTGGGTTGAATGGAAGTGTGAACACCTTAACCTGAGCCTGGCTTGACATAGTCCATGCCAGAGATGGCTTTGTTAGAAGAGTCAACAGGGCATTTGGAAGATGAACAACTGAAGAAACAGCTTCTTTAACATGGGCAGCATGTGGTGCAACTTTCCCCATTTTCGCCTCCCCAACAAGAATTCTTCATATCAAGCTGGTTTGGTGTTAAGTGTGCATATCTAAGAAGCATTTCTCTCCAAAATTTGGATCCAAACACACATCAAAAATAACAGTTCATCCGTCACGGTTGGAAAGCATGTATGACAAGAAAATATTTGCTTTGCTCTGGTTTTGTGTTTGGTTTGCTGACCGCTTATATCAAAAAGCTAGAACAGCTTTTTCATCTTGGTGTAGTTTAGAAACATTTATAGGACAGATGGTCTAAATTTGTGGGTTTTATAAACTTAATGAGAATGTAAAAAAAAAAAAAAAATAGAGAAAAAAAGCAGCCATATGGGTGCAATATTTTCTGGGGCTTCTTTGAGCTGGCCAAAAAGTAGCCCACTGTAGCAGAGGAACAATTTGCCCTGGGAACTCATTCAAAAGTTTAGAAATGACTGAGAGAAGGGGACTGCCACGGGCACTCTCACCTCAGTGGCAGTTTCACTTGCACTGGGTGGTATAGACAAAACATACATTTATTCTTCCCAGCAAGCAACTGTTTCTTTAAACTTTGCCTTTGCATAGCTGTTAAATGAGCTGGCTGCAGGAGCTCACCAAAAAGCATCAACGCTGTTCCTGCCCCTGGCCTAGAGAGTCGCTCCTGGGGCTTCTTTCCGTGCCCCATAAGGATGTTTTGCCAGTGGTTTCTCCAAGATGACTTTTATTTGAGTCCCTGACGTATTTTCCTCTTTATCTAGGCAGCAGCCCTGGAACTGAGCGATGACAGAGCCGTATGGGTTGGAGGTCCCCAGGCCTTTCCTGGTCCTGGTCTAACCAACAGGCTCCCTACCTACAAAGCTACTGTTGCCCCCAAAATGCCCTTCCCAGCATTTCTTCCCACAACCTGGCCAAGGTCTGTGGCGTTGCCTCGTGCAGCAGGAGCCGGGTGGGCCGGGAGGCCGGAGTAACCGGAGGATCCGGCTGCCGCTCCCGGCCACGCCGTCACACAGTGGCCTGCTGCTGAGGGCCCAGGGGCAGCTCCCTCCTGCCTCTGCTTTAAAGGAAGAGCCGTGGCTGCCTTGGCAGACACGGAACACAGACCTGTCTTCAGGGAAGCACCATGCAGCCCCACATCCCTTCTCCGAGCGGAGCCGACAGGAGATGCCTAGTAAAGACCTGGGTAACATTTTACACTGTAGCACTTCCAGAGTACTCTTCCAGCCACCAGGAACTAACTGCTCACAGACATCCTTAAATAGAGGCTCCATCTTTGCATTTATTAGCCCTGGAGGGAATTTGCTTCCTTTCATTTGTCCAATGTCCTTCTAAATCCACAGAAATTTCTAACATCCACAGGGCGTTACAGCTCAGTATATTTTCCCACGTGGAGAACCACTTCCTTCTGTTTGATGTAAACCCAGTACCTTTGTGTTTCTTTTGGTATTCTGCATGGGAAGGGACAAGGAACAACCATTCCCCGACTACTTGCTCCATGCCCTTTCTTCATGGCACGGCATGTGAAAATTCACCTCGAAGAGAACATGCCAACATACATCAAAGAAAAACCAAGAGTCTTATTTCCCCTCTACAAAACACCAACCAAAACCACAGTCTTTTCAAGTCCTTCACACCAGCCAGTCTCCCCTTGTGGAAGGTTCAGTTCAGCTGAAACCCTAGGGAGCCGAGGTGAAGTGGTGGGAAGGTGCGTGGATGAAGCTGTGTCCCTTGGGCAAGCCAGGCAGCAAGAGCCTCCTGCTAGGCAGGAGTCCTCCCCCATCCTTCTCCCGAGGCTGGAAAAAAAGAAGTTCAAAAATAAATCGGATTTCAGTCCTCCTTCATATTAACTATAAAAATATTCAAGAACAAGGCGTAACTCATTAAAACAAGCTCCATTAACTTAAGGCCTCCTTTTTCACTTTTTTCCCCGCCATGAAGCACATTACGAAGGTATGGACCTCAAACAATTATCAGCAAATTATTTCTGAATGTTGGCACGTTACTTGTCATCTTAAGGTCTCTGAATAAAAACATCATCAAGAAAAAAATAAAATAGGCAGCAATTCATGCAAAATCGTCGCTTAAGCCTCTTTGAAATTTAAGGCATACACCATTTCATAGTATCCCCCACTTCTGCTTCCAAGGTTTACTTTGGGATACTGATTTCTTTTTATCACTTTTTTTTTTTTTCTCTGTTTTTTGAAATAAGATAGCTCAGATGCTCCAACCAGGTGTGAAGTTCCTGGAATAGAAACTATGAAAAAAATTAGATTATGAGAGGGTTGAACAAACCCTTTAGCCCACTAATTTCATCAGGAATTTAAATGACTATGGCATGCAGACTATCCAGTCCTTTGCTTGACCTTAGCAAAGACAGCCTAAAATCTAGCTAACAGGGAGATGTTAAACAAGAGAAAAAAAAAAAAAAAAATCACAGAGCAATATTATGCCCCAGTTTAAGCCTCCAGGATTCCTCCAAGTTTTCTAGCAGTCAGAGGCAGAATTACTCCATGTACAAAAGTGAACATTACCCACCAAGGCTTTGCTATACCCTGATGCATCAAAAGCTGGCTATTCTGGGAGAAGAGAGGAAGGCTGTAATTACAGAAATCACCTTTTTATGTGGGGTAGAAGCCAGCCAAAAGCTCTCTCCCTTTCCCCCAGCCTCAAAATAACCAAAGTGTTTAACAAATGTTTAGCAAGCATTTGCACAAGCAGCCAAGGAGCTCTCAGAACATCAAATGATTATTAAAACTTAAAGTGTACTTTCCAAAAATAATTTTCTGCTGCTGCTGTTTGTTTGTTTGAAAGGAGGGTAGTAAAATCCACAGATGTGTACAGTCATAAACCTTTAGATGAGACTCAATTTCCTTGATGTCCAACGATAAAATCCACTAATAAACGTGTACAGATGCAAAGGCCTATTTGTTGTCCTGTCAAGTCAGGCCATGTGGAACAAAAAACCTAAAAGCAACCAGGAGAGGAACTAATGATGTAGGCTTGCCTCTGCCAAGATGCACTTACTGAAGTTCCTGTGACATTTAAGGAACATAATGATGCGACATTCCTTTTTAACTTTATTGTTTTGTCAAAAGCGGGTTTTCACAGCTGAAGATCACGTTCCCAAGATAGTCAATTAGGTTATGCAGATTTACGCACATGCTGTGATCTCTTTTGTGCAGCATGACTAGTTTCTTTGCTAACAATCACTCACATTCGATGACAAAGATGGGGCTGGTGTCAATATCTCCCGTATAGAGCTGGATTTTTTTTTTTTTTTTTTAAATGCTTTCCATGAAAAGCTCTTTAGATCTCATGGTGCATCAAGGCAGTATTTTTTCTAATCTTCAGATAATTATTTGTGAATGTGCAAATATAGTTCTCAAGGGGGGAAAAAGCCCACTCTCTGGAGTAACCAAACACCAGATTTCCGCAGTATGAAAGCCATTTTAAGGCACTGTGGTGTGCTTCGTGGTTAGCCCTGCTTCCACTTAATTAGGGACCTAAGTTATAAGTCCACAGCTGCAGGAGAGCAGTAAATAGCTATTGCTGACTTCCTTATTGCCAATATGCACATCATGATTGTAGGGTGAAGAGCAGGGATCTTTTCATAAGCGCCGCTTTGTGCGGCAGCAGTACTTTGATGACATAGAAATGCTGTTACATATTTTGAAGTCTTAATTGTGGTGCACTGCGGTGCTGTCAGCTTCCTGGTGAAACACTAACCCTCTCCGTGATTTCTTGAGCACGCGGAAGGCTGTTCTTGTGTGCAGATGTCTTGATTAAGTCTACATGTGCCATAACCTCAGCTCATGTCATGCAGCCTCCTCCCTCCACAGATTTCAACCTGCCAAGCTCCATCAGCAAGCCCTCATATAGTACACAGTATACACACCAGGGAAGGAGAGGAGAAAAAGGAAGGAAAAAGAAAAGCCCTGCAGTGCTAAGGGTGCTTCCCTGCTCCATGTTGTTCTGATTAACAGCATCCGCTTGCTTACTGTTACGAACACTCCCTCGCTAAACTCCCAGGCCAGAAACCCCTCAATTCAGTGCCTCTACCATAGGGTCCCCACTGCAGTGTTCCTAGACAACCTTCAGACTCACTAATCCTTCCTTCGACCTCCAGCTAAGCCCGCCCAGCCCAGCACACTCAGGGTTTGTGAATAAACTCCACAGCCTCTCTGTCTGCGTTCACAGGATTTCAGGATGCCTACATGTGAACGTCTTCAAATTTCTTACATAATTTTTTAATACTTGATCTCATCCCTGCAGCTGCTGTGGTGGAAATCTAGGTGAAAACACCTCAAACCTAAACCAGGGAGGCTTGCCACACCAAAGACCTGTTTGTGCCAGCACCAGAAGGGCCATGCACACACATCCCCCTGCGCAGTGCAGGACGGAGCCCCTGGCAGAAGGCTGATGCCATTACCAACGGGCAGGCACCGTAGTGCCCAAGAGGCCTCCTGCTCTGCCACGGGCATGTGGCTTTTGTACTGACTATAGCAACTCTGCTGCCAGTCTGGGTGCTACTTCCCTTGCCCGCAAGAATTACAGAATCCAAACCTGTACTCCACGCTTGCAGGTTGTCCACATGAGCGCAGAAGTTCCTGCATGCATTCAGAGCACCTTTTTTCTGCAGATATCACTGAATTAGCAGGTCAGAATCCACCCTCAGAAGGAAGCTTTAAGGAGACTGAAAGGAAGGTTCAGTTCTGTAGCTCTGCTGCTGCCTGATTTTTACCCTTTCCACACACCTTTGGGTTGTCATTTTCACAAAGACCCATCCTAAAGTTGTGCTCCCCTAAGATGGCATTTAGCGTCCCTTGCAGGTGCAGTGGGCAATACAAGGAGGATGGTGCACACAAGGTCTCCCTCCTGTTGTCAAGTAAAACACATCTATTCTCA
This sequence comes from Nothocercus julius, assembly GCA_013398735.1. Classification (NCBI taxonomy): domain Eukaryota; kingdom Metazoa; phylum Chordata; class Aves; order Tinamiformes; family Tinamidae; genus Nothocercus; species Nothocercus julius. Next base: position 1,614,955 of record VZSV01000071.1, read on the forward strand.
CTTTCGTCTGAACAGGCTGTCAGAAAGAGGTCCCAGATTCTCTCCCTATGGCCAACAGCCCACTCTGGCATCAAAACTAAACAGAAACAGGCTGCTGCTCTCAGGTGGCCCTTCAACATCCTTGTAACAGAAAGCAAAGCAACACCAGAAACCATGGAGGGAGGACATGCATTTAAATGAGCAGCGTTTGTGCAGAATCCCTGCTAAATGCCAGCACTTTGGAACTTGTCTTGACAAATGGATTTGTCCAGAGGCCACACAATAGGGAATGATGATGAAATAGTGACAAATGGATTTCCTCCCCGGCAGGAGACCACTATTGTTTGCCATCTGCACAGCACGTCTCATGGAGGCGTATTTTGCAACATGAGCATGGAGTTCATGCAAGAGAGCACTTGCGGGCAAAGGCAGCTCCTGGAGCAAGAAACAACTGGATTAAAGGTACAGAAAAGGACAACAGCTGTTCCTCACAGAGTCCTATTCCCTCACAAGATGTCTTGGGGAAGGAAAACATGGGTTCTGGTTCAGATAGCTGCATTTCCCAAATGAACAGGGCACTGGAAAATAGCCTCAACACTTCAGTCTTTGGGTAAGAAGAGATATCGCCCATACCAAAGCAGCATGGGAGACAACTGGCCAGGATAAGGGAGAAGAGTTAAGACAAATCTAACTGAGTTGGCAGTGGGAATCAACAGGGGGAAAGAGCTCTAGGAGGCCTTTATATGTTTGTAAAGGGAGGAGTGGAAAATAGTCAAGGCAGTCACACAGGAGAAGACAGACTTGCCACAGCCGAAGTGCTGGGTCACATCACAGCAACAACCCACCCTGCTGGTTTCGTTTTAAATTTCAAACATGCAGCTCAGCAGAGGTCTGTGGACGGTCCAGGCACAGGGGCTACCCCTTTGGGGAGCTCTAGCCATGGTCGACAGAGCTGTTTGCAGGCAGGCAGCTCCCTCGGGGAGCAGCTCGAGATCTCCGCAGGAACTAACACTTTTCCTAGCCCCAGCACAAAGGCAGGGCTTGAACTTCTGTTCTCAGAGAATGAGCTTATAAAACACAGCAGCCACACAATTACTCTTCCCTGTCCTGTGGAGATTAAGAGAGGCAAAAACACACTGGGAAACCTGGAGATCACAGAAACAAGTTTTAAAAAGCTGGTTAACTGTTTGGCACATTAAACACAAGCCTAAGCCATATGCCTCTGTCCTGAAGGGATCTCAAAGGATATTACTAGGACACTACTATCCCCCCACACCATCGCGGGAGATGAGCGTTCCCCATCCCGTCATACACTAACAGGCTGCTAAATGAAGCTAAGGTGTCAGGGACAGGTTTGCTTTCCCATGAACTGTCTGCCTGCCTTGTCTACTGAGTTTGTAAAGCTCTTGATTCTGGAAACTGTGGCACCAAGCACGAGCAGCCCACCATAACACCTGGAGTGGCCAGCAACAAAGAACCCTTAAAGCAAACAAATCGAGCCTCCCTTATCTCCAGCATGTGCTATAAAGAAAAATAAAACTGATTTATCAGCTAACAGAAGCAGTGCCATGTCTTCCTCCTTCAGAAAGCCATTCCCCATGCCACATCCCTTCCACTTCATTTTGAGGAAAAAAAAAAAAAAAAAAAAAAAAGAAGAAAGAAAAAACACCCTGCTCTAGGAAAAATCAGACTGTAGTCAGAACCAAACCAAAAAACATGAGAGCATTACATGGGGTTACACTCTGCACACCATCTTGATGAATCATGCCCAAGATGGAAATAGAAAATTACAAAACCATTATTATGATCCAGACTAAAAAGAAGAAGTTAGTCAAACTATCTCCTGCCATGGAGGAGAGAAATTAGGGGACAGTTTTCAGCATGATCAAAGGGCCACTGAGGCAACACCAACTCCTGAGCTTCCAAAAGGATTACTGTGCAATGGTTCATGCAAAGGTTATCCGACCCCTGCTATTTAAACTAGATATGAGCGGGTACTTATATACCCACCTACAGGCATGGACTTGTGGATACCCCCAAATTACTGACTGGCTCAGGAGGGAGCATTTCTGGAAATAATGATTCAGTGCAGTTGGGTGACTTGATGAATCTATTCCCTCCCACCTAAACCCAACAGACAGACACCCATAACCTCAGGTCTGTGGTATTTCTCTCTTCGGAAGCATGCAACAATGTTGGGAGTGGTCAAATATCTTTAAACTGTGTAGCAGATCTTATCTGCTGTTCTGCATGCAGCGCCCAGCTCTGGCAGGCCACCTGGAAATACCATCCCCTACATGTAACATCCACTGGCCAAAAGAGGTTTTTCCCCTCCCTCCTTAAACTTTACTTCAACAAGGTCTCTTAATTCATTAAATCAAATACTATTTTCTCTTTTTAAAAAGAAAACAGTCCCCATCTACTGCAAACACACTGTTAATATTTCTCAAAGGACTTGGATTTCTTAACCATATTTTTTATCAAAAAAATTCCTCCAAGTCCTTCTGAGTGTTCTTTTTCCTTACATAACATAGGAAATTTCAGCATATACAGGCTGAAATCCCATTTGTGACCTAGATTTTTGGCATGTCCACAGTAAAATGTCTGCTTCTTAAAGAATGTAAAGTTCTGATATATACTCATGTACTTATGCCGTTTATTCCTGGGCAAGTTCAAATAGAGATTAGCAGAATGAGTGGAAGAAAAAAAAAGAGAAAAAAAATCATAACACAGAAACTCAACACCCTGAACAAAATACATCTCAACATACACTATTTTAGAAAGAATACAGGAACATCTGTCCACTTCCAATAAATAAGGTTTAGGATAAAAAATATCTGTAGTTTGGAGACCAGAGAAATTGTGGCACTTATACCTGGGATAAATTTGGTTCAGCGGCCCACTCATTTGTATGTATAAGTTAAATAGTTCCTCCTTAAACAGGAGGTTATGGAGCAGAAATCAGCACCACTTGCTATATTTGTAAAATAACAATAACAAGCTGAGATGCTGCTCATTTACGATAAGAGAAATGCCAACTTTGCCAAGATTTGTTTTGGCCTCTGGTAAATCTATGTCTAATAGACAAGTGATGCATTTCATGGAAAATAAGCTGCACCTGGATTTGAGTCATACCTTGTCCCCTTGAAAACCTGTCATATCCTCCCACTTAAATGTCTCTGATACAATAAGCACATGAGCATAAACAAGGCCCTGACTCTTTTGCCCTGTCTCTCTCTTCATTCCAGACAGGAAATATAAAACAGCTAGCAGCCTAAGATGCATGAAACCATTTCTATAACTACTTTGGGCCATTTGTTTAATGTCATCCAGGATCTCTTTTGTGCACTGGACAATTTCCCTACCATGTGCTTGCTTATTGTGTTACCTGCTGGTGCATTGCCATGCAGAAATATTCACAGAAGTCTGATAATGCCCAATTCTGCATCGCTGCAGTAAACAGGAGCCTTAGAAGGGCCAGATGGTGCAGGTGGACCTATGAAGTGTGAGGTGTGTTGGGATGGTTGCAGTGAGAACTAAGTGAAAAAGGCGAGCAGAGTGAAAAGACCGCGCAGGGACTAGCGCATCCCTTGTGGCAGAGATGCGACTCTTGGTCAGCGATAACCGAGCCTGGCAAAGGGGAGAGCTAACTTCTTCCCAAGGCTAAGCAGGGTGCTTCTCACTGGCCATCTTCAAGAAGATGAGGGAAGCACCGATAGAAACTCCCATCAGCCTGGGACATTTAAGTACTTTGTCTTAGATTTAGCAGCATCCAAAGTCCCCTGCCTGAGCAGTTGCTGCCCCAACACAAACATGCAGTAGGTTACAGTTTCAGCCACAGAGATGCTGAATTGGGCAGGACACTGACATTGAATTTGGCACGAAGGGAGTCAGGAGCTAAGCAAGACAGATCCACCCCATATCCACTGAGGATGGCCAGCAAATGGAGCTGGGCAAGGAGCGGGCAGCAGCTTGGCCAAGGTCAAGAACTTTGGACACCCACACACACCTATGTTCAGCTTGCTCCCCTACAGCAAAATGCCACAGATGCTTCCAGACTTGTCACTTCTCAGTCTCTCACATTACAACTGGGGAAGGAAAGAGTGTCACGATGAGCACTATCGTGAGCTTCTCTACTACAGAAACGGAGGGCGTGCACACATGGGGCATTTGGAAAACCCTCCTTTTCAGAAGCCGCCTCCTATCAGCTCATGCTCCCGCCAGCAGTCAGCAAACACCTCTCATGCAGTGACTGCTGATGCTTGAAAATTCTCACCTCTATTTTAGGTTTAAAGTGTTTTATTGGCATAATTTGGTTGATTTTTCCCTTCCTTGCCTGTCACATGTCACACTGCAAGGCAGGTGCAAGGCTTGCAGGATTTCCAACTTTCAAATTTAACATATTTTTCCCTTCATTTATATGTTGACTGTTCCATAGCAGATCTATGCACGTCAACACACCTGAAAATGAGTAACTAGATCCCCTTTCCACATTTAATGAGTGCTTCTCTCATTATTCTCCTTCCTGGAGGGCCACACAGGTAGACATAAAAGGGAAAATTAAAATGACTCCAAATCACTTCAGTAATCCACAGACCACCCATGTCATTAGCACTAGTCCTCTAAAAAATGCCCCTGTCTGAAGGGGTCCTATGTCACTTCCAATAATTTAAGTGCGAGACACACTATAAAGCCTCCTAGAGCTACTAGCAGACATACTCGACAGTGGTAGTTGCACAGTGCAACACTCCCATAACTCAGGCTACTCAGGCTAAACACAGCAGCTCTCCTAGCAAATCACAAATGCCAGTTAACACCGAACTACGGTTTCCTTAAAGCAGAATACAGGGGCTTTTTTGACACACACACACACACACACACACACACACACACACACTCCTGTTTGATTTTTCTCATTTGCTTCAACTCTGTTTTCCTTCCTAGGCTCTTCAATCCCCTCCCTGCAAAGCACATGGTTGAGGAGAACCATCAGACAAAGTGTACTGAGTGGTTCAAGGAGAGACACTGTTTGGATTGGGATTGTGTGTGTGTGACTGACTTCTTGCTCAAGTAATGTCAGGGCAGCCAGGCAGAACAGGATGACCTGGAAAAAAGCCTAACCCTTGCAAAGGGAATGGGGATAGTGATAGGAAGGTTACAGAAGGGACAAAAAAAGAGGATCAGTTTGCTGAACATCTTGGACATCCACATGTTCAGGAAAGTAATATGGGAAATGAACCGGAGGAATTGGAAAGTCTTAGTACTTAATCAAAATCATGGCTTAATTGGCATAACAGAGATAAAATCTCTAGAGGTCCCTTCCCATCTCAACCATTCTGTGATAGGATAAAAGAATTCATATGACTGTAGCAGTAATATAGAAGACCCAGGCTATTCAGGAACAGCAGGCAAAGGAAAAGAAAATATTCAGAAACACAGAATAAATTTTGAAAGACTAGAAAAATGGTTAAAAAAAAGTCTGAAGCATGAGTGGGGTTTGCTAAGTACTAAACTGTGAATATCATTGAGGCTTTTTTTTTTTTTTTTATTTCCTAAAAGGCTAACAGTTTTACCCAAGGTCTCCTGATATCTGTGGGGACATCTGCAGTGCTGCCACCTTTCCAGAAGCACAGTGTCCAGAGAAGGCCAAAGCGAGGCGAGAGGTTGAGCAAGCTCCTAAGTTTGACCCTAGTCAATAAGGAGGAACCAAGATGACTGAAAGGCAACACTAATCAAAGTTGTCAGTGGCGATGCTATCAGAGCCAACAGAAAGATCACAGAGCAGTATTCGGACCACCAAGTTACACTTCAGCTGCTCTGATTCACACTCTTGGGCATCTCCACACAGGTGTAAACAGAGCAACGCCCCAGCGGGGTGAGGAAACACACAGGCTCCCCACAGGGCAAGGGGGACCCCGAGGGGCTACGGCTCATCTAATGCTGTAGTGTCCAATTAACAACTTCTTAGTTTTCCTCCCACTCTAATGTGAAAAGAGCACAAAAGTTACAAATTCATTATTATAATTAAATGTTCATGCTACAGGTTTTATCCAAGAGAAGGGCAATGGTGATAACTCCTGTCTGGATCATCCTCAGAGGCCCGGAACAGTGCCTGAACTTAGCAGTAGAGCTTTTCCAGTAACACTCTGCTCTGCAACGCTCGGGTGCTCGCGATAGCAAAGAGACCCCCTTGCAGAACCACGTGCCATCACCCCTCATTTGAAGGCACCATGCTGTGGGGAGGCACCTTCTCACGCTGCGCCCGGTTGCTGCTGTGGCACAGAGCAGGCTCGCACGACAGCGCCCTTCCTAGGGAAGGGGCCAGAGGACAGGCCTGCTGCAGCTGCCCTGGGCATCTCCAGGCCCTCTGTGAGGACCATAGCACTAGCTGATTACTTGTGTCACAGAGGCCACTAATTCAGAAGGCACAAACAAAAAAAACTCAGCCAATGTCCTCTACAGATAACACTCCAACACGTCCTGGCAGGAGTTTCGTGTAGAACCCTGCATACAACTGCCGTGTTGTTGCCCTACCATCACCTGCGTTCCTGCCATGGCTAAAGGGGACCCAAGGCAGATTTCATCGCACAGGCATGCCAGGATACACCGCTCGGTTAATCCCTTTGCAGCAGACAAACACACGCCGTGTCTGACAGATCAGGCAGCACATGGGATCCTGTAGCGAGTGAGTCACTGTGGGCTACAGACAAGTCAAGAGCTCCTACACTCAACGGCCTTAGTTCTTCCACCTTCTGTGCTGAAAGTTAGCTGAATTTTGGCAAAATACAGAATAGGCAGGCAATGGATTCAAAAACACAGATCTTATTAGTGCTCTTGTTAGTGCTTGTGGCATTACTGCTCTAATGCTAACTGGGTAAAAGACTCCCAAAAATAGAGAGAACTGCGTTTAGACATTTGCGTCCAATGTCAGGAGCGTAAGCAAACAGCTACCATTTCATCCTATTATGCAACAGATGACTTAGCAACAGCATTTCATTTCCTATGCTAGGTAAAAACCTATAATAACAATCAATCATGCTCAGGAAAGAGTATCATTGCGACTTGCTTTGTGGCTGGGGTGCCTTAAGGATAGCTTCAACCTTGTCTTGGGATTTACATAGACCATAATTATCAATGGCATGGCCACAATATAGCATTACAGCTTTGAAAAATCAGTGTTTTTTCCTTGTCCGATGGTGACATGCCCCAAGTGGAAATAAACTCATTTTGGAATGTAACTGTCTGCACGAGACATTGCAGCCGCACAAGTTACACAACCATAGTTCTATTCATAAGCACCCCACAAAGATGAGCTCTTTCTAAAGATTTTCCTTCAAAGCAACCACTCCTCAGTCACCACTTCTTGCACCAGCATTAGGGCCTGGATGGGTCACTGGCTCATAAGGATGAGCACTTAACACTGTCCTCAATTTTTAGGGCATTTTTGATATCTACGAACCAGAGAAGACCCCAGTGCTCAACATCAAAAACTAATCCAAGCTAAGAAACAAATATGGAAGCAATTCATTACTTATTTCCTAGAAATATCTGATTTTAAGATTTTTATTCTGCTGATTTCTATCCTAGCATATGATTCTGTCTGGTACTCAGACTACCAACGCAGACACATACAGCACACATCCCTTAGCATCAGAGCCGGCCAGATTTGTTCTCAGGATAACAAAAATTGCCAAAGCAGATGGGCCGAGCTTCCCATTCCCTTCTCCTCTTCCCTTGACAATAACGCTAAGACGAAAGAGGGATTCAGGAGCTACTCTAAATGAAACAGAGCACATTTTCTTAAGCACTTTCAAAAAACAGTATAGCACATCTCGGCACAGACTACCTGCAAATAGGCAGTTGCATATGAAAAACAGGAAATGCAGACACAGCTTCAGAAGCTTTCATGCACCATTTCATGTTTAGAAGGCACATTTGTTGTTTTACACTTACACACACAATTTACTGAAACAGCTAAAGCACTTAAAAATAATATAGCCCTCTTTTTTGATGCACTGCCTTCTTCAAAGCTTTTCCTTAGCTACAGCATGCATCTTCACTCTAACAGCTGCTTAAACGGTGGTCAAAAAAATAAAAAGATTTTCAGGATCTTCACTAAAGCTTGTTGGAAAGTGTTATTTTTCCCTGGATGAAACTTCAATGAAAGTGAGAAATAGTTTTCATCTCGATTTTTCAATGGAAAATGTTCAATGTTTTGGCTGAAACTCAAATACCAAAATATTTCAACTAAAACCCCAAATATTTCCATTAGGAAATGCTGCTGCATGGTGCCCTGGGAAATGGAATTCCAGGTTTCAGACTCTCCTTTTCACTATGTTGCATGATACAGCTGATCTCCCTTTTTCCAAATGAGAGCTACTACATCAAAGTTGAACTTCCCAGTTCCTGGTGGGACACATACACTAGAGAAGTGAATGGAGACTTGAGACTGCAGAGTATAAATGAATTCCCACCCCACCCCACCAGCTTGCCCAGATGCAATCACTTTTTGATTTCAAGAAATAGGTTTAAAGGAAAGCCTTTATTCTTGAAAGTTTTTTTTTTTTTTTTTTTGAGGTAAGCTTAATTGAAAAATCTATGGTTTCTGTCAACAGTTTGAGGACAGCTATTTTATTTCAGCTGACTGAAAAGAGCCTTCTGTTGAGCATTACTGTAGATTCCCATAGAGTCTGAGTATGTTCAATATAGCAGCAAAACTGCCAAAGCTTTCCAGGAGACCCAGGCACTGCAATTCCATGGGTCTTGAGGGCAACAGCCAGATCCTCCAGGTAGCGCTGACTCCTCTCAGTCAGGCATTTTCCCCTTTACTACTGCTGTTTTCTTCAGGCTTTGCCAGCAACTGGTTCAGCAGCACATCCAGTGTGAGGTCCAACGAGTGCAGTCTGATCACAGGCATCCCAAACCATGGAGCTCAGTGTCTCGGGGCATCAGCGGCTGGAAAGCTTTTCAGTTTGGATAAACACTGCCTTCCTTTTCCTTGAGGGGCACAATTGCCACCGGAACCCAGAGCAGGCCCTAACAGCTTACATAAGGTCGACCTCAGCGATCCCAGCGCACTGCCTGTGCCTTAGGACACAGAGAAAGACAGACTTTTTGTCTTTGCATTTAGGGAGGCGCAGGAAATCTGCCAGTGTAGTCTTGGGCATCCAAGAGCCCCAAGACACCCAGGGAGAAGCACGCCTTCCCAATGAGCCAATGTTCTTGCCTGGCCGCTAACGTCAGTACTGAAAACTGCCTAGGGACCTGCAAGGGAAGCCAAACCTAGATCCCTTCCTAAGGGCAGAAGGATGAGCATTGCTGGGAAACACCTTACCAAATTCATCGCTGGGATGAACCAGGATCTCTTCCCTTGAAGGGCTGCCTACTGCTGAGGCTTGGGCAGTGGCCTGGGCAGACTCCTGTAGCCCATATTGTGGGAGCTCCTTTGCCTTGCCCTTCGAAACAAAATGTTACGACTGTCTCGCAAAGAGACACAGAAGGAAATTTCTTCCCAAATCTGGTAATCAAATTAGTTTGACCAGCCAGTCATCTGCAAAAGAAAGTTTTATGTACCACGTCCAAGCACTGGACTACCTCCAGTGTCATGTCTCCAGCTGGGAAAAATCTGGTGCCTCAAAGGAAAGCAAACAATAAATCCTTCCCGGCCCCGCAAGCCGAAGCCCTGAAACATGAGATTTGGTTACAGCTTTGCATTTCGACAGGGTTAGGAACGCACTGAGGCCAGTATAGATCTTCCTGTGCTCCCCAAGAAGGGGAACGAATGCTACCACATACCAAATCACTTCTGCACACAGCTGGACTAAAGCACGGGTATCTTTCGGATGACACACAGGGTTCGCTTCCACCGCCTGCACAGAGGATCTAGCCCAGGTCGAAGCTCCGGAAGGCATCTCACCCAGCTGCGCCTGCAGAAGGGCACGGGTGTCCTGCAGTCCTGCTCCGGACCCACGAGCTTACTTCATGCCTGCTGAGTCTTTAGGCACCTCTGGAGATATCCTATCTGTAAAAAAAATGAGGCCCTTCCTCTCAATTTGCAGACCTTGCATGCTGATGAAACAAGATTTTTTGTTAAATTTGTTCCAGTCCTTAATTACCTCAGTCAGGACATTTCACCTTCTCTTGAGGTTAAAGTAGTCTGTCTTTGACCTCTAGCCATTAGACCTTCTTCTGCATCTGACAGCAAACCAGAACCATCCCAGCACTTCTTCACATGTAAATATCTACACGATGCTCAAGGCATCTTAATTTCAGCTGCGATAGCTAAACAAGTTGAGATCTGAAAGCTCCACACTTAAGCTCAGGCTCATTTTTGAGGCGCTCTTTGAAAAATACTCCAAATCTTTCCTGAAGAACACTCATGATAAGAGAGCTCTCCAGCATGTTATGTCAATGCTGTGTAGACCGGCAGAAGTATTTATGCTACATACTCTTCCTATAAGCATCCAAGGTCACATCCATGCCACAGGATGGAATTGAGACTGGGGGTAGAAAGCTTCAAGCTTGTTTTCACTACAGTGGAAATTAGCTAAATGAAGAATGAGACACAGATGATGCTCTTAATTAGAAAAAGCAAAGTAGTATTTTAGCAGATATTAACACTACCTCCAACAGGTGGCTTCCATCAACCTCATGCTATTCATTGGAAATTCAATTTTTTTTTTTTTTGAATGAAACCGATTTGGGGTTGACTGCAAGGGGACTTTGAATGCCTGTTGCCCTGTTTACTTAGCCTGTTTTTGATATTTCTCCCTCTAGTAGAGGAATCTTTTTTTTTTCCTTTTGTAATTCACTACCAAACGAGTTCCTTACGTACCAGTTTTGAGTACTGTAATGAACACTTTGAAAAAAACTATGTATATATACACTTATCTCCAAATGGTATTAATACGCAGCTTAGAAATTACAGATTTATATGCTAGTGTAATTTGCAATGTGGTTCTGCAGTTTATTGGGAGCTTGAGCCTGGAATATCTTGTAGATCTGCAGCTTATGAACTAGAGACAGCTTTGCCTGACTATTATGCTCCCTCAACCATCTCTCACAGGACTATCTTATGGATGCACAATCTAGACTAATGCACCATTAAAAAAGGAAAATCCCTATCACCCAGGCCAGCTGTAGAGCCAGTCAAGATAGCCTGGAGTCAGGGAGACGAGGTTTTCCCTTACATACTGCCAGTTTCTGGAGCTTAGCTGGGCTTTGGGCCAAGCCTTCCTCCTGCAAGGGAATAAATTCTCGCTCAGCCTTGACTGGGTGGAGGCCCTTGAGAGTCCCAGCTCAAGGAGATAAGCAAGTCTTCACATAGCAAGCAAACATGCACGGTCCCAGGGACAGGCACACGTGGTGAAACACTATGTGCATGCTCAAATACCTTCCTGAACCAGGACCACAGTGAATGGCTGCTTTCCATAGAAATCCTTTTCCATGGACATGATCCAAAGCCCACTGAGGTCAGCAAGAGTCTTATACTTCAATAGGATTTGGATCAGCCCCCTGAGTATTTCCAACTAAAATCAGCACGGGAATTTGTACATGCCCATACCTTGAAACAATTTGAGTCCAGTTCACTATAAACCTTCAACTCTGGAAAAGCCCAGAACACAAGCTGGATTTTTTTGTCCCCCCTCCTCCTCTGAATTGGCCTTTTTCAGGAGAGAATTGGGCAAAGCAAATTTAGATTCCAAAGAGAGTAAGCTTTAGGAACATTTATACCTAAAACCAGTGTTTAAATTTAAAAAACAGCTGGAATTTCTCTTTCAGGAGGAAAGTTTCATTGCTGCTTTATTATAATACTGCAGGTTAGGAAGTGTACAAAGAACAATCAAAAGAGCAACCAAAGAGACATCCACTGAGATGCCCATTTTAGGGTCTTCAGACATGTTAAGGTCTTCATACAAAGATAAGACCTCTATTTCCTAGCAGCATGATTTCACTCAAAGATGAACACTGGAAAAGAGGAGAAAGAGGGAAGAGAAAAATCATAAAAGCATTCCACCTGTATTGCTGGCAGATGGCTTATAAATGTCACGCAGACTTAGACCTACTACTGGCTCATACAAGAGGTATTAAATAAACTGCTGAACATCTGCTGGTAAATACACAGCAAACAAGAATGCAACTTGGAGCCAAACATCTGGCAAGTGTGGGCCACATCTCTGCTCATAAACTAAGCAATGTTTTCTGCTAATCATTAACAGAGTTATTGATTTTAGAAGTGTATCACACAGCTATAATTTTGTCAGAGAGTAGACCACATAAGTTGTTCTTTTTCTGGTTGTTTCATTTTGTCTTATTCCAAAAGTCCGTAAATTGACGAGCGGGACAAAAATTATAATTGACATCATCTGTGGGAAATATTTCATAAAACAACAGGCCCAGATGTAGGATTAAAGCCATGTGGTAGTAAAATACCACACTGAAAAAAGGCCAGGTTCCATGATTTCTTACGAAAACAGATGTGCTATTACTCCATTCTACTTGTTTTTCAATACTTTTTACTCCAAATAATTCTCCCTCTCTCTCTTCCCCCCCCCCCCTTTTTTCCACAATTGCACTAGGGAGAGATCATAAATTGATTGCAGATGGCAACTTGTACTTCAAAATCCTGACTGTCACAATCTTTGAAATAAAAATAAATGAAACATTTTGTGAAATTATATTGAGCTGTGTTAAAAGTAATGAAGATTATACAAACATACGTCTGTTTGTCATTTACACAGCACCTTCAGGCATGACAACCAAATCTATTAGACAATACTCCCCTTCCTGGGAAGCAGTTATTTTCTAAGTCCAGGATGTACTGAAATATAGAAGGTAACCTAGTCTAAGAGCCCCTTTCTTCCAATCTCAAGATGGTCTGAACCTCTGCAACCCAAACATGCATGCACATACTTGACTCTCTCGCACACAAAGAGGCAACGTGAAAACAAGACAGAACAGTTCTGTGCATCCTGCTTTGCACATCATTTCATATTAGAGCATTCTTGACAAACATATTGTATAAGAGATGCATGAAAGACAGAGGCTTGTGTGGTTTGAATCCTAATTTTTCATAGCGCTGTGCAGAACAGCAAACAACTGTATTCCTACAAAATGACTTACTAACATATGGAGCCTGTTAGCATGCCACTAATTACAATTCATTAAGTTCTGAATTTATGCAGTTTCACAACAGAACTGCAGGGATTCTCCATTTCCAGTTATCATAGATTTTGTAAGGCCTAATAAAACACAGGACAAAACAGGCTCCTATCCTGTGTCACTTTGGGCAAAATCTGTTTCCAGGAGAAGTTAGAGTGTTTTGATGCTGATGAAAAAGGGCTTGATCCAAGTCCCTGTTTTGGGGATTCTCAGAGCCAGCAGGAGGGCCAAAATTCACTGGCACTCATTTGGGAGAGAAACGTTCAGCTCTTGCTCTACTTCAGGGGCTGCTTTGGAAGAAAACAGTAACGTGATTCAGTTCTGGTGTTGCTCCCTCTTGGTCTGCGGAAAAGCAAGAGTAAGAACCGAAGGCAGTAGGTGACCAAAGGAGTGAGAATCAAGAGTTTTCATGACCAGAAAAAAAAAAAAAAAAAAAAAAAAAAAAAAAAAAAAAAAAAAAAAAAAAAAAAAAGAGCAGAAACATAGTCAACTCCAGAATGAGATGCGGGGCAGACACATAACACTGCTTCTTCAGTTAAATCTACGTCCAGGAGAGTTAGTGGGGATCCCTTCGCTGCCATCTCTCCGGACAAACCCTGCAAAACAGCAGCGCCTTTGCCATCAGGCTCTGAAAGCTGCACTTGCTGCAAAATCTTTTTAATGACGCAGCTCTCAGAGCAGTCCTTTCCCAGCCACAACAGAACTTGGGTAACTACTCTCCTGTGCCAGAAGGGTGCCCACAATGAGGGCGACGCAGCTCAAGGTGCGCAGCGTACGTTACATGCAATACACGAGGCAGCTTTCAGAAACTGCAGTGGTGTTTGAGGGAGAAGAGGTGGGACTGCGCCACGCTCAGCTGGCCAGAATAAAGGCTTTCGAGCAACGAGGGGAAGACTTGGAGGAAGTTCAAATCAGGGTCACTTGCCTTTTGTAACAGATGAATCCGAAATCCAATAAAGATTGGGACCGCACAGCACAGGAATTTGCAGCTCGAGCGAAGCCCCTGCAGCGGGACAGCAGTTTGACACCACATCCTCCCGCCTAAGGAGACGTGGGTCAAATCCCTGGCTGAGGAAACTCTGTTGCTTTACGGCACCTGGTCCGCGGGCCCCTCAGTTCAAGCCTTGCAAGCTGCACGTGAGGAGCTAATGAAAAATAGCAAGACTAGAAGATCTTAGAGAGAGACAGCAGGTTTTGCAGGCAACAGCTGCATCAATAGTGTTGTGAGCGTACGTACTTACGCGTGTGCATCTCCCTGCCTTCTGGGGCTCTACTCATTCTCCTCCGCACTGCCCAATTTGAGGAGCTATTTTGGATGGAAAAGGGCACAGTTCTATCAGATTTCAAACAAGAAAAAGAGGAGGATCAGTCTGAATGCTGCTAGAAACTTTATTCTAACCCACCAGCCTCTCAGTGGGCTCTTTCCATAGATCACCTCCCCTCACACTTTTCTCCAAGACGACCTTGCCTAACAACTGACTGTAAAAATTACTTTCTCCAGAATATTTACTGAGCTGTATTAAGCTTTGGGGTCTGCAACGAACATTGAAAACATTTGCTGCTACTTTTTCTGTAAACAGTTTGAGATTCAAAATGGACAATTTATTCTTTCCTCATTTTCAATTGTTTCAAACTGAGGTTAGCATCCACTGTCAATATGCAGAAGACAATTCCTCATTTGAAAAGCATTTTCCAAAAGGAAAAAAAAAAAAAAAAAACATTCAAAAAGTCCCACATATTTAATGCAACGAAGTGCCTAGGTCAAACACAATAGAGAGGGTATCTTTGAGAGAAGATTTTTAAGATCAAGCTTTTCCCTTAAGGCTGAGCTCTGCAAAACTTACCTGGGAGTACAGTCTCAAAGTTTACATTAATAACCAAAGGAGATTTCTCCATTTTTTTGAATGGCTTCTTTCTGCAATAAGACAATACCAAGTCCTATAAAATCTGAACCAGTGACATGATAGCCACGTCACACAATGATCTTCACAGATACCAGGGGAAAGGATTCTTTTTAGTAGTTTTGTTATTCCAATAGTAACAATTTGCTGGATAATCCTTCCCCGGGCCCCATTATACTTTGGACGCTGCTTTCCGAAGTCATTCCTGTTCAGTCTGTGATACCACTTTGGTGCCATTTGAGAGCCCACACATCTGGGCAGCCTGCTGCATCCTGCAGCAGCCCTGCACAGCCAGAGGGGACCCAACCAGATGCAGCACACAGGTGTGAGGAGGAGGAGGAACAGAGAGGCCATGATCCACAGGGACACAGAGCAGAGCCAAGAGAAGCCCCAGGTGGGATATTGGCCACCTGACTCCTTGGAGCAATCTCACAGAAAAGAAAGTCTCTCGGGTTGTCCCACAGCAGCCAAGGGACCAAAAAGGTTGCCCAGAGGAGAGCCTTGCAGGCCCGTGCACTGAGCAGGTGCAGCCCAGGAAACGTTGCATTTACTATTTTAGTGGAAATATTCAGCAACTTTTAGGCTATTTTTACCTTCTTTAGTACAGGAGTTCTACACTTTCCAAACCTCCCACTGTTCCCAGAATGACTAGGAACTCTCCCTATCTTATTTAAGCACAGAGAAAAAACAGGATGTGTTCTAGGTAAGTGAAATAGGTTGGAGAAACAGAACAGTAAGACTGAATGCAAATATTAACATTTCCTCCTAAGTAAAGGTCTGATATTCCCTTGAAAAAAAGCCACATTTGAAAGTTTCCCTTCATCTTCAGAGCTTCCTGTGTTGCACAAGACTAAATACATATATAGTACACAGGCGCATATGCACGCACACATCTTTGTGCATGTATTTCAAACCAAGCTTCCAGGCAAACGCACGGGCTCGCGCCACGGGGACAGCCTGGGCAGGGCGCTGCTCCGCAGGGCCCAGCCTCGGCGCTCGCCCCGCGGCCGCTACCTCAGCGCGCAGCCAGCCGGAGGAGCGGCAATCCAGGGACACGCAGCGAGGGCTCCATCCAGCAGCCGCGCGCCCGCCGGCACCCCCGACACGGCCAAGCCGCCCCACTGGGCGGCCTCAGGAACAGGCAGCGGGGCCTCGAAAACCATTCCAAGCGTTTTAAATGGATGACAGGAAGCCCGTGGCCATTAGCTCTGCTGGAGACACGGTGGTTGTGATTAACACCATCTGCAGCATGGACATGGCGGGCGCTGATGAAGGGAAGATGGGATGGGAGACCACCAGGAGCAGCCGCCCGCGGTGGGAGGAACGGAGAGGAAACGTGGCACAGTGGCCGCCGCCACAGGAGGCCTCATCAATAGCAAGAGGATGGGCCTGAACAGGACACCGCTCGGTTAGCGGCCATACACGTCCTGGGGCATTCGAAGCTACACTCGCTTTGCTAGGAACCAGAGCAAACAGCAGTTCTTCGAGATATATTTCTGCTCTGAATTAACTCCAGCCATTGTAACAAATCATGGGGAGAGTTGCGTCTATCAGCAGCTGGTCAGATGGCTCAGCAGCAGTCAGCAAGGGGAAGCGACACTAGCAAAACGTGCAGCACGGAAAGCGCCGTAACACTGGATTCCATTTAACATCCTGGTACTAACCAGAGAAGGAAGAGAACCAGAACACGGCAACACACTTGCCGTAGACACCAAAGTTGAAAGCCATACATAAGGAACACGCAGGAGCTGCGGTTCATGTTTCAGGCCTTGAGGGCTTTTTTCTGCAATACAGCAGCTTCTGAGCGAGCCGAGGAAGCGCACGGTGCCGCAGCCGGAGGAGCTCGCCTTGGCTCCTCACCACGCTGGCGGCAGTGCCAAGCTCTCCCCTCTTCACCTCCTTCCTGCGCTCACATTAAAAGCCCTGAAAAGGGCTAATTATGGTCAGCTCCACCTCTTCCGCGCTGCTGCTGGCCCCAGCAACAGCCGCAAGGCAACGGCATTGCCAGCGACGGAGATATCAACCACAGCTTCCCCCGAGCCACATTTCCAGCCACAGCAAATATTAGCCCTTAAAATCTGTGGGAAAACTCATGACCTGCCTGATACCACTGCGTGTCTGCAGGCTGCTGCATATTTCGTTAGTGCTCCAGGCTCACACAGGCCTCCTTCTCACTTTCCACTAAAAGTGTAGATCTTTGGGAACTGTACTGCGAGACAAAAGGAAATTAGGAGTAAAAGATGCTAAAAATAAGCCTATTGGCATCCTTTCTTCAGAACTGCTCATCAGGGAAAAGACCCGTTTGGAATACCCTGCAGAACAGGAACAAGAGATGTAACTGCACATAACTGAAGGGTGGATCTTGGGTTAAATACTATATTCCTGAGAATTCACCATTCCTTAGGAAAAGCCACAGAAGAGGTTTCAGCAGTCAATAGCACAGGGCCTCCAGAGTCAAAGTTTGCATTTCACTGGTCTTGCTTCACACCCACCCAAGGGCCCTAAGCTCCAAAAGTTTGCCCACTTCCTCCTTTGATGCTTTTGGCCCACAACATAATAAATTCAACTATTTAATTTTATGACATTGAAGGGAAGAAGCAACACTGTCCCTTCCTTCATTTGGACTGCTCCCTGGACTTCATTGGCTTCCCCTAGATTTCCTTTGATAAGGAAATAAAAGCCTTTATTTCACCCCTGTCCACTCTCCCTTTTATCCCAGAAATATTATAGCACTGTTCATCTCTCCTCATGCAGAGGCCATGTTATATAGCACAGGTCAATTCGCTTGTCATTCTTGCGCTTTTTCCACTTCTGCTGCCCTTTTCCAAGGCAAGGAGTTTACGACAAGAGACAGGCACGTTCCACATTTGGACAGCAGTGCAATAACAGTCCCTGCCTTCTCGGCTCTCCCTCAGCAAGTCCTAACATGATGCTCACCCTTTTTGCTGCAGCTGAGCACAGAGTGCTGTTCCCTTGAATCGCTGCTTCGATTTGTTTTGGATCCCACTCCTGAGGTCTAATCATATGCCGTGGCCCCTGGTGGAATTAGAATCTTTTCCTCAATAAATACCTTACCTTAATTGATATTAGAGTGCTACAAGATCTTTCTGCAGCATTTTTTTCCCCAATGACAGCATTAATTTTGACTCTCCTGTGTCGTTTCGCAGAAAGGATTTTTCACCTTGCTATTTCCTGTTTTTAAGATCACATATGACAGGTTGAACTGTACAAACCCCTATGGGACAGAAAACCCTTATCGGACCACAAGGTCACTTCTCTCCATTACTGATAATTTATCCTCCATCTCCATTTACTGTCCTCTGTTCAATCCTAAATCCACAAGAGATGCTTTCCATGGACAGCACAAGTACAGGTGGCTTCTTAGCCATACTAGAAAACAAAGCCCACCACCTTTCTTTGCCGAGTTTTGGCATACAACATTCACTCAAGGACAGCTCACTCCCTGCCACACAACACTCCCACACCTTTAGGACCCTGCTGGAGCCAAAACACACCTGGACTTGCCATCTCACTGCAGAGAGCCACAAAGTCAGCAGCTGTGCTACAGAAATGAGCCCTAACCCAGCCATCTGGGGCAACGCTAAGTCATGAATGAGCAGAGATATCACCATCTAAGCCTTCAAACATGGAAGGCAATAGGCTAAAAACGTCCCTCCGTGATTTTCCAGAAAGAGACAAAGGTCTACAGAAGACCTACATTAGAGGCCTACAGAAATCAGGTCTTGTTTCATCTGCCCAGTCCTACAAAATTTCTCCATATGAGAACGTGGACAAGGAATGACTATGTAGCAACATAAGGAAAAAATCAAGAATAAGCCACCTTACTTATGAAAACAGTACACAAATGTCTTGGTTTTGACACAGAACAACACTTTTTGGCTTTGGCAGAGAATCCGTGGCACTTGCCAAACGGGCAGTTTGTCCTCTTGTGGAAGAGCAGCTGCTGCTGAGAAGCACTCTCACCACCCCAGCACTGCTGACCAGCAGCAGCAGACCTGAACAGGAACAGCAGCATCTCCAGGTTTCGCTCAGAGCCAGGTTACACTCCAGGCAACCTCGGCTGAGCCCTCATCTCTCTGCCTTAACTAAACATCCTTTCCTTAGATGGACCAACATTTCTAACTTTGGTTTCTGGCAAATCAAATCCAGTTAAACGACACGAGCCTCGGGGCTATTCCTAGACTCATTTGCTTTATCATCTTTCCAAAGTACAACGGCTCACGAAGCCATGCAGTGTACATCCTGCCAGAAGTCCCTTGGTTTTGAAGGCCTCATGGCTCCCTCAGAGAAAAACTCCCACCAGTCCCACAGCCAGAGCTACTAGTTGAAACTAACAGGGCACTTGATAATTTACATACCATCAGCCAACTTTAATCAAAATTAATTTGCATTTTTCTGGTACAGAAAGAAACACAGGGAGTCCTGCAAAGTGTGTAGTTTCTTGGAAGTAACTTGAGGAAATCATTTTTCACACACTTTGGTCTGATGCAAAGCCAGCCTTTAGCAAGGGTCCGGTAACTCAGCTGTCTAAATGCTTAGGAAAGGAGCCAGAGGTTTTCTAAAGTTCACTTGTCTCCATTATCTACTATTAAGCAGCCCTGAGCCTATCTGCAGTAGCTGCGTTTAATCTGCTGACCTACTGTAAATTCCTTTTTAAGCAGCAGCTTATATTTCACCACTAATAGGATATAAAGGAATAGGAAATGCTCACTTGTTATTGGTATCCCAAATCGTTTCCAAGTCTTATCAATGCCATTAGTTTTCATTTCCTTCCAGAGCATGCTACAATTTAACAACTTACATGGTGAAAGCTAGTCACAGCCCAACTCCCTCTCAAGAAGCTCTTGTTAAGAGAGCTTTAGCCAACTGCTCAAAGTTACAGTCTTCTCTTGGAGATTCAGGTTCTTAACCTGCTCGCATCTGGGGTTCTGCAAAACTCTGGCACAGTAAAAGGATCTGTATTAGAAAACAGAAGGGAGAAACGCAACGAATTTCTCTGCTGCTCCCTAAGACGTTTTCCTCATAGACAGGTGCTCTGTTCCAAGCAGTGAAGAACTAGTAAGAAAACCTGTAAACAGTGGAACAGGCAATGACTTGGCAAAGAGTGACTATGAGCAAAGGTACCAGCTATGCCAAAGCAACAGATCACAGAGATGCAAGGGAAGGAAATTATAAGAACAGACACGAGCAACACGATGCTGTGGCAGGGCTCCCAGTTTCAGTCCTGCTCGCACCTCCTTGCAGACCACATGTTTTTCCTCTGTGCAACCCATGCCACCGAAGGGCTTGATCTTGCCGCATGCACAGTCCTTCTGCTCTGTTTGAAGTCAGAGCCTGGAGGTGCTCAACAAATCAGAAATGTCATCTACAGCAGGCAGAATTAGTTTCTTTCTCTTTCCAGCCCAAGTACTCACAGAGGTGTTGATACCATTCAGTAAAAAATAAAAAAATAAAAAAAAAATTAACAGCCAAAAAATAAATTCCTAGTTAATGAATAATATTCCTGACCACATCTTTGACTACAGCCTCTCACACCCCTTTTTCTTTAGCACAGTTTTTAAAGGATGATTAAGTGTTTTATATACCTCTATAGTTTGCTGGTAAGCATTAAGAGCCCTCTTTCCCTGGTCTTCCCAAAAAGAAAAAAAAATCCATGAGACAAGAGTTGCTACAGTGATGTTACACTTACTGCAAATCTAGACCACCTATAAAGCTTAAAAAAAAAAAAAAGGCACAAAATAGCTGAAGAGTAGCCCAGTGTGGGCCCAGTGCAACTGTATGCTTGCATTAGGATGCAGGCAGGCAGTATAACATTTCTCCTTTCTGGTAAGGAACTCATGGGAGGCCTCTTCAGTGCCTGCAGAAAGTATCAGCCCTAAATATCATTTGCAGTTTCTATGCACCATTGACAGTCTGCACAGGCAGGTGGACAAGACTCAGGAGATGTTCCCCTTTGGAACTATGATTTTTTTTTTTAAGTGGTGGTCAGCCTGATTAGCTTGCTTATTTATTACCCATCTGATAAGTTCCTGTATTTTGATCTAACAGTGTTGGACAACTTCAAAATCAGAAAACAAAACACCACGCTTGCATGATACCATACACTTGAATTCATATTTCCATGCCTTACTTAGTTTTAGACCAAACTAGCGAAAGTTTGCAGCATACCAATCAGCATTACACACCAGCTTCAGCTGGAGCTTTACTGAATAATTAGTCATAACAGCAATTAATGGTTCAATTAATATTCTTATTTGGAGTAAACTTTGGTCTTCCATTACTCACCACTTCCTAATTACTGTAAGAGTTGCCTCCTCCACTTTGACCTGTGAGCAACCGCACACCCAGGAGGATTTTGCCAGCATTCAGGAGTCCCCTGAGCCTCCGGCAGGCCCCGGCAATGCTGCTTTCCCCTCCCGGCCAACCGTGCTGCCGGGTGCTCCCGTGGAGGCCCGGTCAGGACAGACAGCACGTCGTGCTCCGAGCCTCGCTGTGCCCTCAGGCAGGTGACAGCTGCTCATGGTGTTCACGCAGAGGCTCCAGTGAAGCTACCTGCTCAGCCACAACATCCCAGTGCTGCTACAGACAACATCAAACTCGGGTGTTTGTTGATTAGCGCAGGCCCAAGTCACGGGCAGACTCTTCAGCCCCCAGCACAATGCTGCAGTGCTCTCGATCCACTACTCTCCGCAGTCATCTTCTCACAGCACAAACAGGGGAGCAGCCTCCCTCCTCTTCCAGCTGCCTACAACCGTTTTTAAGAGTTACAGGTTTTGCTCCAGGTTGTTTTACAGCAATTTTTATTCGTTTGGGGCAGGAGAGTTCTGAGGATTTCTTCCTTTTTCTTCGTTTTAAACACACACAACCTTCTTGCTACCGCATCCCTGGCACCCCTTTAGTTTAGTTAACTCCCCAGAGTTTGAGAGCATCAAATGCCCCATCAGTACATCCTGACTTCTACAACTCTGCAATCATACAGCAAAGGCACTTGATTTTGTTTTTAGTTCCTACGCTTGAATTTCGGTTACCCTTCCCAAAAGGCTAGGGAAGAGACCAGCAGGGCTCACGCGGCGGTGCGATCAGCAGGAAGCACCGGCTGCGCTACAGCACCAACACCGCGCTGCGGCAGCTGCCCTAAGCGCAGGGCTTACCATGGCCCAGGCAATCGCGCGCCACGGACGGGTTTGCTATTGATGAAATCTGCAGTATTAGTAAGGAAGTGGCAGCACATACAATACTGAGTTTGCCTGATTAAGTCGCTGCCCTTTGAATGTTAAAATATTTGGAACTGCATCAAAACTTGCTTCCAGACAAACGGTCTGGATGCGTCGTGGTCCAAACCACAGTCCTCCTAAGCAGATGGAGGGATAAGCTCGGGTACATTCCCCGGGCTGGCAACAGCTCCTCTGCAGGCCGAGAGGCAGCGGGGAGCAGCGTGGTGCTGCCTGCCCGCAGCTCCTCCCGAAAGGGGAGCAAAGCCACTGCCCGGCGGGGAGCCCTTCGCTGCCCCAGGGTTTCGCGGCTGCGGCAGAAGCAGAAGGCACAGCAGTGCTGCCCCACGGGTAGGCTCGAGGTGACGATTTTAGGTACATCTGAGGACTAAGGAATCAGAGTGGCATGAAGAGAAAAAAAATCCCAAATTCTTGACTGCAGCCCATCCTGTGATCCTGCCCAAATTCATATTTTATGGTGCACTGCAAACCCTGGTAGTTTGTGAAAGCAGGTATGCGCTCACCAATTAGGAAGAATATTCAAAGTCACCTGAAAGTCAAATCTACAAATCCTCAGCTTAATAATAGTGGGGATCATCTATCCCACTGCCCTACACAGAGGGGAAAACCTTCAACAACTTCACACCACAAAGGGTGTGAACGACCCCTTTTCCTTCTGGGTTCATTGGAAATACAAAAGCTGTTTGTGATCACAGTGCTGATGACACTTCTTTCTTCTGATAGGATGGCCTCAAGAAATACAGTTCTGCTTTCCTATGCCAAGATTGATCTTCTTTAATATAAATGTCTTAAAATTTACAAGTGCAGCAAAAGCCAGCCCTTTCTGTTTATGTATAGAGCTAACCATCGGTTTGACTTCTGACTCTGTATGAAGTTTTGCTACTTTACTGACCTACATCAATGCAAAATAAAAAGGCTACAGAGAAATTGCTATTCATGGCAGAACAGGAGTTGCCACCTAAGACTTTCTGTTGGACTAAACAGCCAGTCCATTATTTTCTTCTTCATAGCTATTCCTTGTGCATTTCAACTGCTCTGCTCGATGACTCTTTGGGGATTAAGGAGTAATGTTTCGTTTTTCACTGATCCTTAACAAAATACAGCAAAAGTTTCTACAATATAACAGAAGGGGTGCTGTCATTGTTCCAAGCATATTTTATTTTAGACTAGTTGAATAACCTTTGGGGAACTGGAATGCTGAATCACACATAAAACGTTACATTCTCTTATCCATTAAGCCACACTTATGCAGAAAAGAATTCCCTGTTTTGGACTGGCATTTGCTCATCTGTAGAGAAAGAGACTTTATTCCAAGCCAGGGGATAAGATCAGCTAAAAATCTCATAATATTTTTCTTCCCATTACAGCTGGCCAGGCCACTGAGTGCCTCTGTTATGTATGACCCACAGCTTTACCTAAATCTATACCGAGCATCACCTCCCACCTCCCACTGCGTGTCACTAATAACATGTGAGAATTCAAAATGCAGCTATTTTCCTGCTTGCCCTCCCATGTGAGCCACAGTCCGATGCGGTTTCGGCAGCAAGGTTCATTATGGAAACGCTACTGCAGCAGCAGGAGAGAGAAAGCCCCGCGCGGAGCCAGGCTCTGCGTCAGGTCCCCGTCTCCTCTCCGTGAGGGGCCGATCTGGCACCGGGGCAGCTCCCACCACCTCCGTGTGCCACCTGCCACAGGCAGCGTGGTGCAAAACCCACCCGCAACAGCGCGGCGGCCCTCAGCATCCACCTCCCCAGAGGCAGAGGGGAGGGCGCTGCAAGAGCTCCGCATACCAGCATCTTGCGGAGCACCACAAAAGCTAGTTAAAAAAAGAAAAAAAAAAAAAAAAAAAAAAAAAAAAAAAAAAAAAAAAAAAAAAAGGAACAAAAAAAAGAGCCTGACTTATTCTTGCAAACAGCGAGACAATTCTTGAAAGGTCACTTAAGTGAATCAGATGTTTGATCTTATCCTGTAAATTAAGACTCTGCAAATGCATCTTTTTTTGGCAGAGGTTTGTTTTCTTGAAAAATATCTTCAGATGCCTCCAGTATCCTCCCCTCAGATGCCATATTATTGATAAAAATGCTATTTCAGCAATTTCAATGGCTGTGCCACAGTGTTCTGTTAACTAGTATACCTTGGAAATACCCGAATAGGAACAACCAGCCTGTTATTCAGCTGCTGGTCTGCACATTCTGCAGACCAAACGCAAAGAACTCCAGCAAGTCACTTAGAATCTAAGCATCATGTTCAAAATGCCATTGCTAGTGGAATTGAAGATGTCTCTTGTAAAGGTTCAGGTTCTGTGCAGAGATTCATTTTACCCTGAGCAAGTGGAGAATACCAAGACCTTCATAAAAAGATCATGAAAAACTCATACAAAGAACTTTCAAAACATCAGACAAAAAAATGAAGATGTTAAGGCTCAAATAACTATCTAGCAAAAGCTCGCACATCATCTGTGTCAGCAACCCGAATTTCAAGGGCCTCAAGATTTAAGAGGATCTTAAAATCCTCTTAAGATGTGAAAGAGTTAGCCAGAACTTCCAAATACTGACACAACCAGTGGAAAAATATTCCCATTACCAAGCTGAGGCAAAATCCACCAGGAAAGTTGGAATCATGTTTTCAGGCTTTACTACAAGTTAACAACAAATAGAATCATAGAATGCTTAAGGTTGGAAGGGACCTCTAGAGATCATCCAGTCCAACCCCCCCTGCACACGCAGGGTCACCTAGAGCAGGTGGCTCAGGACTGCGTCCAAGCGGGTCTTGAAGGTCTCCAGAGAAGGAGACTCCACAACCTCTCTGGGCAGCCTGTTCCAGTGCTCTGTCACCCTCACGGTCAAGAAATTTTTCCTAAAGTTCCTGTGGAACTTTTGGTGTTTCA
>VZSV01000071.1:1642050-1669165 GCA_013398735.1 Nothocercus julius
AAGGAAAAAAGAGTATTCCATAACAAATGCTTTTATCAGAATCAAATAATCCCAAACAGGTATTTTGGAGGTGGTTTGTCCCCCAGCTGCTCATTAGGCAGCTCTCCACACAGATCCTGGTACCAGGCACTCCTGGGCACAGGATTATGCCCTCAGCTCCCTGTTCATTACAGGAGAAAGATGGGTTGCTCAGCCAAAGGAACTGGTACACACTGTAACCGCTCAGGAACTAGGGTTTCGTGCAGAGGTCACGCACGTGCTAATTAGATACAGCCACAATTAGCTGCCTCTGGCAGCTGTCAACTTATAAAAGTGAGTTTGGCAGCACAGCCCTCCTGCTCCCATCTCCAAATGCTCAGTGCTGTCTGGCCAATTCATCTCACAGGTTTGCCCCAACACCAGGGCAAACAGGGCAGAGTAGTGAGGCCTGGGACAGCTCTAAAACACACAGCAGCTAGCAGCACTGCTTGTCAGCCAGGTGCTCGAAGACAAGCAACTTTTACTTCAAATGCCTCTGCCTTGGTCATTGCAATAAGTTAAATGGGATTTAACACTTGACCAATGGCCCAGCAGATCTTGTTATGGATGGAGACTTCCAACGAATGGAAAACCACTGCAACCACTGCAGAAGGGAGGGCAGATCCTCGCACACTAAGCAGCACATCTTCCTCTCTGCCATGTGCCTCCCATCCCAACAGCATGGTCTATACAGAGGATATAATCACTTCCAGCTGGGACATTTCCTGTTTCCCCACAAGCTACATTAACCCTTCTTTCTTCCTCCTTTTCAGGGGAGCTTAGAGCTTCCCCAGGCATCACAGCACTTCCCATCTTCGGTGTCTTGAAGCAGCACATGCCACAAACCTCATTACCTCTCACTCCCACTATTTTGAGATAAACTGTCTCTCTTGCCTGGCACAAGTTTAACCCTAGCACTTATTATATAGCTAGACAACACAGAAGTGCCTGACACATGACTGAACCAACAAGAAAATGATCTTTTTGATAAAGCATTTCACCGCTAGAAACTTCATCTCTGAGATGACCTCCTTTTTCTGGATTAATTTCCAAGCAGGTTAGAACTGGTGACATTCTTCTAAGCAGGTGTTGTGTCCTGTCCTTTCTATGGTGTGATGAGTCTTAAAGATAAATCCCTTAGAAAGTCCTGACAGAGATACCTAGGTGCAAGAGATGCCATTCCCATTCAGAAATCCTACCCTTCACTGACATCTGATGGCTTTTGTGAGGGTGCAGCACCTCCATAAAGTTTGCAAAAGAGGCCACCACCAAGGTTGGTGTACATTTCCTGTGATAATCAGTCAAAACTAAGCAGAGGCGTAATCACCCCTCTGTTCCTCAGAGTTAAGGGAGCTGAACTCACTACGAAGCTGGTCTTGCACTGAGCCCTGCAGCAAGTTCACAAGAGGGGGATTCCAACAGAAGAGTGCACTTTTCCAAAGTCAATATAGCTTTTGAGTATCTGACTTCAGGCCTAATATTAACAGACTGTGCCACTCTGACCTCTCTGTGACCACTAATTCCTGCCTATTCTCACTATGCACTCTTCCTAACATGTATTTGCCAGATTTTTCCGGAGGAGACAGGATATACAGAAGAGGTAATCAACTCCAGCTGAGGTGCCTCCTGCTTTCTAGAGCCTGCCTTGGCTACTCTGCTATTTGCCCCAGGGTTTCTACACATACCAGTGTAGCACAAACCCCACGATGCATACCAGCATCTCTAGCAACCCAAAAGCCATGCCAACTATCTGAGAGCCTATGAAGTACATACACCACATTTCAAAATAAACACAAGTTTGCTTACGTTGTATCTTGATCTCCAACCAATGTCTTGGGCTCTGCCCAGGAGGCAGACAGAAAGATGGGCTTGCGGTCAAGGCACTGGTCAGGGAGTTGACACAGCTGGGATCAGACCCTGCTCTCCTGCCATCCTTCTGCATGACCTCAAATAAATTGTTAATCCCTCTGGGCCTCGGTTCCCTTATCTTCAGATGGGATGAAGCTGCATTTCTGCACCTTCCTTGTCAGAACTGTTACATGAGGGGAACCAGGCTCTTGAATATGATCATTTTCCCAAAATGGGCAAACAGGAGCAAAAGATGCAAAGCATATGAAGTGTCCGGTTCATTCAGCTTTTGAGATTTCAGCTGAATAATTATGCCATGATTTAGATCATTTATAGAAATTCCAGAGAAGAGTCACGGGAATGTTCACAAGTTCAGAAATCATGAGCTGCCAAAAGAGACTGAGAAACTGGCGTCGCTTAGTGTAAAGAGAAGACAAATGGGCTACTGAGAAAAAAGGAAAGAACTAATCCATAGTGGTCAGAACAAACAGAAATATGTTTAAGTTATATATATCAAGGAAAATATTGAAGGCAAAGGAATGAAACAACACATGGAATGTTTCTCTTGGACAGTGTGTCTACCATTAGGAGAATTAAGGACAGGTTAAAAGAAAGTCTGTAAGGACTAGCATTGGCCAAGCTGACCCCTGCTCGGAGCCAGAGGATGCCCTACAACCACTTTGCTTTCAGTTGCACTCTGCATTAGTTTGTCCTTTCCTAGGCACTGGTTACCTACAGCACTGACATCATGGAAAAAAGTTGTTTTCATAAAGCAAACATGCCTGAAAACTCTGAGGGTTTCCAGCTTCCCAAAACACCATTCCAGTGGGTTTACTGTGAGAAGCATTTCCATGGAGATGGCGTGACCGGCATGAGTTTTTAAAGGTGTTTCCATCAACAATGGGAACAACTGCATTTTTTTCTCTCCTGGAAATCCCTTTTGACAGCCTAACATGTTTTTCCACCTACAAAGAAACGTTCAGCTATGTTCTTCTCCCCTCCTTCTTGAGGCAGCAACTCACATGGAGCCACTGTCTCCCTTTGCACATACCAGTCTGTCTCCCAGTCACTCATCCGATCTCTGGAAGCACCTGACACTATTCAGGAAATCCAGATTTCCATCTGGCCACAGGACCAGGAGCATCCCAGGAACCTCCCTCCTGAGCTGCCAAAGCCCTCACAGGTCCCTCAGCAGCCCTTGGCTAGCAGAAGAGCTATTTATTTCTCTGTAGCTTCCCCAGGTTGTTTCCTCCCTGAAGGCTGTGCTGTCCCCATGGTTATTTTAGTGCCTGTTTTGCCTCCTTGTGGCTGTTTTTTAGAGCACCCTAATACACAACAGCACCACTGAGCTGACAGTTCACCTGCTGGTGCTGAGTAACTATGAGAACTTCTTATAGGCTTCCCTATAGTGGGTTTTGGGATCCCTTCATGGGTTTGGAATGTCTTTAAAATTTCCTTAAAGACTTTTCTTAAGGAAGACGTTGGACATTTTCTTCTTGTAGCCATAGGCAAAAGAATCTAAATCACTTACAAAAGGATCCAAGATAAGTCTAATTGAAGATAGCTTCAAATCTTACCAAAGGTACTCTTATCTGACCTTGCAGAAACAACTCTTGTGTAAGTTAGCATGTAATGGCTCACCTACATATTAATTTTGGAAAACACATACACACACGCAAAAAAAATACACACACCCACCAATTACTAAACTAGTGATAGAGTGATGCATCTCTCTTTTTTGAGCACATGCTTTTTAAAGCACCAAAGACATCTTACCGTTCACATTCAGCAAGAGACTCAGTATGGGCAAACGTCACTGTTGAGTTGTTCATTGCCAAACTGAGATTTCACCATCATGAAATTAAACCTTTCAGGGTAGGTATGTTCTGGAGGCAGCTAAAATGCAGCTGTCTCCGCAAAGCTGTTATGTGGATAGAATTATAAAGAGACAAGTCACCGATGCCATGTCCCCGTGCCTATGTTAATGTAACTGCGGACAGCTGTCTATGGTCTGTAGCAAAGTAGAGTTGGTGAACTGCAACTTTGGGTATTATTCACACAGAACTGGAGTCATCTTGCACAGCACCTACTGGTGCTCCAGTTATTGCTCTTTGTTATATTTAGGCACGTCTCAGATTCTTCAGGAATGTACTAGGGACTGTGCCAGGACAGCAAGTCATCTTTGGGCATGTCCTACGAAGACAATAGCCAGCACCAGATACTTTGAAAGAGTAAGACCTCTGAAGAAAAAGCATGAAACATAGAATGTGTGCGTAACATCCCTTCCTCAACACAAGTCACATACCAAAAAGCAAACTGCTATACACTGCTAATGTGCACGTTCTCATGCCAAGTACATACGACTGTTCTTTAATCATACCAACTCAACTCCCTCCCCTCTTGGTTCCTGCACCCTAGACTTGTTAACAGTTTTTAGATATCCCAGATATTCACTTAAGAGGAAACAGGACCTTCCCTTGATTTCTGCAACACTTCATAGGAGCGGTGAAAGCTTCTGTTAACCCACACCACAGGAGACAGACCGCACACGGGGTGCCTCAGCATGTCAACAGAGCTGAACCAAAACAGGCAGGAATCACTTGCAGCTTGACTGGTGCCCAGTTTTCACATCCGTGTAGCAGTTCTGGCAAGTGAACTGTGCTTTTACTGAAACAGGCGAATCAAGGAGGCAGCCTGACTACATTATTTATACCACTGAAGACACTGCACAGAGGGATCAGGGACAAAACTGAACCATTAAATTACAGGTACAGACTGATGCCTCTATATAATTAGACCAAGCAAGAATAGCTACTCTAGTAGAATCCCAGCAACGTGATCTCCAGGTACAGAAGAGATTCAAGTCTTTCAGATGCTAGAAGATGATAATACTCATGTTTGGGAGCAAGCAGAAGACCAGAAACATTAAATGAACTATTTACAGGGTGATTTAGGGAATAACCAACCACAGCTTTCTCAGGGCATCATAAATAGCTGCCTCTGTCCTGCTCCCTTCCTTCTCCAAAGGACACCACACCAAGGCTGCATAGTGCAAAACAACCTTACAACTAGAGATGGGTCTGCGATTAAGAGGCTTGAATCAGGGCTTTGTTTCTCAAAATTCAACTTCAGATGAGTCTAATGCTGTTCCTCAAATATCTGGGGAACATTTATGTTCATGTGTTTTTGCAGAGACCCTATCTCCAATTCCCTGTATGGCGAAGAGCATTGTAGCTATTTCTGGTTCTATCTCACAAAACTACATGATTTAATTCTTAGAAAAAGGAAGAAGAAAAAAAAAAAAAAAAAAAAAAACCACTTTCCATAAAAGGCCACTGCAGAGCTGCATCTCTTAAGCTCTAGCTCTAAAATGCCTCTGACTATTTATATGGGTTACATGCAAATATTTACTGGATTTCAATCAAAAAACAAATATTTACTATTCTAATTGCAGCAGTACTTGGCCATCATACTAGACCTCAAAACAGAGCATCTTCCTAAGGAAACACATACTCATATACCAAAGGTAATCGGTGCAAGAGATAATGGCTCTTTCCACTTAAAGAGACATTTCTTTTAATTTCTTTTAACTTTCCTATAATTTTGCCTTCTGGTGCGTCAGCAAACTCTGCCCCTCCACCCAGGTCATAGATCAGCAAACTGAACAAGACGGGACCCAGTACGAGCCCTGGGGCACACTGCTAGCTACAGGCTCCCAACTAGATTTTTGCACTGCTGAGCACAAGCTTGTACTTCATCTTTACAGGAAGTGGCCTGAGCAAGAGCCGGGTTGGAGCATTAAGTCTACACCAGGCCTGAGTGCCCAGTGACCAAGGCAGCTTAAGCACATTTGTGTGCATGCTGAAGAGGCCGACAGCTGCTTTGTTACCATCAGAGTCTTGCTTTGTGCTCCTAAGACTCATCACGTGCATTAGGAGCATATTAGGACATAGCAAAACTGAAGGAAAAAGGATATACTCAAAAAACAGACTTGTGTTGAGGGAATAGGGAGTGTGTAAAATGCTTTTAAAAAGTGGAAGGGGCCATTCAAAAGGCTTGAATGGGAAGGCCAACAGGCACTGCACAACTCCTCTGCACTCTTCTAGGTCTTCCAGCCTGCATGTGCTCTTTAAATGCAGAGCTATAGACAACAAGGCAGCAGTAGGGCAGAACAACAACCTAGTCCAGGAACTCTTTTCCCAGGTAGGTTAACCCTGAGGAAGTTTCTTCCGCATATACCTTTTTACTATTCAAGAATATTTGCCTGAAGGAATAGGAACAGAAGTAAGGTTAGAAAGCGTTTCTTCTCCCTTTGAGGGACTAAGAGAGCTAAGCCTGAACTGAAGATTTCAAAAAGGAGGGAAGAAAACAAAACAAGACCGACCCACACATCCTTCCATGAAGGAGGTTCCACTCAAAAGAGAAAAACACCCGTATTTATATGGCACATTAAAGGAACAATCCTACACCATGATACCAACTTGCAGGCACTTCTGTAATATTCCTATGAAGCCACCACACCTATTTTAATAAGTATTTTAATAAAAAATGTGGGAGGGAAGAGGTGTTTTCTCTTTAAATCGCAAATATAAAAGCCATTCAATATAGGAAGAAATGACACTGGAAATAGACAATCTGAGACCCAGTGGTATAATTATGAATATGGGAGACTTCACAAAGAAGCCTTCTGCAAAACTGAAATTTGAAAACCTCCACAGAAGAAAAAAAGAAAAAACTCTTTTGCTGATACAAGGTAGGTGGAAATTCTGCTCAAAGCATTCAATATGTAAAAATAATTAGAGTGTCTTGCTTACATATCAGTACTGAGCATGTGCTTAGACTAAATAGCCTCTATCCTTCTTCAGAGAGAAGAGGATTTTTAGATGAGTTGTCATTAGTAATATACTATGCGTCAAAGCAAACATTAACATGATTTCTAAAGTTATTGCGGAAGAGAGCACCTTTAACATATATAATAAGTGATCATTCTTATAATTTCATTTCCATCCCTGAACGTCAACCAACTTAAACAGAATAAGATCTGTTTAGTGCACGCTGAAATGCGACTTTGACCGCATGTCAAACGGATGGAAAATTTTGCTTACCCACTCCATTCTGTGTGACCAAAGGTGGAGAGCGCACAGTAGTAAGTTCCAAGACACCAATATATTAGAGAGGAAAAACCCACACATTCAATAACCCATACACTCCAAAATTCCACTCAAAATAAGCAAGGGCTGTGAAGGTTAATTGCCTGCAGCAGATTTGAAAAGCAGGATGAGGTACTACAAGAGACACACCAAACTGCAAAAAGGTTAGGAGGAATTTTCTGCTCCAGCTAACTTTTCTCTATATTAAAAATACAGTGAGAATTTGCACGGTTGCATTTATAAGACACAACCACAAGCTTTATTTTTGGAAAACTACTGAATTCTACTGTAGAATTTTCAGATTTTTAAGAATTCCCTTAGATATTCAAACTGTAATAAAAAAGGTGTTCAATTTAAAATTATAATTCAGAGAGAAGGTCCTTTCACAGTTCTTCCTTCACAGAAAGGAAGATTACAAAAGATCAACAGCCTATGACAGTTCTGAATCATAAAACAGGTAATAACTTAGAGAAAATATTCAGTAACCTCAGTCACATTTTCAAAGGTGCCTCCCTAATCACTTCAGTCCCATACCTTAGAATGCAACAAGACTTCCATGCTTTGACAACAAGACTCCATTACGTCCTTTGGAATAAGGAGATCTTGGATGCACCATGTCTACCTGGGACAAACCCAAATTAAGAAATGCTTCAGCCCAACACATCCTGCAGTCAGCACACCTACAGCAAGCCATCTATCACTAGCAATGGAGTTTGGCACTTAAGGCTTGAGTGAGGTTAGGTTATTGCTGGTTTCTTCCTATCCTCATCTCACAATAAAAGTTGAGTACAACTTTTAGAGAAACCTGAATATACAGAAGCAGAGGAAATTGCTCACTGAGTCATTTGTTACCCTAAGTCTGATGACTTAGAGATTCCAATCTGGGACAACTTTGTCAAGAGACCTGTTGGTTTGCTTCAAATAACAGATACACAGTCACACCCATCTGCATGAGCATTCTGGTTTTATCTTCATTTTGGGTTTGGTTTGGCTCTCTGAGTTTGCTATTTCACTTTTTTTAAAAAGCTACCATATGCAGACAGTGGGTGTGTCTTGTTGACATTTTGCGGTCCACGTATGTCCATTTTCCTGATTGTTAATGCAGTATGATTAAGACCTTACAATCAAGGGAGATTCTGTCTGCAACATTTGTTGAACAGCAGCAATACTTGTTGAAGAGCAGCAATTTTAAGCCTTGCTTCCATAGTCAAGTATGATGACCTTCATCATTCTTTATCAGTACAACCTTCCTTAAACCCCAACTGTATCATTTGTCTGGGTCCTCCCTTACCAACTATTATTAGGCATAGCTCCAAACAGCATATTACTTTACAGAGTACTGAGCCCAATCAGAAATCCAGTACCCCCCTGTCCTGCCATGCCCAGGAAACAGCTGTTTAGGAACAGAAAGAGAGCAACCGAGTTATCCTTCCTGTGGCATACTCTCCCAGCAATCAGCAGTTTTAGAGGAACAGTTCCCGATTTCCAGGAGCAGACTTTTCCCACAAGATTACGTACGTCCAAGATTTGGTGTTTCTTCCTACCCATCTGGCAGGAGTTGGATCTTCAATTTGCCAACCCGCAGGCGCAGCCAAACTGACCAAATTCTCTGCTGATGAAAATCAGTGGCATTTCATCATCTTGAAAGCGGTTAACATAAAAATAAGTACTTTGGACTCCCATCTTAAAATGAAGATGTGCATAGGCCCAGCTCTCACTTGCATAGAAGTCCTGAAGTCATACTGGCAATAAGTTAGAAACTCCAAGCAATCATGAATTCTATTTGCCCTCCTCAGAAGGAGCCTTATGCCAAGTTAAAATTTAAATTTTAACAGATAACTTTCTGACCTCCTATGTAATTACTATTTTCCTCTCTCTTTAAGCACTGCACTCTTAGATGCACAGTACTACGAAGAAAAAAAAAAGTAGACAAAAAACTGTTACAACTAAACATCTGTTCAGTTAAAGATTTACAGCAGCCAAGATTTCAACCAAGTACTACTATGAAATGGGGCATATGCAAGCTATGAGATAATATTTTGTGATATAACATTTGTTAGTACTTTAAGTGGTCCAAAAATTAATTCACAATGTGAATGAGTCCAACAAATCCCAAAATCCATGACAGAAGTGGAACAGGTATTGCACACCAAACAACTTGAGAGAAGTTACATAGGTATAAGACACTCCTTAGCTGAACAAAAGAATAACTTAAGTTGGAAGGGACACCTGGAGAACACCCCATCTAACTCCCTGTTCAGAGCAGGTTGCTCACAACTTGTCTAGTTGAGTCCTGAGCACCTCCAAGGACAGAGATTCCACAAGATTCAAGTCTTGCAGTTAGAAGAAAAATATATATATATACACATATATATCCATTTAAGTTGCAAGTATTAAAAAACACTAGCCCTGCAATACTAAGTGTGCATGTTCAATTTATGCCACTGCCTCAGTTTCTCGCTTTCTGCTGAGGCTGTGTTTCACAGTTGTTTTCCTGTTCACAGCCAACTGATCTTAGTCACTGGTACTTTTGCCCACCACACATCAGGTCTGGCACAAGCAGCTGGAAAGCATGGACAACAATTTCACACAAGGGCCAACATTTTCTGTGGAACTGCAATCTATTTACCATCACCTTGCACATGAGGAGGACACCTCTGGTTGGTGCTCTAAGAGTCAGAAAAAGTGCAATTTAACTGATTTCAGTAATGAGACCAGAAATCAAAGTTTACATCATAGGACAAAGGATTTAAATCATACATTCCTCCTCCCAGGCAATAACAGTATGTACCATTGTATCTGTCTTATTTCCTGAGAGGGTTTAAAAAAAAAAAAAAAAAAGTCCGACATCAGCCACTTGTAAGCACACCTGACCCAATAAATATCTGCAGGTTACTTTAACTTGCTTAAAGAGCATATCAGTAAGCGATGTCACCATTCTCTTGAACCTGTAATACCCAGATTTGCACCATCCTTGTATTTAAACCACAGTATCTCTTCTTGTTCCAGAAAGAGCTTTAATTTCACAGACATTACCCTAACACACCAACATTTAACAAAAGGCTCAAGTATCAGGCTGCATCACAGGAATTTCCTTAATTTTTACTATCTTGTACACCTTGAGGGTGACACAGCACGTGATATCACACAATAAGTGCTCAAGAACTCAACCTCCATACTGCTGGCCAAAAAGAAAACATCAGTTTTACATGAGGATAAAAAGAAAGAGAGATGGGGGGAGGGAAGCTGAGAATAAATAAGTAAAAATCAAGAAGCTGCTGCTTCTGCAGGCTGGGGAGGGAAGAGTTACCTCCAAGCACTCTGTGTGAGCTCTGGCTGCCCTTCAGTGCCAATCAGGCTGCTCTGCTGGGACGTGGCCATGTGGGTTTAGCGAAGGCAGGTGGCTGGCACGAGGCTGACGTGCCCCAAGCAGGGAACAGCTCCTGGCACGCTGCTCTGCGAGGGGCTCACGCAGCCCTACTGAGCCCTGGCACGTTGGAGGGAAAGCAGGGGTGGTGTGGGAGACAGATACAACCCATCCTGCATGCATATACACCTAAAAAAAAGCACCTTATGGCGCTGGGCTTCTTCCTCATCCACTCACATTTCTCTTTAAGTGCAATTCAATCACTGCAGCCTCGCTGCGCTCAGGAAAGGAGAACTCTACGGTAACTCTCTTGGAGCCTCTCTGAGCAACTCTCCTCAGCTCCTTGCACGTGCCTTTATAAAATACGACCACACGGCACCCAGCATCTCCACCAAGGATATTACCCACTGTAAGAGCCCAAGTAAGCAGCTCAAAGACACCTGCACTGCAAGATCAAGGACAGCACCATGGGCCACACTTACCTTCTGCAACTCCTCCTAGCACCACCACATGTTGCATCTCCTCCACAGGGCTCCTGTGCCCGGCGCTCAGCCTCACTCAGCAGTCACTCACAGGAACATGATGACATTAGTCAAGTCCCCAAACTATCCAAGGAGGATTTTCTTCAGGGAGAAGCAGCCTCAGGTTCCAGCCCATCTTGCTGGTGTTTGTTTTCACTTCCACCCCTCAGTCTCACTGGGTGCCACAGGCAGCCTCCAGGCCTCTCTCTTAGGCTCAGGAAGCACCAGGGCTGTTTTTCCAACCTCCAGGCCTTTAACTGTCACTCCTTCCATCCATGCCCTTAGGAGCTGGCACCCTTCCGCTAGGAGAGGATCAGGGAGCTCAGGAAACCTCACACAAGTGGCTGGACTCCTTTCTTTGCTGCTTTCGCAGATCTTTTCCTCAGAGAACACCTTCACAGCCAACAGCTTTTTTCCTCTAAGGCAGAGGCCCTCAGTTTAACACCATCATCTTACAGGGAAAAAAAAATCGTCCAGCTCCCTCTCACAGTTATGTATTGCCACTCCTGCCGTTCCTCTGCCCCCAGCTCTCCATAAAAGCAAACATGCTGCCTGCAAGCCACCCTCCCCTGTGAGAGTACCTTCCCCCTCGCTGAGACCTAGCCCAGGTGCAGGCAGTTGAGTACCTTAAGTACCTTAAATTGAGTACACCTGGCCTGCCATTTGCACCCTTGATGGTGCAAACACCTCCCTCCAGCCCCACTGCAACCACCAAAGATCTACTTTCAGTCTTTACTAATGTAACTCCAATGAGAGAGAGAGAGAGAGAGAAAGAGGGAAAGATTGATTTGAGGACATTTTCAGCAGTTTTCTGATTCACAGGCATCAAAGTTATTCTCAGGACACCCTTTATTTAAAACTGAAGGCGTTCCTTTATTTAACATCTGCAAGGAATCAAGGATAAACATGATGAAGAGGCAAAGAAAATTAGATAGTGATGAACAAAGTGATTCTAATTGCATGGGACTGGCCTGAAGTAGCCTCTTTTAGCACCTATTTATAGGAGTATTCACCTTTCCTTACAAAGTGAATTCATGCAGAGAAGACAAGACAGAGAAGTAATCTACTCCCTATATATCTTAGCAAGGCTTTTTGGTAGGCTATGGCAGAGGTGGCCAATCTCTACCCCCTAGGCCTGATGTGGATTTCCAGTGCAGCTTACCCAGCCGGCTTCCTCACAGTGATGCTGTATCCTGACGGCCCCCAAGACCCAGGCAGAGAGTAAAATTCTACTGGCAATTCTGCCACTTTCTAGGAGTCTCTTTCTAGGAATTTCGTTGCACCTCCCTACCTTGTGGGAAATGTCATTTACCCACTTCAGGCAGATCAAATCTGCTGTCACATGCACGTGCTTTGGTCTGTGATCCGATCAGACATATGAGATGAGAAGATGCTCGGCTCACGAGCAGGGGACACATTCATCCTGGTCACGTGAATGAGGAATACAACTTTGTGTTAAGGGGAGGAGGGTTCAGCATTCACAGGCCTACGTATGGCCAAGACAGGGTGGCAGGATCATGGCAAGCTTTCCACAAGGCTCTTCCCAATCAGAGAACATCAAGTAGCTTGACACAGACAAACACCACTTCCCATCCCACTGAACAATAACAGTAAAGGGAATACTTGCAACTTTTAAGAATTATTTTCAGCTGGAAGTAAAACACAAAGGAAAAGCAAAAATGTACATTTAATTATGGCTGTTAAAACACAAGCCTAACTGGACATCATGGAAGTCTTTCCATTGACTTTACTTCCTAATAAAGCAAGTCCATCCTTTGAGGATTTCCTTGTTTTCCCTTAAGATTCCTTATGAGCCTTGCACAGAGCATTAGAGACATGGGCTGGGACGTCCGTGACAGTATCTTTTTTCTAACAGCATCAATTCATGCTGCCACTTAGGCTATGATTATGAATGATGAAAGGTGACAGAAGAAATTAGACTTCCTTTATCTTCCGTAACACAGCCCTCCTCCATAGCATTCTGCCCTCTTTCTGGGTGTGAACAGGCTTTCTCTTACTGCTTTCCCCCAAGAAATAGCTCATCCGAGCTGATCAGTGACTAAGGCAGGATGGCATCAGTGACTATCTGCCCCACTTTTGAAACTTAGTCCTTTCGGAGGTCAGAGCAATCCAAACACCACCACTGAATACCATCTTACCAAACCCAAGAAAGGAAAACATTTAAGGTTTTCAGTTTACACAAACATCTTTCTGTTGTCCTGGCAACTTAATTCCATCTGGAACATCCTATCTTGAGATTCCAGAAAATATGAAATGAAGGAGGACAGGAAATATCCAGCCATTAAGAGCTCATAAACTAATTACTTTAAAGTTCTTCGCTTCAGAATGGAAGTCGCTTTCATTCTCACTCTTTTTTTGTCCTCTCTTCCACCATATGCTGGACTTTTTTCCTTCTATTTACACTTTGTGTGTTGACCTCCCGGTGAAAGTCAGGAAACTTCCAGAAATTGTAAGCACCTCCATTGCTGCAGGTGTCATAGGAAATACCTAAATCAGTGGATCAGAAACTGTAGTTAATTTGGAAAATGGAGAACTGCTACATCCAGAAGCAGCAGCTTATGTTCTTCGTTACTGCAGTGATGGAGGGCTATGCCAGAAATGCCACTTGCAGAGTAGAAAATGTGCTTACAATTGCTTTGTTTTTGAGAAAGTATACAAATTGCAGGTTTAGAATAGTATAGTTTGTTTTTGTTTTTAGCAAATTTGTTCTATCTGATGAAATCCTCCCTTTTTTCTGCATTGATCCTGATCAGGGTGAATATATGCACGTGCCCTCTGCGTGCACAGAGACACATTGCACTGTGGGCCCTTAACAGCCCTGACATTGCACACAATGTGCTGGCTATGGCACATTTTCAGTACTTTTTCTGCTTAATTTTTAAACTGCATTCATATGAGACTCTCTTTAGCCAGATGCTTCATTAAAACTGATAGATTTACAATTCCCAGCTTACAATTCCTGGACTGCGGGTGGCCTTGGACAACTCAATAAATTTTGCATGCCACCATTTTCCAATTGTGGAATAGGAAGAACCCCTTGTCTCCCATACATTGTCTTGCTACTCTGAATAAAGCAGTAATATTTCAGCAAGGACCTTCCTATTGCAACATTTTCCCCCACTGACTGTAACAATGGAGCCCTGACCGCAGCTAGGGCTCCTAATAAAAACAAATTGGGGCTGCTGTTGTAAAAACAAATAGCACTAAGAACTCCAGAAGAATTCCATCAATGCAGATGATGGCCAGGGTGGTCACAGCATTATATTTGCTAGAATTTTTCTTCTGACCTTTTACCTTCTAGAAACAGCCATGTTATAGAAACCTCCCTGAAAAAAAAAGGTTCCTATCTTCCCATTGAAACAGCTGAGAACCCTCCAGAGAGCTGCCTGTGTGATATATGCCTTGTCTGCCAGTGCTGGTGGACTCAGCTCAGTCCTGCGATTCAAACAAATGCACTTTAAGAGCCTCTGCTGTTTATATTGGCTTTATGTCGCCGACGCTATTTTGAGAATGGTCTGCCTGAGGCATTTCTCTCATTTCCAAACCAAAAGGTACTTTAATGGGGCCAGGCATGCACTGGTTTGGTTCCTGGTTTGGGCTCCCTGCCGAGGCTTCCACCTGTCTGCTTGGAGGCGTTCGAGTCAGAGCTGGTATCCGGCCTTCGGAGGCTTCTGCCCCAGGGACGAGCGGCGCTCCAGGCTGCACCACCTCGCGTCCCGAGGCCGAGCACAACCAGAGCGAGACGGAGCACAGAAAGAGCAAGAAAAAGCAATATTTGGACAGTAAACTTTCCAAGCATTCAGGGGAGAATGGCTTGCAGATGTATATGCTTAAATGACATTTACACTCCCATTGTTTCCTTTGACTTGATGCTCATCTTACGCCAGGCTGGTTCTGATGAAAAAAATGCTGAGCGCCGTGTTCTTAGGGAGACATAATACACTTCCCCTCCCTTCTCAGGCATACCATGTGCTAAGGAAGAGAGCACCATTTGGGGTTTGTGTGTAGGGGAGAGGCTTAGTCTCCTGGGTCTGTTTCAGCCAGAAGGGAAGGCAGAAGAGTTTATGCACCCAGTACAGGGGTCCAGAGCGGCGCAGGCACAACAGGTTTTTATCACCCACTCCTGGGGCCAAGGCGGAAGAAGAAGAAAGAAAAGCACAGTGCAGTTTTCAGGCCTGTTTTCCCCTTGGTGAAGATAGATGACTGAATCAAACCTTCAGATATTTCTTTCAGCAGGCAAGAGTCCAGACAAGTACAGTCCTCCTTTGCTCAGTAATTTTGGTATATTTTAATCAAGCCACAGATATGTCCGAGTCTACTCCCATACAACTACATCTCTGAACACAATGTCTTCTTCCGACAGCCTAGTTGTTCTCCCAGTGTTCAAGCTATCTCAGGTAGCTCTGCACTGCATATGAGAGCAAAGGCTCAAGTAGTTCGGTCCACATTTGTGATCTTTGCAGATACAGACCGTAAGACCCTTACCTCGTGCAAATGATTCACTAGTGAAGTCAGTGAAACAATGTCAATTTATAGCAAAGAATCATGTGCTCAAAATATACAGGTCATCAGCATACCTTCCTAAAAAACAGTGCTATTAAATAGGATGTTACAGATAATATCCAAGGTGAAGCAATGAAAAATAGCATCCTATACTTCTGGTACTCAAAGGAAAAAGCAATAAACTTTATTCAGTGGGACACAATAATGCTGTTTTTTTTTTCTATAACCAAGTAGGGTATCAGAGAGCCACTCAAAGACCCACAGACACTCAAAGCCAACCCAAGTCAAGGCCCCACATACTTTTTCAGGCTTTGCACCACACTTCCTATTTGTTACCTCTCCACAGAAATTTTCTATTTAATTTGACCAACTGCCTCTTCCCAGATGGCAAGGATATTTTGGCATCCCATTCTTCAACATCTCTATTTTTGATTTTCTGTCTTGGAAAACAGTTTTGTGGTTCAACCACATTTTTTTAACTTCCTATGATTGACATACAATCCGAGCTTGGCTAGATCGAAGGGACACACTGCAGGACACATCACCAAGAGAAAAACTTGCCTGACCGAGGAGTTTGCATAGGCATGGTTTGACTGGTAAAGAAGCAGATCCAAATCAAAACATTCGGCACACAGAGAAACAACCTTGGGACTGTCGCTGAACTAACAATCTGCGTAGCAACCACAGTTGAAAGAGTTTGTCACTGCTAAGGTCACTTGTCACTGCCTACAGAATGTGACAAGTTGCAGAAGACAGTCTTGTGCAGGAGACAGTCGTGCTCAGGGTAAGATCATGAAAAATGAGGCTGAGCTATCTCATCCCTTGATGACATGTGCAGTTTGCTTACCGTAACTGAGACAGACGTTGGGCAAGTATGCTGGTCTTTTAAATCCTTCGCACCCTCCTGCTGCAGCGTGCTACATCTGATGCAGTCTTGGTGCTGCATTCAAGTTATCACACACTTACGGCATGGAAGTGTCCAGGCTTATGCTACACACTGATGTTATGTATGAACAAACCGTATTACCGTGGCCTGTAAAGCAGGAATGGTACTTTCATGGCCAAGGAGCCTGACCTGACATTTTACAACATCTATTCAAAGTCAGCGTCACATCGTTTGAACCAGACTTACAGATTGGGTGAGGCATGAATTGTATTCCATGAACCCAAGAGACTTAGCCAAGACTTTTCAGGACTGCTTCTTTCAATAGCTGCAAGTCACCTCCAGAGAGCTGTTCAATGCCCAATAAAACACAGTGCCTTTTGTATTTCTAATATGTCATCCAGACCTGGCTCATGCAGCAACAAGGAAACATCTCAAATAAAAGTGGAAGTATGTGAAAAGTCACTTAGAAGAGGTGTGAAGCCATGGTCCAATATGGCAGTGACCCCTGAGGACAGTTTCTTGACTTCTTACTGAAAGGAGATGGTGGAAAAGACTAAAGGTTTGTGTTTTTTAAGTAGAAGATTCAAGTGGGCTTGATGGCAAATTTTTATAAGATACTCTACCTCAAGAAGATTTTCTTTTAGATACTTTGTTTTGTTGGAGGCTTTTGTATATATTTGCTGAAGAAAAGCACCAAGTACCTGGCATAGTTAGAGAAACAAGCAATTTGTTAAAAAGTTAAATCATTCTTGTGAAGAATGTACATCGTGTGTAAGTAACAAACATCTGGGAGTAAAGATCAAAACGGACTCAATGCAAATCAATAGTCTTGAACATATGTGAACTGCTAGAAGTACAAAATAGGATGCAATTCTCTGAAAGGAAAACCAGCTACACTTGGATTCATTTTATAAATACCAAATGCTGTTCTTCACCAACGTTTTCTTTATTTTTAAGACTATACTGTCATTCACTCCAGGACTGAATGGAAATGATCAAACTGAAGTCACTAGACACACTTTGGTGCAT
This sequence comes from Nothocercus julius, assembly GCA_013398735.1. NCBI lineage: Eukaryota > Metazoa > Chordata > Aves > Tinamiformes > Tinamidae > Nothocercus > Nothocercus julius. The sequence continues at coordinate 1,659,394 of VZSV01000071.1, forward strand.
ATTGGATTGGATTCCCCTGGAGTAGATTGCAGCAAATGTTTATATATACTTCCATTAAGTTTATTTTCTTAGGGTGAATGAAAAGAGTAACTTCTTGGAGCAGTAGGGGGAGAAAATAAGCCCTCCACTGAAACCACAACTGAGAAGAATTCGATAACAGTGCAGACAAAAGGATACTATAGCATTTTAAAGGTTTAATCTTCCTTCAGAAATTGCCTGTACCTTAAATACTTAAACCCAGTTACCCACAGGTTACCTTCATCCAAGTCTTTCAAAATACTCATTTTTTTTTTATTGGCATAAAGGGAAACAGAGTTCAAGCTACTGTAGGTGGAAGTAGCCTCATTGATAGTGCCACGAGATGTAACCGAGCAGCCTTCATGCACCTGCGGAGATGAGCAGGTATCACACAACCACACTTCGCGGTACACGTCCACCCTCGCCAAACACTGAGCCCTGGTTGCAAGCATGTCAGACTAAAGAAACTCAACCAAAAGAGGCAGGGTACCTCCAGCACCTTGCCCAGAAACAATAATTTAATCATTCAGAAAACAAGCAGGTATTGGGTTTTATATTATTTTGAGACACAAAACCTAAAGGGAAAGCTTCACGAGCTTTCAAAGTTTGATAAAATATAGCTTGGCCCGTGGAATTATTTTCTAGAGTTATTACCTAAAATTCCCAAACTAAAATGAGTCTTTTCACTTTTTCTTTCAGGCACTTTACTAAATCCTTCATCAGTTCTTATCGATCCATCCCTGACACAGGCAACTCTCTGAAACTGCCTCATTTTGAAGATAGAGAATTAGCAGATCATTTGACCAATTTTCTTCCGCATCAGAACTTCTAGTATTCTGGAATCCCTTCACCATAGGGTAGTCAATGAGACCACACTACATACGTAGCCACCGTCTTAGGACATGTGATGGGAAAATCATTAGCAGGAGTTTGGAGCAGTTGGCCTGATTTGGGTTATACTTAGAATCTGCCAAAGACAAGTGTCTTCATATGGACAGGAGAAACATCTAGTCCAGAGAGATTTGAGAAAGGAGCAAATGTCACGTAAACCAGTTTGGATGAAGAGGTGAAGTTCCTACATTTTTCCACAACTGTGAAAAAAAAAAAAAAATAGCTGAGACTGTAGAACACACTCATTGTATATGATTCAGTTCCTGTTATCTCTGTGACAACTCTGGCTCCTGTTCTTACAGATTTTTTGTTCAGGAAGGAACGTGAAAAGATTTCATGGTGAGTTATTCCCAAACTTTGTTTTATCACTTGGTACTTACTGACAGGATGCATACTGCAAAGGGAAACAGGCCCCAAATAGAGAGGGGATGATCTATGTAATGTATGACTGTAATCTAAATAATATCAAATTAGGGAAAAAAAAGAATTATTTTTCCCTTTGAAAAATAAGCACTAGTTGAATTCTTTTTATTCTTGAGGGAAGAAAAAAAAAATCTTTCACAGAATTCTCATCAGAGAAAAAAAAAAATCTCTTTTGAAGTCCATGTCTATCTCAGGGAATAAATGAATCCCCACTCACTCTGGCTCTGGCTGAAGAGCAACAATTTCTGGGTGTCTCACGGCCCCCATCTCCTTACCTTGCCATTTTACCAGACATTTCAATATCAGAGCAGATCCTGCAGCATAATGCAGGTGCCATCCAGGTCCTGAGGGAGCAAATAAAAGAGGAGCAGTGGAACTGCAGCTCCCACTGGATAGCACCACAGAATAGGCAGATGCATTATTTTAACTATTTTAACTAAATCCCATCCTCTGATAGGGAAATACTTACTCCAAATTGGTTTTACTGACCTCATTTACTGTTCAAATGCAAAGCTGAAGGAGCAATTGCATTCATTTGTTTTATAACACCAGAAGCAAAAGCCAGAGCTCATTCAGTCTAGTTTCATTCCACGTTTTTTTTTTTTTTTTTTTTTAATTCTTGCATTTCAACAAAATTGCAAGCCATGATTTGTGCAGACCTCCTGGTAACTAAATTCATACCACCAACACCTTTGTCCACTGATATGGTCAAAGGTGATAATGCCTGGCATGAAGAGAGACATAACCCAAATAGACATCATGACTTGAAAAGCCAGATAAAAACACAAGGGACCTGAAACCTTTGGGACTTGCTGAGAGCATGTGGAAGGACAGACTGGTTTGGACTAAACTGTTTCACTCTTCCAAAGAGTTATTTTTCATGAAAACTCCTCCAGGCTTTTCAACCCCCAAAAGCTCTAATTATATTGTCTTTCAATTAGATTTGGAACGGAAATGAACATTAACTTGTCAGGATATTTTTTTGGATGGAAATTCTGAGGAAAGTCGTTCAGCTCTTTTGGTCAATTGGCGTAAAAGATAAAGGATTGTCTAAGCAGAAATGTGCCAAGGCTTCCTCTGTGTGCTAGCAGCACAGAAAACAGCCAAAGGCATTGGCTGAAATCTGCCTGATAATTGTCCTCCTACCAGACACTGCTAAATGCACCTATTTGACTTGCTGGACAGCTCCAAAGGTGTTGTGAGAAAAGATTGCAAAAATAGCAAAGGTGGAAATTAACGTGGTGGTAACCAAGTGATGCATCAGTGTTGATGCATCGGTGGTGTTCTGCAGAGGCCTGCGATCAGAATATGCAACTCATCCTCAGTGTACAAAGCAAAACAACAAAGGCATTCCAAGATCAGGTGAACTTGGGGAAAGGTTCAGTTGCACTGTGCTCAAATTCACCTCCTCCGGAATATTAACCTGCCAGCTGGTCAGCACACAAGGTATCTCCAGTTTACATGACAACCATTTCTACTTAGAGAGAGCATAGGAGAATCTTTATGAAAATATGGGTATGTCTGAAGATGAACATGCAGAAAGAGACTTCCTTGTTCCTCTTTACCAAACTAAAGCTACCCACTGCATCAGCAAGCTGACGAGCTTCTTTCCTGTGTTGGTGATCCCACCTTAGACCCTTCATTTTCTTCCAAATGATTTTTCTTTCCCTTGTTGAAAAACTCTTTCTTTAGGTTGTTTTTCAGGCCAGAACCAAGCAAGAAGATTTCTCTGTTTAATGGTTCCCAATACAGGAAAAAAAAAATACAACCAACCAACCAACCAAACAAGCCCACTTGAACAGTTTGCTTGCCAACGTTCCTCATACTCTTCTGTAATTCAAGGTACCCCAAGCAGGACCTTGCCACTGCATTTATCTGGACCACAAAGGGTGCAATGCATGGGTGTGAGAGGAAGCTGTGGTTAAATTTGCAGAATGGGATGTTAGGGAGGAGTAAAACATGGCACCACTCTGTAATACTTCGGATAATGCAGGAAGCATTTGCAGGACTATTCTCTCCAGGCCTCCCCTCTTCATTCGGAGCCCAGACAACTCCCTCAAGTGGCAAAGCGTCAGCACAGCTGCCAGAGCTGTCCCAGGCCAAGACACCTTCTCCTGGCACTCTTCTGGCACAACAGCTCTAGACGTAGCTGGTTTGAGCCTTCCCCAAATAATGTCATCTCATCCTGACCTCAGCTCCTGCAAATGGCCACCCTGAAGTGCAATGACTTTGCTGCTTCTGCATAATTCACTGGAAATCCTGGTATCACCCTATTCCACAATCACCATTAAGAGCCTTCTACTCAGGTCATTCCAAGATCATGCCCAGAATCTGAGTTGTTGTGACTGACCCAACTTCAGAAACAACTTTCGCTCTTTGGTATATGTGCCAGGACCATTTTTCAAAGGATTATTTTCTTTACACTCCCACTTGTATGCTGGGAATCCAACTTTCCCTCCTATCAAAATCAGGGCCAGGCTCATAGCCTTCCAAATAAATAATTTCTAAGCTTCCATGATTCATTTATTTTTCATCCCCACTATAGGGATTCTCCCTCCCTGGTAACTTGCAGCTGGATGACATGGAAATTTTGAATAGGTTTCATCTTATTTTTGCTCATCGAGTGTCCTGCCCATGATTGGTGGCAAGATGGGTGAGTTTTTCCCTAGGTGAAAGTTGTTACATGCTCTTTTGCTTATTTCAAATGTGCCTCCATGTTTTTCCAGGCAGAAGGCTGCTGAGTGTTTATGTTTCAGTCACAGATGTCCAGGCCATTTCCACAGAACATGTGTCATAGCAGGAGGATCTGCTGGCATAGCTAGTGACACTGATTACAGATTGTTATTATTTCTAAATATTCCTGATGACTTAAATAGCTCCAAGCCAAAGATTTCACATGAAAAAATGCAGGATATACTTCACATAACTCTGAAAACATGACCTAATCCCACAGAAAAAAAAAAAATGTCTTGCATTTTACAAGATACCTCACCCTTACCAGGTTTTGCCGGGTTTGCCGCAGACACTGTCAGACCCCTGAAAAGAGAGGATTTTGACATCTCTTTTCTGTATTAGGGAAGCCTTTACTGTTCAACATGCTTCATGAGTTGTATTTTCTCTCTTATGTGTTGCATAAATGTGGCTGATGGCATCAAGACTGGCCTCCTTATATTCTGTACAATAAGTCCCCTTGGGCAAGACAAAAACTTTAGTTCTGTATCTAGGAATCTGCCAGCGCTGGAGGGAAGTTCACAGCTATCTTGGTCTCCATCATTTTACTAAAAGGTTTCCATTCGGGCAGTGTTTGTGAGGTTTTCTTTTTTTGTTGTTCATCTCCTTATCCCTAAACCTAAACTAGATGCTCTCGTTCTCTCTCTGAGAACAGCCCCATGCAGCTTTAGTCACTATCTGGATACATATCCAGCTTCTCAGTCTCTGAAATCATGCAGATGATGTGACACAACTACCTTTACCCTTCAGGCAATGCACCACATGACAGATTAAATCCTCGCACAGGGCAAAAAGCCACCAGGGAGCTTAAACTGCTCAAATTGTTTTCTTAGACATTTCCTGCCTCCTTCCTCAGAAGCTCACTCGAGGGCTCCAATACGGCCGGCACTCTGGAAGGAACATGTGACATGATCGTATCCAGCTAATATACTCACAGTCCTGTTGTTGTATTCCAAGGCTTCATTGTATTCAGTTACCATGACTCCATCTTCCTTTCCCATGTAATAGCCCAGACTGCAGCCCAGACCAATTTTCATAGTAAGGAAAGAATTCATTTGTAGGACATGTATTCCTTTGCCTTCTCTCTTTAAGTGCTGCCTTAAGTGCTGGCACATATTAAACATCACTTCTGCCACTGCTCCCACTCCTCAATACACACTTAACCTTCAATACCTTTACTGGGAGATTCGCATAATTCCTGTGTATCATTAATCCCCTATACCCTTTTTAAACTCATATAAGTCTCTGAGAGATTTCTCCTCCTCTTTCAATCCCACCTTTTGGCATTCCTGAAGTACATCTATGTATTGATATCAGTGCTTAGATATGTGTAGAGCAAATGCTCTATCAGCAGAGCTTGGTACTTGCTGGACTTGGCTTGCCATGGCTTTCTATGACTGATAAGATGCAAAGGGTTGTCCAGTTTAATTACACCATCTAAAGTTGCAAACCTGCTGCTAATAGCTAAGAGTGTGTCACAGTGGTGCTCTTTGAGGGCTAGCAGTACTTAACCGATTTGTGTTTAGCACTTGCAATGCCCCAGCATTGCAATCAGACTTGCAGCGTCTAGCAGATTTTACTGAAGTCTCAAGATTACTAAGAAAGCAAGTTCCCTCTTCTGTCCATCTTTTACAGGAGGAGGTAGAGAATCTGCATCATGCAACTGGGCATATGCAACTTTATGACAGGTTAGTACTATGGAAATGGAAAGGTCCAGTTTTTGGACCATGCAAATACTGTCCTGTCTTTTTTTTTTTTCCTTCCAAAATCAAAGTAAAAAATCCTCTTCCCCCTCCCCCATGGTTTTGCTATAGAATATTTAGTGTATTTAGTGATATGTTGCCCCTGCCCCCCCCTTTTTGTTTTCCTTTGCAGTGCCATCACGAAGCAGAAATACCCCTCAGAAGAGCCAGGCCCTTCCACAACGCTCCACACCGTTGTCGGCACCGTGTGTGCTGCACTGAGGGGCAGTGATCTCTGCTGTGCAGTACAAACCTTTTTAGTGCAGCTTCCACTGCCGCTGGAAATTCCAGTGCTCTGGGCTATGCTCCGTTCCCCTCTGCCAGCAATTGTCTGTGAATTCGTACATTGTTAACACCACAAACCAAGCTGTCCCACAGCCTGTCCCTCAGGACATTTCTGAAGGAAAGTTATTCAGCTCATCTTTTTAAGCTCTGCTACAATCATAGCCACAGGGCCGAATGTCTGCAGTGGCCCTCAGCACAGAGGCTATTTGCAAGACGCTCCCCTTCACACCAACATACAAAATCAGATCCTCATGGGTTGCTTCCTCAGAGCCTTCCCATTCCCTCATCCTGGACTTCCGTACAGAGACCCAGGAGCCCCCGCTGGGCCGCAAGCGCCTTCCCTTTCCCACCAAACCTTGCCAAGATCACAGCCTGCCAAGCTCCGTGCAGCCTGGCATCATCCGGCCAGTGATGAAGGCTGCAGAGCAGCCACCCTGCAGGACAGGGCCACATCTACTCCTTGCTAGTCCCTGCTGGCCCCCCCGCCCCGCTCCAAGACGGGGCTGACGGCGTGTCTGGCTGGTCAGGTAGCTACAAGGCTGCTGCTGCCACTCACGGAGAAGGCAGAGGCTGCCAGGCCCCGCAGAGACTGGCACAGTCAGGCCCAGTGACGGCGCCTGGGAATCAAACATCTTCTCCCAGCTTCCTGTGGCTTCTCTCAGGGCGACGCAGACACAGCCCCGGCAGTCGCACGGCTCCCCATTAGCCAGTTATCATCTCAACATGGTTCCTCGCTGCGAAATCCCTATCCCATGCCAGGACTGCCTAAGGAGATTGCTCCACAGGCATGAGCTCGGCAACCCACACCCCACCACGACATTTCAGCTTCGACCACAGCCAGGGGTCACAAGCCATAACACACAACCAGCTTCCCCAGGGATCCGTCTCTTTCCTGGAATCACTGTCAGAGCATCTCTTCGGTTAGGTCACAGCAGTTCAATATGGCCAGCCTGAACAGGAAGGCATAATTTTACACGGATCAGAGGAAAGATGAGGAGATACTCCAGGAGGTGGTCAGTCCCTATCAGGACCACCTGGCATGGTGTCAAGCTCCAGCCCCATGTTGCAGCTATTTGCTCTGCCTGATCTCTCTGACCTCCGCCTGCTCCTGGGCAGCCCACACAAATAAGAGGCAGATAGATCAGCGAGCTCATCAGGCGTCCGCTTTGCTGACGTGCAGAGAGAGCAAAGTGCACTCCTTGCAGCCCGTATCTTTAAAAGACCCGCTAACCCCGCTGCTAGCGCTTGTGCGGGCTGCCGGCAGCACCTCCATGCGCTGCATCAGAGCCACTTCTGGCAGAACCATCTGCCAACGTTGTCCACGTGGCACCTTCTCCTCACGAACCAGCTGCTGCTGTTGGACAGCAATTTATTGCAGGGTTTGGTGCTGCTCTCAGTCAGTTTTCTGTTTGTAGAGATATTACAGATTTTCCTAAATGATGATGACTTCTGTTCTTAATCCCAGCACTTCAAAAGCCCTAAATAAGGCCCTAAATCTGACAGCATTATCCTCATTAAATTACAATATGGATCCTTCACCAGAGTACAAATCTGGTCAAAACATATTTAAACTGTGTTAGGAACTATCCGGACCCTGAGCAACCTGATCCAACTTTGAAGTGGGTCTCACTTTGAAGCTTGCCTCCTCTGATAAAAAGGTTAGACCAGATGACTTCCAGAAGTCCTCTCCTATCAACATTATTATAGGGTCTAGACAGATCCAGGTTAAGTTGTGACACTCATCTCTATTTTGGTGTCCAAGAAAACATGTCACTCCAAAGTTACCAGCAGTCCAAAAACAAGCCTCAGCCTGGAGAAGGCAGCTACTCTTTAAACCTGTGGGTCATAGTGTAATTTCTACATCCTGGGACATAGGATATTTCTACTTACAGCAGGAGAAACAGGCCCATACTCCCAGAGCTGTGCCCAAATAAATACATGCTCTCTCGTAGCAGTTATCCAGAACTGCTCCTCCTATGGTCAGGTAGAACATGAACAGCATGCTGTGAACATCCTGACATACCTTTTGTTTCCTACCTTCTTTATCCATTTTCAAAAGATTAATATTTTCTTCACTTTTGCCTCAGTTGCCACATCGGTAGAATGGGAATAACTAAGGCAGCACTGTGCAGCGTTCTGAGACCTACAGCTATATAAGCCTTGTATTTCTCTGTTTACTATTGTCCAGATTTGAATGAAATAAGCAGGTTCCCCAAAAGCTTCATTCAGAGGACTTCTATTGGCTATATGATATTTCAACATTGAACTTTCTACTTTTTACTGTATTTTGAATCTCAAATATTTATTTGGCTCTGGAAAACACAAAGCTCTTAATTTAAACAATGCAAAACTTGAAATTTCTTGTTTTGCTCAAAACTGAGTATGGAAGCAGAAACTGTCTGAAACTGACTTTTATGGAAATTGTTCTGGCTATGGAAAAAAAAAAACAGCCTTTCCAAATGATAATATTTTGATGAAAAATGCCTGCTTGGTTCTCATAATCTTTTTTTTTCTTGTAATTATTTTATTAGCACTTGGATTCCAAGTGTGTGGGGGGGAAAAGAAAAAAAAAAAAAAAAACAGGACAGAGCCCTCTTCCTTTACGCAGCTCCAAAGCCGCAGACCCTTCACTGCAAGTAATGCCTTTGCAAGGATATCGACCTGAGACCTAATGAGACTCACTCTAAGAAATAACTTCCAAGTTGTCTTCCAACAACATGTCAGGATATTGACAACTGAATCTCAATTCAAGAACATTTTTAAGGACATTTGAATGTTATGCAATGCACAAGCTAGACATGAAGAAAGCGCACTCACTACAGCAGACACACGTCATGCTTTCTATTAACTGAAAGGAGAAGCTTGTATTACTATCTGGCCTGAGAATAATAAGCCTTCTTCAAAGCTTGTGTTAAGCCTGTAGAGAATTTCACTTGGTCTTTCCATTAATTACATTGCTGCCAACTGATAATATTTCATCAAAACCTGTAAATATTAAAGTAACCCATGGTCCTGCCAAGATGGTCAAAAGCCATATTTAAAAGGCTCAGAGCTTGATCCTCTGTGTTTTCACTTCAGCAAAAATCTGAACGGCTTCATTTGTACTTTCACTAAATAAGGAATGTAAGCTAAAGCCCAACATTACTTGTGTGTGGATTTTTTCATATATTTTTTGTTTGCTTTAAAACACTTGTTATTAATGTCAGGTATTTCATTGATTAAAAGTTATTTCTGAAAAGCAGAAAGGTTTTTATACATTGCTATTGCAATCCTGTTTGCTAGCTGAATAAGAAAAAAAAAAATCTCACAACAGGCCAAGGGGAAAGGCACAAATGGAATGGATATATAAAAGTCGACTAACACATTAAAGATGTACCAAAGAATGTGATAGAACATATCTGTGGTCACTTGAAGATGCTTTGAGTGGAGATCACTTCCCTGAATTACTATGTGATAACATTCTTTATCACACTACACAAAGCTCAAACTTAGGATTTAGAATATTTTTCTTGCATAGGTGCAACTTGATTTTAACAGTTAGCAGTTAGCAGTTTGGGTTTTCAAAGGAAGGCAAAGGAACTGAGCTGACACTTACCTCTAATTTAGGTGGAACTGAGAAACCAGATCCTTGATCCAGAGAAAGGATGTAGAAAATTAACTTTCATATGATCTGGGTCTGTCAT
>VZSV01000071.1:1669350-1731937 GCA_013398735.1 Nothocercus julius
AAAGTCATGGCAATGACAAGCAACATCTTGCTCACAGCTGACACCAGGACATGTACTGAGCTAACTCCTTCCCACAGCAACATGCAGCCAGGGAGGTCCTAACAGCCACACCTGAAACAGGAATATCAAAGGGACACAGTGGCCAAAAGACTAGAACAACCAAAGACAATCTGCTAATTCAGAAAAAGCTGATTAATCACATCTGCAAACCTGTCACCTTTGCTAAGAGTCTCTGTGAAATAAAGTACCGTCCAACATTAACCAGGTAGTAGTTTAAAATTTGGAGGATTTCCTGCATTTTGATTTCCCTTTCTCATCATGAAGATTCATGTCAACAGATGTCTACAGGAAAAGCTAGAAGGAGAGAAAATTTAAGAGTTGGTTGCCTTTAGTTCACTAGCATGTGTGGTGAACCTAGATGTCAGGTAAGCCGCTGACTCAGCAGCTTTGGATCCAATTAGTACTATTTCCATGAGCGGACTGACTGACTTACAAATGAGAGAGCAAGTATCACAGGCATTGGCAAAGACATTGTGTACATCAAAAACACTCCAGGGAGCATTCCTGCACTAGAGGAGAAAACTGTGTAGTTCTATGGCCATAACACCACTAAGGAAAAGCCAGGAGGTCAGATGTCTCCTCAGTTGAAACCACTGGATTAGAATGGTTGTCACAAAGGGAAAATGTGACTCAGGATCCCTGCAACAACTATCTACATCTCAGGGAGAATAAGCAGCTGCTAGTTTGGCCTTTGGTCTCAATTTTATTGCCAAGCATATAAAAAGAAACGTTCCAGAATTTTATTCCTTTTTTTCCCACAGCAGTTGACTCAAGTAACTTCCTTCCACCCAACCTTCTTCTTGCTATATATTCCATGAAGTTCTCCCTAGAAAACTGCTTGATCTGTAAAGTAAGAGAAACACCCACTAGTCACCCAAATATCTTAAGAACTGTACTTCTAATATAGTGAGACCAGATTTAGTGTTGTATTTTCATATGAAGAACTAAGTATGAAGTATAGAGTGCAAGACAACAGCTGCACTAATGAAAATTTTAACTACAACAGATGTAGCCTATGAAATGTAAAGGAGACACGCTTGCATCTTCTTTTTGTTCTTTTCTTTGTTATCTGTACTCTGCTTTTTATTGTTTAGATGAAATTTCTGAATCATCAGGAGATTTTTGTGGCCTTATAATGGCTGGAGCCCATTCCTACCACCCTTGAATTTCACTGCAGGCATCTGGCATGAGTAGCAGAACTCTGGAAGGAGCCTTCTGGGTTTAAGACCACCAAAGAGAAGAACGGCTGTAAAAGAGACACAACTACAGCTTCAGGAGAGTGAAAAGGAAATATTCTTAGTGGACATCTGTGAATTCTTTTTTTGTCTGTATGTACAGCTAATTTCAAACCTTGAGTAACGAAGGTTGCAAAGTTGTGTTCCAGTAAAAATATCTTTTTTTTCTGTTCCCATTTACCAGAGACGGGAACATCCAGAGCCAAGGAAGGAGCAGTTAGTAGGTTGCTTAAGTGTTAACAGCGTTTCCGCAGCAAGCACGGTTAATTAGAGTTAACTCCTTGCATATATTGCACTGGGACTAGCATAAATAACCAGCAAGGCGAGAGAGGTGTGGACTGCTTGTCTGGGAGTTCTCATAGCCTTTGTCATGCTCTGAACTACCCGGGGCAGCTTCACTGTTAGGGCCTGCACGTGGCCTCCCCGACTGCTCTGCAGCCCGTCCGCATTTTCGCTGATGTGACCCAGAGCACACCTGGACCACGAGGCCTTTCACCAAGCGCAGCAATTTACACTTCTGCGATGTCCAGCTGATTTCTGAAGCAAATACAGCTTGTGTGAGCTTGTTGTGTTTGTGGGTGCTTGTGTGTTCTCTGCTCCCCCCAAAATTTCTGAACCTACTGGCCATTTTCAATTAAATTTAGCACAGTCCTCACAAAAAGTACATTTTGATGAACAGACTTGTACAGGAGCGTCATCAGGGAAACTTCATTGGTGGCAAAGAAGAAAGGCTTAGAGTGAAAGAGCTAGGAAGAAGAGATGCAAAAGAGATTCAGACAGCATCATTTCAGTCTTCGAAGGACTATCTCAACACAGAAATGGTTACTTCTAAATGGAGGCACAGATTTCCAAATGTTCTGTCATGGAGAAGAAACTGCTGAAACCTTCATTTGGAAAATTCTGTTTCTTCAAGCACCTGCTATTCAAAGGATGTCTAACTGCAGAGGCCAAAGAATGGTCCCCTCTCCACACACACATAAAAATGAAACAGAATTATAAAAAGGAAGGAAGGAAGGAAGGAAGGAAGGAAGGAAGGAAGGAAGGAAGGGTTTTATCTAAAGCTTTCCCCTAACAAAAAAGATCATTTACGCCTCCACACACACACACACACACAAAAAAAAAAATTACAGAGGCTATTTTATAAGAATAGTAATTCAGTCTTATAGGTCAAACTATCTTCTGTAAAATGGTTTAGTTTAACTGCCGCTCTTTGTCCCAGACAGGGCTACAGGCATGATTTTCTGATGCTAATAATACCCAATGGGTCAAAATAGTGATTTTCACAGGCTTTTCTGACCCTTGAAAGCTTAAGTTTTTACTAAAAGGTAGCACTACAAATCCATCTCAGATGAGCAACAGCACACTAAAATAGAGGAGTGTCATGGATGATTTATTCCCCTCTAGGAAGCTTGAGTGATCCTAATATTAAGAAAAATAAAGTCCAACATGGTAAAAAAGGAGAGTAATCTCAACTAGATTTTTATAAAAACAGTTCTCAAATGAAAACCGTGTTGATAATAAGTAGCAAGCTGGTGCAAATGCTCTGCCTAACTTCTGGGGTGCAATTAAAGACTGTGATGAAAAGTAAACTTCTGCCTTGCAAAAGAGAGATAATTTAGACCATGCTTCAGCATCCACATTCCATTCGGTCTTGGCTTCTCCAGTGAGAATGTGAATGAAGAACAGCAACTGCAGAAGCAAATGAAGACAGTAATTTTCCTGATGGATGACTGGCCACTAGGAAGCCTCCTAGTGCCCTCCACCTCACTTAATATAGGCCTTTGACCTAGTGAAAGAATGCAAAAATCCCTTTGGGGCATGACTATGAATATTACCAAGTATTTTTAAATACTAGTTTTAAATACTGTTTTCAGAACCTTCCAGATTCAAAACTTATACAGGAGAATGCTGTAAACCTTCTAATATGGTACTAAAAATCACTGTCCTGAAAGTATTAAGTTTAATATGCTCTTGCAGTTTACTTATGATTAATGTGAGCATTAATTCTAAAGCATTTATATGCTTTGGTTCTAATAACAAAGTATATCTTTTGCTCTCTTTTCCTTAGTGAGTAGCTACAAATGTGTAAAGATAGAAGTGAGTAGCTACAAACATGTAAAGATAGAAGAAGCCTACAAGAAAGGAGGCAGTGCGGTCCAAGCGGGATCCAATTCAAATACAAGGAAACAATGGGAAGTTCACAACAACAACAACAAGAGTGTATTGAATACATGCAAAGAAAAGACCACCCTATGTGTGTGGTATATATTTGTGCTAAGTCTCACATCTTTTCTGTGATATATATTTTTTACAAGGTTCTAAGCTTTTTTATGAGGTGAATAAAACGCACAAGAGCAAAATCTCAAGCAGTTAAAGGGCAGTGGTAGATGTCTCTGCTATGCATTTGCTTCTAATAGAATTCCCATTCCCTTTCCTTGAGCAAATCAAAACCGTTTTTGGAAAAAGTTCTTTAGAGACCAATGAGCGAAATTATCCTTTCCCAAAGGAAGGAAAGAGACATTAAATGTTTGGAAACCTGCCCCTAAACATATATGTGCAAATGCACTGCTGAGCAAATGAGGTGTACAGTAGTTCTGATGAAATCCTGTATGATTTCGAGCTTTAGCTGAGAGACTTCAAAGGGCCTGCTACAAAAACATGTTCAAAATCCCACACCACCTTGCACTTTGCCATATGAGCTTATTCAATTTATTCTGGAGAGATAGTCTATTCCGTCGTCTCAGTTTAGCTAATTGGTTTTATGTCTAGTCAACCATTTTGAAATCAAAAGTTCTTTTGTTCCAACATTAGCGAGAGGTCTAGTTCTCTTCTCCTCCCATCAAGAATCTTTAATTTAAATCAGGGATCACATTCTCCAGACCAAGTCTAATTTTTCACTCTTCTGTCTTGCTCCTTTTTTTTCCCCTCTTTTCAAAAGCAGTTTTTGATTATATTCAATGAAGATGTTCTTCTAAGGATGTGGTAGGTCCAACAGGCTTTGGTTATTCCTTGTAGGGCCTCTGAACCTGTCACTGGTAAAGGAGGGATGCTGGCCTCCAATGTGTGGGAGAAATGACTAAAATGAAGCACATGACAAAAATTAGCAAAAGGAAAAAAAAAGGAAACTTGAACACATGGAAAGAATTTTGGTGGAACAAATAAGATTTGCTGGACTCTTCTCATATGATTCAACAATTCTGTTGTTACATTGCAAGATGCAGTAATGGAAAACAGAGCAACAGTTAGAGGGTGGGAGGTAAAGTGAAAACAAAACAATATGTTACCTTGTAATGCAGAAGAGGTGAGTGCAATGTGTTTACGGTGCATTAAAATGCATCACTCGCTGAGGTAAAATCCTTCCTAAAATACTTTCATTCATTTTGCTTTTTACATGTAAGGTATTAGCACAAGGTCTGTGTCTTAGAAAATATTCTGAGAGAATATTCTCAGGAGAAAGGATTGTTGCCCTGCTTCATCTAATAATCTTCATAATCACAGGGTCTGAGCAGAAGTATTTCTCTGGAAAATATCTATGCCTGCTTCAGAAGTATGTTCCTGTAAACTCTGCTAACCGGCAGAAGTGAGAATGTTGCCACATTGCCTGACATGGGGGTCTCAGCTATGAGTGAAGCTTTGAATTTTCTAGAGCAGGGTTCCTTAGCTTTCACCACTCATTTTTATTATACTTGCAGCACTTTTCAGTGAAGATGTCCATTCTGCTAACATTTTCCACACTACGTTTAGAGCCGTTCAATATTTGTGGCTCCTACTGAAACGATTTGGCTTTACCAAAGACGCTAAACTGGAATAATAGCTTTCACCTTATTAGCGTAGATTTCTGGTCCTGAAAGACATGAGGAAAAGTTCAAAGACTCATTGGTGACTAAAAAAAAAGGCACTAACTAGGCACTGGAGAAAGCTAGGCGTTCCCTTGTATGTGGGAGTCTAGGAACATTCAGTTCCAAAAGGGTTAGACAACAAATAATTAGTTACATTCGAGTGAAAGAGATGAGAAAGCAAATAAAAAAAAAACTCAAGGGTGAGAGTATGGTTTTTATCTTCCAGAATTTAGACTAGTGATATTATTTTGAGAAAGTAGGAAGCCAATTTTGGAAACCTTCAAGTTGCCGATTCTTATCCTGGTGTGTCTGCCCACAACAAGGTCCACACCAGGTTAGGGTGTTTGGTCCTCAAACACAGAGTCTGCTCCATGAGCTCATCGCTGACTCGAGGGGGCTACAATGTTGTGTCTTTTATTGGCTTCTCTATTGAATTCTCTGTGCATCAAATCTGCTGTTCGTGGACTTGAAGCAAAAGGCTCCATTCCCACTACGCAAAAGCGGCAGTGTAAGCAGAAAAGCGCTTAGCTTTGAGTGTTTTAATAATCTTAATCCTAAAGATTAAGGCAAAACAAACCTTACGCTCTAAATACAGTCTCCTGCCTCTATTTCCCTCCTTTTATTTTACTTATTTTTCACTCTCTGAACAGTAAGCTCAGACATGCTCTGAATTTGGATGACAATTTGGGGGAGTGTACACATTTTTCCAGCATTTTTTTTCCTGCAAATAACAGTCTCATACGCAATCTTCTTCGGCCTTGTGCAATCCCATGTTAAGGAGTCTCGTTCTGTAGAAGTTAAGCTGAGAGTTTTTCCCTAACCAGGTATTCAAGTGGGGAACTGCAGAGTTGGACACCACTGTGCCAAAGGCAGCACTTCTGTTGCTGGGCTTCCAGGTTTCATACACAGAGATCATTGCCTGAGATTCATAGTAACCACTGTGCAAGCATCAAAAAGCAGTTAATGGAGGAGTTAATTAATTCCTTCTTAGCAGAGGGTCCCAGATACCCTCTTACCTGCTTTCTGACCCCATCCATTTTGCAGCATTTGGCCTCAAAGTGGAGAAAGTTCTTGCACAAAACAACACTCAAAGGATGAACTAAGAGAACCGTCAGTGCAGCCCGAGTTCAGAGCAGCTTCAGTGTGGAAGTGCAGCCACAGCACACGGAGCTTTGCTTGAAGTGGAGACCCCGGAAGCTGCTTAGGCTCTTTGAGTGTGTCAGGTACATAAGCACCTTGATATAGCTCCCCGACAGTGACCTCCGGAATGGAGGCTCTTGCACCCATTTAAGACTTGAAGCAGCCAAATAGTCCCTGCTTAGTGCCTGCTTACCTTGGAAACCTTTGAAGACTTGGCCTTTTACCTCATGAAGAACTAGATCAGCACTTTAGGAAAGCCTTTAGTGAAGCAAACGTATTTTCTTGCCATGATTATGCTCGGTTTGCCTGATAGATTAATTTCAGACATGGTGGGTGAGAGAGGACTTTTGAATTTCCACCACACCCACCCAATCTGAACTGTAAGAAGCTTTCTCTGATCCCCCCGCCTCCTCTTCACCAGTGCCACCTGTAAGAGAGCAAACCTCGAACTCACACAGACACAGTTATATAAACTGACATTCCAGTTAATAGTCACTTTGGAAATTCCCAAGCTATGAGCTGTCCTGCAATCTAGAAACTGTGGTTTCCAAACACAAACTA
The DNA here is from genome assembly GCA_013398735.1 of Nothocercus julius. Lineage (NCBI taxonomy): Eukaryota > Metazoa > Chordata > Aves > Tinamiformes > Tinamidae > Nothocercus > Nothocercus julius. Next base: position 1,676,186 of record VZSV01000071.1, read on the forward strand.
AATCACAAACCACTCCACAGAGTCTCGCAAACATTCCTTGTGTCATTGTTTCAAAAAAGAAAAAAAAAAAAATCTTGTAATAATATTTTAATCCCACAAACACAAGAGCTTGTCTGTCGTAGCACGTAAAGACTATCCAATGAGTTAGGAAAACATTCCAGCAAGCACTCCACTTCCATGCATTGACAAAACTTTATCAGGACTACTGGAAAAAGTTCTGTGCGAGGGCAGAACAGTTGCTGGGTTACCTATAGCACTAGTAACAATCACACATAGGCTTTATGGGGGGCAGTTCTGTATTCCTGTTATGGGACATACTACATTCGTGGACAGGTTTTTAAAAGTGTCCCCTTAATGTTTCTGCTAGCCACTGAAAACGAAATTTTGCCTATGGAACCAATACACGTAATTTTTTTTCCTCCAGACATCCATCAATCCTGCTAAAAGTAATATTACTAAGCCTAAAGCCCAGATCTCTGTGCTAAGTGCTCCACAAAAGCATAGTGACACGTACTCTCTACTGACAACAAGCTTGTTACTGAATAGACCACACTTGACAAGAAATTGTTACTACTCATGAAAAATCAAAACTGGTGGTATCTTCATGCCATGGTATCTTCAAAAGCCCAAGCCAGAAAGAGTTAAGGCCCAGAGTTTTTTTCCACAAAGTTGCATGCCTGAATATTGCTGCCCATCATGCACCTGTGGCTTACATTGCTGACACAGTGTTGTATGATGATAAAGGTAAACGCTATTGGCCCTTCTCACAGAACGTGCCCAGAAAGTGCAAGGCACAGGCTCTAGGTCTTCTCCAGGCTCAAGACCAAACTCGTATTCCCACCTTGCAGACAGGACTAGACCTCCCCTCCTGTAGCTGTGCCTCTTTGCAGGAGCCAGTCAAGCTCTTTGGGTCTTCAGGACAGTAAGCAGAAGAGCCTGGGTAGCCTAGAGATGAGGGCACTCAGTCCTGCTTCTACTTTCAGAGCATTTTAGTCTGAACTTCTTAAAACTGAAGAGACCAGAGTTGCCCACAAACACTGGAGTTTCACAGCCACCGGCTCGTACAGCAGACCCATCCTGGATTACTTTCTTCCTTCTACCACTTTTTCCAGCACCTCCTCTCATTAGGGTGTTTCCTCTCTGGTTCTACAAGACAGCCTGTCCCAACGGGACATCACCCGGTACCACCCCGCTGAGACAAAGACTGCTGTGAAGGGTATCACTGAGCTTCTTGGCAATCCTCCCTCTCATTCTCCTGGACTTTCTGACATCCTTAAACAACTGGCTTCCTAAATCAGGACCTCTGAGAAATAGGGGTAGGATGACATCCTGCAAGATCATTTGAAATCTCCCCAAAGTAACCTGTACTTCTGGAAAACGTAGCATGCATTGGTGAAATTATCACCTAAAAAATTTTGTTGCCTGATGATTATTCCTGGCTTGATTGAGGAAAATCTAGAACCTCATAGTAATGCTTCATGGTAAAAGGTGGAAGGCCAACATAAAAGGAATCAATCCAAGCACAGTTATTTTGCCTGTGGTCTCTTCCACCTAGAGTGTCTCACAGCGAAACATTCTGAAGCAATAAATAAAACTAAAAGTTTCTCACATTTAATTCCATAGCAGATTACAGATGTCTGCAAAAGTAAAATACCCAAATATTTCAGCCCACAAAGATTCCAGGAAAGTGACAGGAGTTTGAGTGCGTCTGGAAAACACAGTCTATTAACTTTCTGGAGTTTCAGGACATAGAGAAAATTCTGAATTTTGCTTGGTCAGCTGAAACAATTTAAGGAATAAGTGTCTCCAATTTTGTTGCCAGAACTTTAACAAAGAATTTCATGTCAACCTTAAGTGAAGGTATGGCTGTGTAATTGCAGACAGTCTTAGTCCTCCTCCCTGGCTTTTACAGTAAGGTGATATGAGCCTTGGAGAACAAGGCATCTTTCAGCTTTATTGAAATTTGGAAGCTAGAAGAATGCTAACAACTAAAATAAATTCATGAAAAAAGCAAGCTGAAACAGAGATTTTACTTGTTTTCATATTAATGCTGCTTTTGACACTGTCCTGTTCACAGGTTAGTTCTTGCAGAGCTTGCAGAGCTGAATTAATTTTTTTTTACAGGCCAACACTTCTACTTTACACCTTACACGTTTCAAAGGCTTATGTATTGAATCATGTTCCAAAATATTTTTAGATATTTTGTCATGCCACATTGTGATGTTTGTGTCTACATAAAAAAGCAATCGACATCTGATCAGAGAGGTTGGACATTCTCATTTCATCCTGTTATCCAGCACGCATGAGGCTCTGTGAAAATGCACCATAAATTTAAGAGAGAATTTGGAGGGCAGAATGTTCCTGAAGAAGCTTTTGCTGACTCTGCAGGCATCCTCCTTGGGGTGGATGTGGTTCACCAGCAAGCCCAGTTCAGCCCCTCACAATTGTCACTGGTAGGAATCTGCAGCTATTTAATTATTCTTCTAAAAAATGACAAAAATGCTTTAAAGTTAGAGCCTGGAATAATAAAAACATGCAGGCTTCTACAGAGAAAGTGAGTTTGGGGGATCCTTTGATATGCTTTGTTTATTGTTGTAAGTAGTTGCAAACCACAGTCTATTTTCACTGTTGCTCGGATATGAGCTTCACATCTGGCTCTCGGAGTTGGTGTCGGCTTGTTTGGAGAATTCTCCAGTGATCTGGGCAGCCCTGTGTGCAGCTCTGGGATTTCTTCTGTTCTAACCTCACACCAGAGGCTCACAAGTAAAGCCCATTAACAACACCCAAGGTCTCCAGCTCGGCCCAGAGCTACTTAGTCCATACACAACTTTGAGAAAAATACAAGATTAGCATTAGTGTTTGGCCAGTTTGGTCTTTGTAAACCACTTTGACCAAAACCATCACAGTCTTGTTTGTTTGCCCATGTCCAATAAAATAGCACATTTTAGTGGTCAACCCTACTGTTGTCTTCCCCACAAGTCCCTTAGAAAAGTCTGATGCATGAAGGCACCTTATTGTCCAAAGCTCAGCGAGTCTGGCAGCCCTTTTTTAACTGCTGGCAAACATGGAGGTGACAGGAAGGGGCAGTATCAGGAAGCAACTTGCACTGCAGCACAAAGAAAGCGCTTGGCATCTCTATGGTGCTGCTGGAAATAAAAAGAGGGAAGGCCAGTAATTTAACTGAGAATGAGTCAAAAGCAATACAGCACTAGAGAAGGTTGGGCATAGCTCACTACCACAGCTACGTCCTGTAACTCTGTATTCATACCACTGCAATGCTTCAGTCCCAGCCGGAGTACTAAGGCCAAGACTCATTCAGTTGACTTCCATCTCTGTCTCCCACTGTTAGGGCCCTCTCGTACATGCGATGCAGTGCTGGGGGTAATGTCTGTCCTGCTCCATGACCCATCTGCTGGAGGAGACTGGTCTGCATCACCTACAGGAAGGCAGGCAGCCTGCCCTCAGGACATGAGCAAGGTTTGTGGCAATGCCACGAAGGAGCTACAACGCGAGGGAGATGTGCACGCACCACAAAGCATATTCCATCATCGAAACAATGTCGCTCTCTTCCTTACATCCTCTCTCCATCTTTTTCTCACCAAGTCTTGTCCAAAAAGAGAGAGAAAATTAAGCATCCTGTCCCCATGAGCTTTGAGTCCCCTTGCCAAACTGAACGTATCCACAGAAAGAGGCTCTGCCCTCAAGAACTGATAGTCTAAACAGGCAAGGGGCACTGCCCACAAGCTGAAAATAGAAAGCTGAACCACAGAGAGATTAAGGTCCATTTCCACAGAAGTATTTACAACTTCAAGGGCCAGGTTGGAGTTTAAACTGAAACTCAAATCCAAAGTCTGAAACTTAGAAACTCAAAACCTTAAGAAGCTTGCAATGTCGTTTGCCAACGCGGATGTTAACTTTAACCTTGACATTGCTCATTATTTCTTGGGCCCTCAAAGTCTCCACGAAGGCCAGTGTCCTAATACCACATCCAGGTCTGTGTGCTGTGAGCACAGTACAACTCATGGAAACGCCTAACACTCTAAAAACAAAGATGATGAGTTCCATGATCTAAAGAGAATGTTGTTGGTTTTGAAACCTAGGCTATAATATTTATGTTTTATGTGTGGATTTGGAAAATGGAACACTTAATAAGTTTCTAGACCAGAAATGTATTTCTAATGTGCTTCATTTAGTTATGAAACTCCTTGCAAACCACACAATCTGTATTTTTATTTTCTGAGGATTTTTTTTTTTTAATTTGTCCAGATGGTCAATGAGCCAGAATACTTCATACACTGCACATGCACGAAAGAGCTGTAAGTAGGACCTTCTTATGGAGAAAGATTCCTCAAGTTTTTGATAAATCAGGGCTCATTTTTTTAACAGATTTTTGACATGGAAACTTTGGACTCTGCAAATTAACGTCAAACTTCAGAAAAGAACCAGTAATTATTAATGTAAAACTACTTATTTTATATTGAGAATTGAAAAAAAAAATCTGAAAAAGTGACTATATCTGTGAATAAAAATAATTTTATGTACATTTCTGGATTTGAGTGATAGTGGACTCTAGTTTAAAACCCTTAAAACCAGGAGAACTGCAAAGAGTGCCTCTGTATCCACATTCTGTATTCTGGATCCAGATCTTAAGAGCCACTGGCATTCTATTCTCCTTGAGCTGCTCCTGTGATTTAACAACACCTTGCTTAAGGCAAAAGATCTTTCCTTTATTACCACTCATAATGAGATGGCATTTCTTCCTTTCTCCTGCCCATTGCAATAGCAGTTCTCCACTGCTTCACATAAGTTATCTCCTGCATCCACTGGGTACATGTACACCTTAAAAAAAAAGTCTTCCCAATTTAGTGTAAACTCCTGCTCGCCAATCACATACATGTTATATAAACACCAGTTCCCTACCAGGCTGTCCTTTGGAGTGAGCTGATGAATTCCTTCTGAAACAAAGCCCAGGTGCAACTCTGGCTACAGTTAACTTAAAGGAAGGCTCTTAAAAGACACAGTGAACCAAACTGCACCATTTTTAGCTCACCTCTCTGCCAGAGCAGAGTAGTTCTCCACTATCTCAGCAACATTTCTACCCTTGGGCAACCCCACATGCTCAAGGACAAGTCACAACTTCATGGTTTTAGGAACCTCACTCTGCTAGGCTGCAGCACCTATTTAAGACACATCATTTTAAACATTTTGAGCTATAAAAGTACTCAATAATTACAATGTCTTTGGATCATGGGACAAAATGAAGCCCGGGACCAGGTGCTATATGTAGTGAACACGGCAAGCCAGTCCTCACGCAGCTGGACCAGACCAGTCTGTGCACACAGGTCATTCTATAATGATGTACCCTAGGAAATCATTCCCTGGGGATATATTTAAATAGGTACCCTTACACACATATACATGTATGGATGCACAAATATATATATTTAAGGATTCAGTACTGGAAATCATTTATTAATTAAAGCTACGTTAAGCTAAAGTGCAAATAATAGGATGTATTGATAATACCCACAACCCTTGACACATTTACACATCTTTGTAAAACATAAAGTGAGGAAATGGAATAAGAATCCTACTTAATCATTTAACAACTAGCTTAAATCAGAAGAGTATTCAATCCCTTTATTCTTCCACCAGGGATCAGAGAGAGACAGAAACACAGACTCCTCACACCCCTAAAAATCAAACGTATTCCTGTACTCTTAGCTATTCACCTAGGATGCCTGCTTCCCAAAGGAAAGGATGGTTGGCTGCATTTTCGTAATTCCTGCATTTTGGTAATTCCAGAAGCACATGCTGAACCAGAATACTGTTAGACAATTTAGCATGATCCTGCCACAGTGCAACACTGAGACACTGGACACTTCTTTATTTTTTAAGGCTGCACCCTTAGGAAGTGAACATAGGCCTGGAAGACATGAAACAAGTTAGGACACAGTTTTTAAAATGTATTTCTACTTAACTTTGGGCTCACCACGTAAACAAGCTATGCCAATAATGCTTGAGAGCGAGCAAGCTGAAACAGAGTTTGGATCCCAGCAAGATATTAGAGCACCTCCATCAGAGTGTTCCCAAGACACAACAGCCATGTCTTAGTAACGGCCTCAGGGACCTCTCCAAATGAAAAAAGCAAAGCCAAACTCTACTGTCCACTTACTAAGAACCTCAGAGGCCTAAACATAAACCTACACCTCACTGTCAACAGTTGACAGAGCAGAAGTAGCACTGCCTTTCAATTGCCATCCACTGCCAGGAAAAGCTCATTTTTCAGTGAAAATAGGACAAGTTACTGGACCACACAATAAGCAATTCACCAGGACCAAATATTTTAAGTATTCCACATGTTGATGACTGTCACCAACACTCTGGCAGTCTTTCTATCACCACAAAACTTCATGAGACTTAAAAAAACTGCATTATTGGTGCACTTTTGGTCATGCATTAGTACAAAAGAAACTGTTTAGGAAAAGTCTTAAGATAAAGGACAGATGATACACTCCATTCTTTAAGCAACCTACTGTCATTTTTCATATATGGAATATTCAGTGTTTCCGAACCATGCAGGCAGGTTCTGCATCTGAATTGAGATCAATCTCTTCATCTCAATGCTCAAGCATCATCCTGGCCAAAAAATGAATGCTTAGTTTCTATCAGAACACAGATTACCTTTTCTTCTTAGGTTAGAGCACAAACAGCAACTACAACAAAGATCTACTATCTACAAGTCCTACCTTCCTTCTTACTGATACCAGAAAGATTCTCTAACAAGCTTAATATTAAAAAAGTGCCCCAAAAGTGCACTACAACTGTTCACCAGGAGATGTGCATCTCTTCTGCAAGATGAACAGTCACACACATAAAATGGTTGGAGAGGGGTGCAGCTCTCTAAGTTGCATGTTTTATAAGAAAATGAATCTGTGGACCCCCCAAAAAAAAAAAAAAAAAAAAAAAGGAATGTACACAAGCTTAAATATTCTATTTTTTTAGAAGAGAAAGCAGTATTACAAAATCATTTTTCAGTCAGGAGTTTTCCCATTAAGTAGTTTCAAATTCAAGGGGATGTTGGTCTAAGATGAGCACATTCAGTAAAGCATTTTCATGTAACAGTTTAAATGCAGTCTGATGGACTTGACCAACTTGCAAAAGACTCTTGGTACTACCAGCTCTGTTACCTCCTATCCAAAACCAGATCCACTGCTGCAAAGGAGCAACTACTCAGGCAGAAATCACAACCCTCATTTTGGCACCAGAGCCTGGAGACAAAACTCTTTCCACTGCCTGTGATTTGCCCAGGTAGTCCAGGGCTCACACCAACTTTGCAAAAGTCGGCAGGAGGAGATGTTGGAAGTGAAACGAAGAGAGATCCAAATAAATAATGTTTCATGGAACACTGCAATTTTTAATTTTGCCTATAGCATCATGGCTATTTCAACAAAATTGTAGCTAAGAGAACAGCTGTATTAAGTATGTCCCATAAATTAAAAAGTTATCTCATTAGTTCTATCAGTTCTTTCAAAAATTTCTTTCCTCTTCAGCTTTGCATTACCACTGTAAGATGTTACTCCTGCAATGTAAGGATGAAATAGTATGCCAGCAAAAGAGTAACCTACACACTGCCAAGACCAGCAAAAGTCAATAAATCTCAAAGCTTTTTCTGATTTAATTCTAGCTTATAAATGGTGGAGGTTTTGCAAATTTTATGGGCCATCTGCAGGCCTAACACAATTTATGTCCTCAGTATTACATCAGATCTCTAAACTCTATTTTCACTAAAAAGGGGAAAAAATCTATCTTCTTACAACCCAATTCTATCAGTGAATCAGTAAGTAATAAAAGCAGATGTCTTTTCACGCTTCCTCAAATGGGGTGTTCTTCCATGTTGCTACAACGAATTTAGGCCTTTTTAATGTTCTCCCTTCTGCCTTTTTCTGATCTCCTTTCAAACTCAGCAGAGCAGTGGTGAGTAAAGTCCTCTCAGGGTGCAAGACGTGACCTAAACCTTTACCCAAACCACAAGCCAAAATGCTTGTGGTTTGACAAAGTTTGGTTAACACTTTTTTTTTTTTTTTTTCAGGTTTTGGCTCAGATTGGATATTTCTCAGTAGAGTTTTTGTCACTTTTACTTCCATTCTTATGAGATTTCCCTTTCTGATTTTGTATAGCTGTAAGTCTCAAATCATCTGGATATCCTGGGCACCCAGACATTTTTAAGAGGGCAAATGAAACAGGACATACCTTGTTTCTCTCGCACACTTAAGTAATCCTATAGTAGTCAAAATCCTCAGTTATGAGACAGACATTCATATGGTTTCTGTGCATCACTCAACACCTGCCCATGCTCAAAATTCTCAAACTCCTCAGCAGATCAATACTAACACTAAAGTCACATGTTAAAATCAAGAGTTAGACTGGAGTTGACATTTTTGGTTTCTGGGCATCGTCCTTATTGAATATTCTGCTTTGATGACTTGCTTTTATTTTTAACTCCAATAATTCTAGTTAAAGAAATTCAAGTAGAAAAGCTTGGAAGCTCTTTAAGTTAAACAAGATGATGTTTATTGGCATAAGGGTGCCACCTATTGTCATGACAATTGAGTCAAGAAAATCTTCAATAGACCTTTTGGGAAAGCGCATCCCTGCCCCTTCCTTCTTTACATCACTTCAGTCCTTAAGATAAATCAGTTTTGGCAGGAATATGTTTCTGCACGTAACACATGCAGCACACAGATACATCGCCTCCCGCAGAGACAGGGATCTCCGGCAGTGGCGCTACAGTTATCGTTTCAGACGTGGCTTAGAAGCAGGTCTGCGATACACATTCCTAGGGTAACAAATACTGCTCCAAAAGGGCCTTTAGGCACCCATCTCTATGCAAATATGGTATACATAAATTGCATAAATAAAAAAATGGGCAGGATTCTTGTTCGTACAAACATATATATTTGACAAAAATGTGTCTAACACTGCTCAGTTTGAGGGATTATTGGAGTTACAAAACCTTGAGGCTGGTTCAATAACTAAATTCTATTAGGTACCTAAATCAGATGTTTTCATACATCTTCTTTGGTGCTTGCTGACATCCTCAAGTGTCTAAATGCCTTTGTAAGCCTTATCCTGTGACTACAGAAATTCTATATCTTCATGAAACAACTGAAACAAAGTGTGTAAGTCCAATACAGCTACAAGTAAAAGAGCCAGCAAGTTGTTCAGCTCACAGTGCCTGTTCATGATGTACTACCCCTCCAGCCTAGCAAACCTCTTCTGTTTTACGCAAGGAATATGCTGCCAGCCATAAGTTCTGGCCTGAAAACACTGATGCTGCAAAACACGGCTTTTAAATTGAGTAATTTAAGTTTTTTATTAAATTATTATTTCAAAATGGTTTTAACATTTTATTCAAGCTTTTTTATTTCAGCATCTTGTCAACATACTTGATATATCACGCTGTTCTTCCCTCCCCTTTCTCTCCCTTTTTTTCCCTTACTGGCCTTTTCTCATCTGCAGTTCTGCCCTCCCTCCCCATAAAATCTGAGGGAAACAGCAAGTAGGCAGCTCTGCTTAAAGCCCTGCAAGCCCTGGTGTTCAATGTTGAATACTGCACAAACAAGGATTATTTTACTTAAGCTATTCCAGCACTTTGCATGGCTCTTCTAAGACACCAGTACACAGGCAGATACCTGTCTCAGAATATTTATTTGGTTTTGCACCTATTTGTGCTAGACTTGAAGCATCTGGTTGTTTAAAGTTTTTCTTCTTTCCATGCCCAAGAAAACTCATCAAATCCAAAGTGAAGCAGTGGCATCTTTTAGGGATTGTACATGTAGGGAAAAACGGACCAAAGACAAGAAAAAAAGGTTTCACTTCACCTCAGGCAGAACCAGCCTGTGAAATACAAATGCCACCACTGTTAACCTGCTTGTTGAATACACCTGAGCAGACACAAAAGCTCACAGCTGTGAGCCTGGAAAGTTGACATCGTGACTAGTGTCATCATTTTTTTTCCTCAAGACCTGAATCCCAAAGACCCATGTGTCAATTGGGTTCTTTTTTGGCTACTATTTTTTAAAAAAAAAGAGAGAGAGAGATAGACCACAGGAGTCCTTACTTCCATACTCATGCTATCTACAGTTAAAGACTTAAAGGAGAGGCCTGGGTTCAGAGCATCCTCTCCCTCTGGAGCCAGTTCAGGTAATTGATAATCAGTAGTAGCTGCTATCTGCAACCTGTAGTATTTGCTTCATGGGTACAATACACGAGACTCAAAAAGAGCCTGGGGCAGGATTGATTTCAGGGCTTGGGGAATATTTCAACAGCAAAGACTCTGCCAGCAAAGCAGCATACAGCAAACACATGCTCCATCCCAGCTGGTAATACCTGCAATGAACTTCTTTATTTGACTGATCAGCAGCTGAGATGAAAGGCCTGTTTGTCTCTACCCTGAATGGAGGAGTGTAAGGAGAACAGCTGTTCCTAGTAAGAGACTCTAATCTTCAATTTGACCAACTAATGGAACTCATGTCTTCATTGCTGCAGCTGCATTACGTTGTGGTAGCCATCTCCCCCCAGATTAAACAAGAATTAAAATAGCCAGATTGAGGTTTATTTGTCTTGGTTCCCGCTAAAAGATAAGCTCTGTGTAGACTGTAAGGAGTCATAAAAAGTCTAAAAAAAAAAAAAAATTTTTTTTGATAAAATAACAGTTAGTCTCTTAAAGGGTATAAATTCTGAGCCTTTTCTCTGAGTGCTTTACAAGAGCACTCATGTAACCCGTTCCATGTCCTGCTGTCACAGGAGTTCTGCTGGCTAGAGTGGAAAGAACTGAGTAAATTAAGACTTAACTTAAGGCATAAGCACATTTATCCTGGTTAAGTGAATCTATCTTGCTGAACTAGAAGTTATACTGAAACTAGAACAGTATGTGCAGAAGATACCCTAACACTGGCCTCAGCAGCACAGGGCCATTGCTTAGATGAATAAGAAATATTGAACACATCTACTTTAGGACACTTCACCTCTGTAGCACACCTGACTAATTTACTCCCATCAACAAGAAAAACACATATCCTTTCAAAAAAAAATATTACTGGTGCTGCACTTGATAAATAATAAAACACTGAGGGTGGATAAAACAAAAGCAAAATAAAACTAGTCGGTAGCATTTGGCTTGAGCTCCCTGCTTATTCAGCATTCCCTTTGCTGGGAATTCAATGCATGCTGTTGTCAGGTGGTGTCAATATACAATTTCCTTTATCAATTCAGCCAGCTCTTTCTTTACTCCCTTCTCCTACTCCAAATTCCATTTTCCTCTTGAATAGAGGGGGGGAAAAAACACCAAGAAAGCAAACATAGTCTCTGACTCTCAACACTCTTCCATCCCTTGGAATTCAACATGCTGTTGTATACGACTTGGTTTCCATTTACATGTAAAGTTATTTTCTTGGCAAACACAAGCTTGGAGCTGGCTAGTGAAAAATCTCTCCTCTGCTTTATTTTGCCCACCTGCTTGCCTTCAAAAGCCAAAAATCACAGTCTGATGTATGAGGGGAACAAGAGCAATGATTCAGTTGCCTGCCTTCTCCATTTATTTGCACTGCATTTACTCCAAGCACGCACATCAATTCCCCTGCTTGTCTAGTCTTTCTGCTCTACTGACACAGCAGCGTGATTGACACCATCCATTGTCCACTCCAAAATGAACAAACATGAAATGACACCAGAAAGATGCCTCTGTCCAACATTTCTGACTAGAGAGGAGGGAAGAATGCTCTTATTCTTGCACTAATTCCTGACGGAAAATATAACCACTATCTGTCTGGAAATATGAACCACAGCTTGTCTCTAATGCAAATCTCACTTGAGAGCTGAGAGCCACCTGATCAAAAAGCCCTCACCACTAAACAACTAGAATTAGTTTTACAAATAAAAAGGGTAGTAATAATCTATGGAACTGCATGCTATGGAAGTGGGTAAAAACTACAATGAAAAACTGAGCCATCTTCCATCACCGGCTTCTTCATTTGTGTACACAAGAGCCACGCTCTGGTGCGCGGCCGTGCTCGTATTGAGAAACCTGACGTGGGAGAAGGTCCTTCAAGCCCGTCTTTGCTGGCTCCCTTATCCACTGGGCGCCAGCACGTGGCTCACGTGTCTCAGGGGTCTTTAGAGTGGGACCAAGGGAGCAGCATAGCGGCCCCAGCCAAAGCAACAGACGCCCCGACATGAATGATATGGGAAAGTACAAACATGTCTTTAAGTACTGGAGAACCCTCCTGCAGACCATCAGCACACAAAGCATGTGTGCTCTTTTAAAATTGTTAATTCGTAGCAGGGCACTTTTACCCTTCACAGCCTCAAACTGAGGACTACGAAGAGGGCATGGAAGAAGAGCTACATGTCAGCATCACTCCTAAAATAAGTAAAGCCTTTTGTGGTACCATTCACTGAACTTAATGATATCTTCTAAAGCTAGTGAAGCCAATGGCTATATTGGTTTTGATAGACATGGGATTCTGAACTCATGTAAGATCAAATATAAAGGTACCCACTAGGCCTCAATTCTGCTGTTCCTAAAGCCAGTCACAAAAATCAAACAAGAGGTAGAGAAGCCTCACTTGGCAAAATAACCACTCTTATTCTCATTAAGTCTATTACAACCTTGCAAGACACTGCAAGTTTGCCTCACACTTGCAGTGAAGAGTCTGCTTAGCAGTGCTAGCAAGAAATACAAATACTTTCTCAGCCAAATGCAGACTAATACTATACTGGCAAACTGTACTGGCAAACATGCTCTCCACCTTAGTTTGGGAACAGTTAAAACAGTTTAAAAGTGTAACACCAGTGGATAAACTCTGTAGCATGCTGTACAGCCAAAAAGTAATGTTTGAATTCATGTGGGGAAACATTTTTGTGCGTTGCAAGGACCAAAACTCAGCCTCGAAGCCCCATGGGAAAGCTGATCTGGAAATACTGTATAATTCTGTCTTAGTTGCCTCATGGAGCTGGAGTACAAACAGGTGACGTATTGTGTATTCTGGACTTCTCTTTGGAAAACTGGGCTCTAAACCACAAACATTTGTACACAGTCTCACCCTCTCACCAGGGCCATCATCTGTGAAAAAAAAAAAAAGTGCAGGAAATTCAGTGTGACAAGAGGATTTCCACACTTAGGATTTTGATACTTACCCTGACTCTGGGTAAGCCTTATTTAAAAACAGAAAAGCCCAGCTCCTGGAATCTTTGAATTTCTGAGAATTTCGGTGTTTTGTTTTTTTTTTTTTAAAAAGGTTCTAGTGCAGAGAGTTGCAGTAAAAACCTGAAAATATGACTCTAAAATATTTTAAAAGGAAAAATAACTTATTTTTTAAAATGCCTTTACTTTTAAACTTTAGACTTTTAAACACTGGTCATAACTTTACAAGGCTTTATGCATGATTAAGAACCATTAGACATAACAAGATTGTTAGTAGCACTCCTGCGTATCCATAGATTATGATCCACAGTACTAAAATCATCCAACCAACATACCCATTATTATGCAATATTTCTCTTGTCTGAAAAAAAAATCCCTTTCTTTATATGTTAAACCTTTTTTTACAAGTTCAATGAAAAAAATAACTTTCAAAGGCAACCATACCTCCCTTGGGGAATTCCATGTTTGCTAGAGTCCTTCATATACTTTGCATAGCTAATCAAACTATCTTTCATATACACCCTTGCATTAGCAGGTACTGTGGATGTAGCTGTTGGAGGAGCACAGTCACTGCCAGTCCTGTTTTCACCCAGTTTTGTTTTATCATGAGCATCTGCCCAGCATGAATTGCAAGCCATACACAGTAGGAATATTTACTTAATTTAGAAGAATTATCTAGGCATTTTTAACCTCTCCTGTGGCCTCTCCCATGGCTCAGCAAACATAATTCTGGATTATCAGCATGGCAACCCCCTGGATTCTGCAGTTTGGCTAAGATATATTGGATCCCACTCCAAAAAGTACCAAACTAATTCCCCTGCCTATTCATTCCTGCCAAGGAGTAGTTGGCAAGTGAGGAATAGACTTCAGAGAGCAACGTCTTTTACCGAGGACATGTTTACCCTGAAGCTATATTTTTATTAATTTAACTGATCAAAAAGTCAATACTAGGACAAGAACATTGGTCTGTATACATCAGCATAACACCACAGTAAATGGGAATCTGCATATACAGATCCAAACAGTATTAGAAACCAAATCTGAGTTTGGAGATTCTCATCCCATTTGTAAATCTCATAAACAACACAGAGGGTTTAAAAACTGGTCAGCATTTCCCACAATAATTTTTTTTTCTGTTGTAAGACAACTTTTGAACGCAGAGGAAGGGAATCACAGACTGTATGCACAGCTCTCTGGTGTAAGCCGCAGCTCACACGAGCCCATGTATCGGACGAGCGTTTGCAGTGCACACAGTTCACCAGTCTGTAACCCTGCTGTGCAAGGTACTGGTGAGAGTCAAGCTTGAGAGCTCATGAGCAGCAAGAGCCTGCCCAGGTCCTGGGGCCCAGGGAAAGGCTCATTTAGCAAACAGGTTCAGGTATCCAAGACTTCACCGTTCTCTAAGTGCTCCTTATGGCCCCTTCGCTAGGCGTTACTGACTTCACTGCAGGCAGAGAGGACCAGAAACGCATGAGCTCCTCATCTGCTTCAGCACAAAGTCTATGTTCCAGTCACTGATGGAGGAGACTGGACTTCAGACTAGCTTCCTTGGTACTCTCAAGGACTAGGCAATGCTCAGTTATTTTTTGTTCCTCCTTTTCTTTGGGTGTAGTCACTTCCACCTGCCACAGCATGAGGTGCTGAGAACACTTTTTACCACCCCAGACAGGGATGGACAAGCATATATATCTATATCCTTTGCTTCTTTCTTACATGGATGGCGTGAGCTGCACGTGGTCTTGCTAGGTTTTGCCGCTATTAATCTCCTTCAGACCAGCTGGATTAAAAGGTACCCTGTGTTTACATCAAAGTCCCATTTTCACCTGGTCACAACAGCTTTAAGAAGTACCATCATTTACTGAAGGTCTCACTGTAACTCTCTTTTTTCTCTTTCATTTCACAAGTATTTGTGAAGGATGGTTATTGGAGTACCTCCTCTTTCATTCCTAAATCTCTACTTTTAAATTAAGGTATATTTTCAAATTTACAATGTATTTATATGGGAGGAAACCCTCATGCTAATTTAGACTTGAACTCTGCAACTGTTTCCACATGTGCTTGTCTTTATTAGGAGCCCATTGGCTGCAGTGAGTGGATTCCAGCAGGCTGCTGCCAGGGGCACCAAGCTGAAGCTGCATTGAGGTCTTTGCAGGGCTGGGGCTTTCTCCTCCTGGAATGCATCATTGTAAAGGAGCATGGTCTTCAAACAGGGCATCTGCATTTAGACACCAACACTCACTGGAGACTCTTAAATGCTTCTTTTATGAAGCTGAAAGTCAAACTGAACCTCCAAATGTGGAATTTCTGACATCTAATTAGGTAGCCCACACTAAAACTCGGGCCAGTGTTTAATTATGTCTAGAGAATACAAGAGTTCAGCTGAAACAATTCACACTCGCCTCATGTGTTTCTCAGTGTTTTTGATGATCAAAAAGAAGAAATATTCCTTTGCTGCACAGATGCACTGGATCAAGGTTTAGCTTGTTACACATAAAAAATAAATCAGCTCATATTTCCTTGACTTCATTTTTCCAGCTTTGTCGTTCTGTCTAGGAGCACACTGCACAGTCAAGGCAGGCATGGCTATGCATGTTAATAACCTTTGGAAAACCATGAATTCTTCTGTACAAAATTTCTTTTTTTGTTGTTTTTCTTCAAGTAAATAGTGCGAGCACACCTAGTGAAAGATACTTTTTTCTTTTTCTTTTTTTTTTTTTTTTTTATTAAAGCCTGTGTTTCAAAAAAGCAGTTAAAAAAATCCCCTTAAGTGGAACCACAACTGTGGTGCTGCTTTTCAAATCAACAGGACAGTGTAGTCCTCACAGGATATGGCACCCAGCCAGTTGTTTAATGCTTGCAGGTCAATATACAAGCAATTCAGTTTCTGCTGCCTAATTGACAAACCACATATCAGGCACAGGAAGGTTAACAACTGTGCTTTCTTTCACCTAAGATCCTGTGTTGAATCCCTGGGCCCTCAGTCCCTTTTTATTTTATCATTCACAAATATCTTCTGTGGGCTCCCAGAAAAACCCTCTAGGCACAACAGACTAACTGCATGCTGGAAAAAATATGAGAGCCCTGGTAAGCAGGGGATGTCTGGTCGCTCAGGAGCCAGGCTAGCTGTTCATCACGCTGCCAGATTTCAGTCTGCCAAAGAGGTTTAGACCCACTTCTCCCAGTGTAAATTATTTGTGAATGTATGAACCAGAAAGAATTTCCTCCAAAATGCTTTTGATTAATGAAGTCATGACACCAAACATCAATGCATCACCAAGCAGTGTTGATACAATCCTGTGACATATTTCAGCCTCATTGTCAATTGCCTGTGTTTTAAGGTAAATACTTGATAAAAAAACAAGCGCTACATCTTTGTGCAAAAACATTCCCCAAAAATATAACAAAGAAGTAACTTTCCTTTTATCATTTCTTTTCTAGTATTATTCCTTGCCTGTATAAAAGGAGCAAACCCACAGCCAGGGGAAGATTTCTGGAGGCATATACCTGAGTGAAGACTGCGCAGAATGCATAAATATTGACAAGACAAAGATGTGCCTGCTGGTGCCGAGGCAAAACCCCTTCCACAAGTACTAAATGCATTGTGTCCCCTCCACATCACTGCTGCCAAATATAACGCGCTCCTAGGAGACACGTGGACAACTCGCAGGGCTCCATCCACCACCGAAAATCCTTAGGGATGCCGGCAGGAGATGTGCCTCAGATCGGATACGGTGACACTGTTGCTCCTGCTGAGCACTACTGTCTATTCTGCACCCATGCCCAGAGAACTACCCTTAAACTACAGCTGCCCGAGCTCATTCAGTAGTGCAGATTCTTGGGAATACTAAAAGGACATGAACCTCCCAATCTGGCTCTCTCAGCCCCTTCCCTGTGCAGCATCTCCAGGCGAGCACAGCAAATTGCAAAGTAGCACTCTGCATATGAACTTCATTTAAAAAAAGGAAGCAGGTTTATAAGGATGTTTCACCCTGTCTGGGCTGTATGCTGTAGGAGGGTACAGCTGCAGCATGCACAGAGCTGCTGCCGAGCTCCAAGGGCTCCTGGAAGCCAGGGACATTTCTCCAGAAAGCTCAGGGCAACCACTCCTCAGGACTGAAGTCTCTACGGGCTGTGGAGTTGCTAGTGGTCTGCACTACTCATGTTCTAGAAGGATTTAGCTACCAAATGCAAGGGTTGTGAGGCATTTTAGAAGGGGCACTAAACAGTGGGTTAAATGAATGGCTTTGTTATGACTAAAGCAGTGACACTTTGTTCTTAACTGATATCTGACAGCAGCAAGGAAAATAAGTGTATAGATAGTCTTGCACAGGGGCAGAGAGACTGATCACATGTCCAACTAAGTTCCAGTTTTTGGTGAGATGATGCCCAGTGAACTGCAGTGCACAAAGCACCAAACTAGGCCTCCTCAGCTCGGTCTCGAGCTCCTCAGCAGCGCCACTGGCCTGCGCAGGCATCACGCTGGTGCCGCTGAACTGCTGCCGGTACCGGCAGATGCACCTCGGCGTATCACTCCGTTGGGTCCTCAGTACCTTGTTATCAGCCCACGGCCCAGAGCTGGGCCTAGGCACCTCACCTAGGGCTCCTACCTAAATGTATCTTGGAGAGCTTCCAGAGCAGGGAGAACACAGCGGTGACTGTGAGAAGGAACCCTGTGAGAAGAGAAAACGTTCACCACCACCAGACAGCAACAACGGGACTTGCTATCACGCTGGGTTGCTCCTCCTACATATTAATAATACCTTGTACATCACTTTAACGAAACTGCAACAAAGTGCAGCAACATTAGCATGGAGGTTTTAATTCAGCCCACGGCTGTAAGACACTGTATAGCGACATAAAACCACCTCCATGCCTGCTGCTTCCATTACCATCCCATTCTGCTCCCATTACTGCTGCTTCCAATAGACAGTCGTCATCTGGACGAGAAACAAACTGGTGAAGACCCTGGCAGCTAGCTCTGAGCTCAGCACGCACCCCGCGGATGCTGAGTGCAGGGATGTAATCATTCTTATTTCCTCGGGGCTGAGTGCTGATAACCTGGGTGGCTAAACTGCTACAATTCTCCATGAGTTTAATAAGCACCTTCCGTGAATAGCACAACAATTTTCATCTGCTTCCATTAGCCAGGCAGAAACATTGTTCCACCAGCTGTTGCTTCCAATGTTTTTTTTGGGGGGTTGACTTTGTTGTGTTTGATGGTGCTGCGCTTTAAGCATGAGGACTGCATGCATCTTCCCAGTCCAGTGACAGAATCGCCCTTCCCACCTGGCTCCAGGGGAGGATGTAGACAGCTCTGCACAGAAGCTGAGGTTGAGTCTGGAATTTGATGATTCATCTATGTGAAATAACCTTCACTGTGCAGACTGCAGAGAGCGTATCCCTTTTATGCTTCTCTTCTTCCTGACAGTGTTAATGCTAACGGAAGGAGAGACTCAGGATTGCTCTGTATCATCCTTCAGCTTGCCCATTTCAGTCAGGTATCTTCAGATGTGATATGTCACCATAAGCAACCAAGGTACGAGGGACAGACAATTGCACTAAAACAACTTACTTGCTCTAAATCATCATTATCTTGATCTGTTATTTTGATAACTTGCTCTAAGAGGCCAGTTCACATTTCCTTGCTCAAAATCCTGAAAGGATCAAGCAAAAAAGATCTGTTTTCTGTCTGGTGGTTGCAGTGCTGAACTTGTAAAGCTGCACTAGGGGCATCTGACCCTATTCTCACAGCCTGTTCAATGTGTAAGTGACCAATATAAGAGAAGTAAGTGAATATAGGACAATCCAATGATTTCTATACGGGCCAGGTTCTAGTATTGGTTACAGAGAGAATCTACATGCCTCCAAGTGATTGTCAAAACATCAATTTTTTATCTCAAAGGTTCTTAAACATGAGTGTTTCAAGGAGAATGTTATTCAGCAAGGTTCCTCTTTATGTGCATAGTATAGGCGTCGAAGTGCAACAAAGCAAAGGCAGGGAAGCAACACACTCAAATGCAGCAAATACAGTATATCCAAATCAGTCAAAAGGAATAAGTACTTGTGTTTAAACATTTCGTGCTAGCTGGCAACCTCTGGAACTCAAAGCTCAAGAGACAAGCAGCAGAAGCTAGGCTTTGTGTCCAAACTTCTGCTTTACCTCAAAAGACAACCCCCTCGCCTGTCTCCTCATCTCTCTCCCCACCTCCAGCCCCCTTTTTGCTGTAATATATATAAAATTGTACCTTTAACAAGGTCAATGAAGTACAAAGGTCATAGATAGAGGAGATCTAACTTTAGGTCGCTTTGATTTCTGGCAGGGAAATTACTTCAGCTTTGGAAACATAAATGTGTCTTCAAAGATGTGAGGGCCAGTTGCTGTTTCTGCATGTTTGTTTCTTTTACTCGTGCAACACTGAGAAATGCAATTCCTCCTGTAGAGGGGGGAAATTCCAGTATCCATCATTTTGAAGGATTACAGTCAGTGCCAACTCTAGTCTAAATTACATTTTCTCCTAGGGCACTCTGAAAGTGAAACTGAGCGTGAGATGTGAAATGAACTGGATTGGAAACAGAAAGCCAGGGAACATTTCTCCCTTTCAGTAAAGTTGCTGAAGCTATTTCACATTGCATACAATGGCACTATACACTATATTTCCATTGGCCTGAAAGACAAAGCTCAATTTGTTTGACTAGCTTGGAGAAACACAACTGTTTTGATTTACAAATTTAAAGTAACACGTTGCTTCCAGCTTGATGTTCAAAAGCCTCTTTCCACCTCCCTTAGTTTGATTTTTCAGGCTTTCACGCTTCTGAGCAATTTCACTTGCATAAAGCTATGCTGTTTTGCTTCAGAATTAAGGCGGTAAAACTGTCATATCTTTTTCTCTGGACATATGCAGGGCCCAAAGCTTCTTCATCTTCGACATTCTTCACAAAACTGAGACTAGAGTTTCATTTTTTTCATTTTTTCAATAAATTGCAGACAAGGTTTTAAAAAGTGCCTCTGCATTTCTGCTCCCACTGAAATCAATACTTAGATATTCAATCTTCCTCTTCTAAGATTACAGGCAAAATCATAAAAATGTAAGCTGATACAGTGTTATCTTCCCTCATCCTTAGGTAGCTGAAAACAGTGTGTTTGAGGGATGTGTGTCTCATTGGTCCTCACAGAATAAATCTGGAACCAGAAGGTGACAGTCTGTGCCAACACTGTTAACCCTTCCATTGCTAAGGATATCAGGTGAAAATTCAACTTCAGCATTCTCACTTTTTTTCCTCATTGCCAGAGAACAAACCCTAAACTCCTACTATGCACCCTGGGTGAAACAGTAGAGTTGTTTGTACAACAATTTACAGCTCAGTGAGAACGGAACACGGAGAGCAGTGGAGTCCAGCAGAGCTCAGCACTGAAATGGCTCTTGCAAGGGGTCCTGCTAACTGCAGGGTACTAGAAACAGCATTACACTACACACAAGATATATATTACATATATATATATATCTGCAATATATATTGCAAAATATGCAGTCTCCTTCACCATGCTAGAGGAGTTGAGAAGAGACATCTTAGAATATCAACCGTCTTGGACACCTCTTCATTCTACGGCCTATCCCACAGGATTCTTCTAAGTAGGTCCCTAGCTTGAGCCCTTCCACTTCCAGTGTGGAAAAGGGACAGAGAAGGGCACATAACACTGTTCCTGTAGATCTCAGGGAGGCTACCACTCATGAAAACCTCTCTCATCTCCAGAACACTTCCATGACAGCACTGTCCTCTAACTCTTTCTCTTCCAAAGAGAAAGTCCTTTGTTAGGATCATGCTCTAGCCTGATGCAGTGGCTGTGTAAAAGGTACTTCATGAGACCACCGTGTGTATTCAGGCCCCCAAACAGCTTAGGTGTATTTGTGTGTACATCCTCAATGGATGCAAAACTCTTATGCTAGAAAAATATCACTTCCAATAACTAGAGCAGAGCTCTACACAGTCTATTAAGTGGCTGATTACTAAGGGTGCTGCCTTCTGGATGCTCTTCAAAAAATTATGTGGCTACTAGTTGGTTTATTTAGAGTGACAGCATTGCTGTCAGGATTTCCAACTCTCCCTAGGATTTCAGAAGTTCACCCAATATAACTACATCAATATACTTCTTTTTCTATCAGGAAAAATGTATATTGTTATCCTGCTTTGTTCTCAGCTGACTCCTATGTCATTCCAACCATCTCTTATCAGCTGACAGTGCCACAGTGGTAGCATTAGAAATATTTCTGCTATCATCCTAAATATAATTTCACTTCCCCAGTCTAAGCAAATTTACAAGCAGTTAACAGACTGATAATTTCAGTGGATCACATATTTGGTAGAATTTTGGAAACATAATCTATTTGTTTTCCTTTTCATTTCTTCCTTTCTTTTTTTCCTATCACTTGCTCCCGCCAGCAAGCCTGTTGAAATGTAAAGCTGTTCTATTTTACGTACTGCTATAACTTTCTCAAACCACAGCCATAAGGTAAATATTTGCAGATATTCTGTGGTTTAATTAGTTGGCTACAGCTTGCTTAAAGTGTGTGCATAATGTTGGTCTATTTGCAGAAGACCACCACTAAGGAATGCCTCTGTTTGCTTCTTCTCCTTCATGTACGTAGTATTTGCCATTACCTCGTATATCAGATTAGCAGTGTTATATGAATATACTGATTCTGGCAATGAAATTTGGAAGTAACTGTGTAGATCCTGTTTGTCATGTTTCTATGGTTATTCATAAATATTATGGCCATCCTCAGTCAATATATGCCATTTGCAAATGAAATATACTTTTTTTTTTCAAATTGCTAAAAGCTGTTTTCTTTCAAAACTCATTTCAGAGTACTCAGAAATTCAGTAAACTTCTTATTAATGTAATTTAAAGGACACACAGTGCTAACACAGCTATTCACTGCCAGTATTTTGATATTTGGACCAGGACACTACCTTTATGCATTGTTTACTTCTGCACTGAGTTTGTAGGGGAGGGCAAGTAGAAGCAGGAGAAAGGCTGCTATAATTACATCTAAAATAACCAAAAGGTCTTTTGGCAGTTCCCTGACAAATTTCTGCATTGCCTGGAAAATAAAAGGAAACCTGATCTGTAGCTCCAGTGGAAATCACTTGTCATCCATTGTCCAAATATGAGAAATGTTGTTTTTCCTCTTCTACACATGCTGCAAGTCGCAATCCAGCTGAATGGTTTGTGGGGTCTGGAAGGCCACTGGAGACAGCAGGCAATCATATGCTCTGGCCTCCTGCATGACACAAGCCATGGAAATTCACCCAGTAATTCCTGCATAAAGCCTGTAACTCCTGCTACAGCAGGAGACCTCTGAAAGCACGGGCATCGCAGAGATACCCGTTCATGATTTAAAGACTTCTGGTGGTGAAGATCCACCATGTCCCTGGATAGATTTTTTCCAAAGTTACTAAATACCCTTATTGTTAAAAATGCAGACTTATTTCTACTTTGAATAAATCCTACTTATTCCAGTCTTTGCCTCTTGTTACATCTCTGCTTGTCAAAGAACAAACTCCCTAGTTATATTTTTTTGCCCATGTAGAAAACTGTACTCTGTGAACATGACACTGAAGCCTGAATACCTCATAGCTTTTCAGATGAAGGAGTATCACTATTTACTTCATCTTGCCTTTTAAGTATATGGACAGTAAGTAGTTGCAACATGGATTATCGTTACTATTAATATTAATGTAAGAGTCAAGAATCCCCCCATATGCCCTCATCTCCCTCCCTCATGCTTTCCAGCATAACTGAAGCAGATAAAATACGAATACAAACAGTCAATATGAAGGTCTTGTTCACTGATACCAAAAGGTCTCACTGCAGACACGTACAAAGACGTGAGCCTACCTCCAGGAGACATCACTTTATGTTATAGCGCCAACAAACTACTTTGCATCCTGCCCCGCTTAGACACTAAGATTACAAAAGTAAGTGACCATTCATTCTCCCAGCCTTTTGGGCAAGAACAGAGCTGAGCAATAAAACAATTTTCTCAGAAAATCTCCATCTCTTCACTTTTGTTTTGAGTAGTTTCAGATATTCTCAGATTTATTTCAAAGGACTTGTGAATTTCTTTGCCATTTCCCTCCCAAAATAAGTTAGGAAAAATTTGCTGTAAATAGTTTACTCTTTAATTTAGTACACTGCATTGTGTAGCTTGTTCACAAAAATTATTATCTTTTCTATCTCCTAACTAGAGACCTAGACTAAATCTGAAAAGGTCAAATTAGGAATACGCCAAATTGGGAAAAGGTCAAATTAGGAAACAAGATAAATTTCAGCCAGTGCTTGAGCAATCACACATAAAATGATCTTCTTGTCAACGTATTAGAATAGATAGCACAGAATAAAAGAGAAGAGACTGCAGGCAGCATGTGTTTTGTTGCTGTTCAGGATGATCAGAGACAAGCAGTAGAGCCTTGATGTAGCAGCTAAATAAATGAAATCTATCTGCATAAATAAATATGCTTTTATTTTCCAGCTTTTTTTTTTTCCAGCACCCCCTGGTTGCTGCATCATATATCGCTAACTGAACTACAAATATTGATGCTGTTTCATCTATATTCAGGCAACGCAGCCACTGAGGCAATGTGAATAGGCCTGAATTGGCAGTCAGCTTTATACCACCTGCTCAGCCCTGGAGACTGGGGTCAGGATACGGACAGCCAGCTGGCACATGGGGGAGTAGCATTTAGACTGGCCTAAGTCTTATTAAATAACACTTTTATAACTGGCACCTCTATGACCAAGGGAACAAAGCCATGAATTACAGCCACTGGCTTTTCCTCACCAAGACTTCGTAAATTCAGGATATTGCTCTGTATTTCTTATGCAAAAGTACCCTTTAAAGATAGCACTCTTTTTACATTTAGAGCTTTTTCTGGAATTCTAATAACGAGTGCCTGAACAGAGTTCAACTTCACTCCCAAAGCTGACATTTGTGCATGCTTCCATCCAGTATTTTCTCAGGCAAACCTCCATTGGCTTTGAGAGGGCTTTGCTTGAGCAAGAACATCAGGTTTGACCTTTCAATTGCACAGTGACAACTAATAACAGTTCAAAACAGAGATTTTTCTCTTTTTTTTTTAAATGCAATACAAAAAATCCAGAGTGTATGAAGTATGTTTGCTGCCCCTGAAGCTCTCTTTTCCCCAAACCAACAGAAATAAACTGTTTTACCAAAGCTCCTTCAACATCCCTTGAAGAAGCTCTACAGAGTTTGAGAGTTATTAAATCAGTAGCTTGTTGTGTGCCCATACTTGCATCAAATTTAGCTATACAATCAGAAGTATCACATGGCCACACATGCAGATGCAACCTACAACAGCTCTGCATACTTCTACCTCCATGGCAGAGTGGCAGTGAGTTTTCAGGCCCTGTCAGTGTTCTACCCATTAGATGATGGTTTTCTTGCCCCTTTCAACGTTCACACAAGCACAGGAGATGGTATGGCTTGTAGCCCAGTCCAATTTGTCTCCTGTGTATATCCTGTATATCGAGTTGCTATCTGAATAACTTCTTTATAAAACAAATCCTTTGACTGCCTGGCCCCATGTCTAGCAGGGTCAAGGCCAGGGCCAAGGATCTAGCTTTGTAGTTATTTAATGAGTGTGAGAGGGAGGTCAGCACAAATTTCTTGTTATATCTGTGCTTATATAATTAGCCTACAGGTGACAAGAAAACCTACCACTGAAAGGAGAGAAGTGACTTTATAGTGGAGGAGACCAAGTAAGTCACAGCAAGTATATGAGCTAGCCCACCATTTCATTCCACTAATTTATTCCTTGACACTTTGTTTTAGAGCACTTTAGGGAGAAACTTAGTTTGCAAAACAGTCTGCAGCTCCACTGTCTTCACAGTGGCTAGGGAGACATCCTGAAGCACTCAGAGATTACCCAGGCTAATCCATGCAGTCAATGTTCACAAGAGGCAGTCTCTCTGTCTCTCTTTTAAACTCAGCTGTTGCTGAGGCTTGGGTAAAATCTTGGCCCCTTGGAAGACAAAAGCAAAATTCCTGCTAATTTCATCAGAATCAAGGTTCCTTCCTTCCTGTGCCCAGTTTCTGGATTGCATTATTTAAAACCAGGAAAGTCAAGAAAAGCAGTAGTTCTAGGCTATTTTTCCTTTCCAGTAACAGGTAGAACCATATAGCAGATGCCACTTAGAAATATCCAAAGTCTTAATTTTGGAGCCTGTCTCTTTCACTAAAACATGGCAAGATAGACTGGAAGCCTAACATGGAACGCTAAGCCCTGCGCTTAGATTAACTATTGTAGTTATCACTTGGATCTTTTTGGAAAACAGCTGCCTGAATGTGGTCTAGGTCAGTAACATTGTGTCACACTGTGAGTTAATCATGAAGTGTGATGCTGTATGGGAGATTCCCTCCAATTTTCTTCTTTTGGATGTTCTATTATGTGTACATTAATTTCACCAGGAAAAAAATCACATTTTCCTATTTGTATTTTCTATTAGTTCCAGCACAAAGCTTGTGCAAGTGCAACATGCCCATTCTTCTATTTCGACTTGCTAAGAATTTCCTGTTCTCTCCCTAGTTCATTAATATCTTCCTTAGAGATATGGATAAACCTCAGATGAGAAGAACTCTAACCATGATTAGACTTATTTTCTAAATTACTAAAGAAAGAAAGCTGAGCCTATAGACAAAGCATTGTCCCACATCTCAAGCATCACTGATAAAATACCTGGTTCTGCTGAACTCCTTTATGTTATTCACTTGATCCCTCAATTTTACAGTGCCATATCACAGTAGCACCTGGGTACCTGGAGCATAAAACTGACAGAAGACAAGAACACTCACAGTGTATAGAGAGGATCCTGTGGGTTTCTATCTGCCCTGTCTCTGAAGGTTAAGAGTTCTGCTTTGGCATCATTTTTTTTTACCCCAAGTGCACGAACTTATTACTTTAAGATCAATTTATTTAATGACTTCTTGTTGTTTTTTATTTGCTATGAGGTAGGCTGGGTTTTGCAGGGTTGGAGAGTCTTGCAATAGAAGGACACTGTCAGTGTTACATTGCTATTATGAGTTTTGCAAAGAGAAAGATTTTGTGGTGTTTCCCACTGATGGTCAGACCCTTTATTACCTTTGGGAGACCCTTGCATGCTTGGATCTCATAGCTTATTTTCAGCTCTCTCTCTGCACAGTCCCACAGGAATGCAGATATAATTGTCTCTTTAGCCTCAAAATGAGCCCTATGGTCTACAACTTAAAACAGGGATGATTTTTCCTAGTTGTGATTGACATCATTTAGAGCCTCTCCCAACAAACAGACCATCTCCATGTGCATGCTTAGATGTTTACTACACCACCACAGAGGGACTTTCACCATTAGTCATATCCTCTACTTAATTTTGTAATAACTGTGTTAGTATTTTTCGTATCTGAGACATTTCTACCTCTTTCTGCAATTTCTTTAGACCATGTTGGACCGCAACTGCTAGCTGACAGATGAAGAGAGGGCTGTTCCATTGCTTACAAGTGTTAGAGGGGAGCTAGGTTGACAGACTGACAGTTACAGAAACCATGGATTGTCTAAAATACTGCCAATTCAGGAACCAGACCGAAATTTGCTTCCGTACTCTTCTACTTTCCATTCCAGACTAGATCATATTCATGTTTGTTGCCATACTGTCTTTTAATCTTTTACTATTTACTGTAAATCTTGATAATATTACAACAACAGAACTGAATACACTAAAGTCTACAGCTTGATTAGTATTGAAAACGGCAGAACAGGAAGTCTTCAAGATAAGTCCATAGCTCAGAAAGTATCACACAGAGGCCTTAATAACTACTGAGCTGTAGAATTACCAGTTTTGCCAAAAGCAACAGATTTCCTTCTGATCTCAGAGCAACTGTTTCCACACAAATCACATGTGGAGACATTTTATAGGGGTTATGTTATCTGTGCCTCTTCTGTTTTCTCCTTTCATAGATTCTTGTATTTTGACACTATTTCTCCTCCCATATAAATGACCTTGTAAACTAAATTTATAGCTTCACAACTGAGGTCAGGTCAGTACAGTTTGTTCTAGTTTGGAATATGGAATAGGAAGGAGTGTTCTTAATGGGTTTAGGCCAGACACTACTACTTAGGAACGGAAACAGCCTCCACCAATCACTAGAACAACTGGGAATTGGGAATCCCTTGCTTCATCTTGGCTGGCTGTATGAACAAATCATTAAGTCTTCCTTTGGCTCCAGTTCACCCATCATAAAGTAAAGAGGAAATCTGATCATTCTTGTATACTTCAGAGGGAACTGATCTATGTTAAGCACTGACATATTGACATAGAAATGATTATAAACACATAAATCTAGGTCTCTATGGTAAATGGTAAAGGTTAAGTTAACTCACTGGTTAGGAGAATGTCCTAATCCAACACTTCTGTCATCTAAGAATATTAGTTCTTACCTAGGCAGTGTTTATCAGACCTGCCTTTGCAGCTGGCAGGTGTTTAGCTCTATCACCATAGGCCTA
Organism: Nothocercus julius; assembly: GCA_013398735.1. Taxonomy (NCBI): domain Eukaryota; kingdom Metazoa; phylum Chordata; class Aves; order Tinamiformes; family Tinamidae; genus Nothocercus; species Nothocercus julius. The sequence continues at coordinate 1,703,949 of VZSV01000071.1, forward strand.
GCTTGCTTTACCTCTGCCCTACAGCAAAGCGCAATGAATGAACATCTGTCCAACTCCTCCCAACAAGATAATTTGTCAATCACTTCCATCACTTCACCTCTCAAAGATGTACAAGATGCTGAAGTTACTGAATTTGATATACAACTATTAAGCATATACGTTATTCATCAGTGGAATATTATAAAACAATTAAATGAAGTGTCTGTCCGCATAGAAATATGCAAAGAGAAATGCTGAAATAGAGGGAGTCTCAGGAATCAAGGCACACTGACAATTCCGGTGAAGAGCAAAATTCAGTCGATTAAACCTGCACAGGCCAGCAAGCCAGTGACTAATCACATTTGTGTTAGTCTCATAAAAAGCTGAATGTCATTTTTTCTCTGAATCTTTCCCTGTTTCCACCGCACACTATTGCAGCATTTTGGCTCCTATCTTCCTGTTAAAGGAGGCAAAGTTTAGTAAGCAGGACAAGACCTGAGTCAACACACTTGGGCTTTGCTCTTGGCTGTGCCACTGACCATCATCCTGCTGAAACAAATAGCACCTCTGTGTGTCTTTGTTTTTGTTCCTACCCTTTGCAAGTCCTGTAAGCAGAACTGTCCCTGTGTGTGCAGAGTGCACATCCCTACAAATTTCTTATCTTGGCCAGGGCCTTGACATGCTCAAATAATAAATTAAAATCAGTAACTGTTATTAAATATCCAAATTAAATGTACTCCAAGAAACCAAGTGGCTGACAGAAAAGCCTGTACAAAAGTCCCATTCTTTCCATTGCCACTTCCTCTCTCTCATTCAGCTTTCAACTTTGTATGTTAATCTTACAAACGTGCATCCAAAGATTAAGTTTCATTCACTGCTCATCCTTCAGGCCTAATAGTGCTGAAGTCTTTGCCCAGGCCAAGTATCCACTTTTTAAATTACCAGCTGCTTTCCTGACGTCCCAGCTGGATCAATAACAGATCACAGAATTTAAACTGCTAATAGACAAAATGGCCTGAAAGTAAACACAGGTCAGCAGCCCCGTACCTTACAGCCGTGCATACGCTCTTCCTCGGCATTCCTCTGTTTCTTTGGGTCTTGTTTTCAATTCCTGGGAATAAAGGGTAAAACACTTAGAATCTGTCTAAACAGAGTGGTGAAAATTACAAGGAAGACACACCACCTGACTAGAAAATCAGCCTTTGTGAGGATTACACTGTAAAGACTCTCCCTTTGCACTGTAAGTCTCTCCCTCACATGTATCTTATAACATGACGGGATGACCAAATTGTCTACAGAGCAGGAAGAAAGGGATAGATCCTGTACCCCAAGCCAGTGTCTTTTTGGTGAAAACCTGCACATTTGGAAGAAAATGGAAAGCTCTGTTGCCATTATGATTTTTTTATTAAATCAGCTAGAACGCTGAACATGTTATAAATAACCTGTAAGAAAACAGTAGATGGAAGAGAGGTAAAACAGTAAAAAGCTGTAGGATACATGATTATCACTGTCCCTGTGCAGTTTTTCACGATGAGCATAAATAGCACATATGTGTGTGTTCATGTGTGTAAGACTGGAGGACTTTTCCTATAGTGAAATAATGCAGACTCCAGTATATCTAGTAATAAGTATTTGTGAATGCACAATTTTTCCTGGTTATGTTTGACAACTCCAAATGAAAAATAAGCAGTAATTTTTATCAATCCTCCCATGAAAAAAGATTTTGTTTTCTCTGATATGTAACAATGATACAACCAATACCTTAGCCACAAAGTACCAAGCTCTAGAGCCTCTTGAAAAACAGATCCAAGTGAGCAGGCTAGAGACCTTCTCCAGCGTAAAGCACGGGGGAGCATCACTCAAGCCCTGATCCTTATACTTTGATTTATACTTCACTCTGGGCTAAAGGTGCCCTAGAAATAAATGGGGATGAATGCATCTGAGAAGACACAGTTCCACTGCAGTGAGGTCATCTCTTATACTCATCTAGTAGTTGAATTGTATAACAGTAAAATCCAAGTTGAATCATCCAAGCTGACAAGGATCATGAATTCTTTGTTTTGCTTTGGAAACAAACACACAGTAGGGACTAGAGTCACTGCACAAGGAAGACATAACAAAGGCTTTGTTTGTAAGGGGATGGAACCACTGGCTCTTTGGTCAGAAATGAGGTTGGTTGATGTATTTTCCATAATTGAACAACCTCAGCAGTCAATTCTGGCCAAATACTAATCTGCTGAATTTATTACATTTGGATTTTTAATTTAAAATTACCATCTGTAACCCAAGTGTGGTAAACAGTACGGAACAACCCTGCGACACGAAAGAAAAGCAGCTCATGAAAAGGTGAGCAAAGTCCACTCACCCTGAGCACTTCACAGAACTGTGACGCTGCACATGGAACTTTTTTTATTTTTTATTTTTTTCCCTTGGCTGAACAGAAAGCATAGCAGGTTACTGAGATTACTTGTTAATAACTCCTCTGTTCAGCTCAGTAACGGTCTGTTCAACCCTTGTCTGGAAATGTAGTTGGTTTGACCAAAGCAATACTATCAACTGAACAAAGCCAAATTTCATAGGAAAAATGCCATGGTAGCTAGAAATAACACACATACACAGAAAGAAAATCCAGGTTTGGGTTGTTTTTGTTGTTATTTTTAAGATCTCTGCTCTCACAACCATAAATCTTCTCAGGACAACAGAAGCTGCTTCAATACTGCAGCTAGGCAGTCTGAGATGGAGGAAGTCCTGGTCCATGGAATGCCCAGGAACGGGACTTTTGCAGGCCTACCATGTCACCCAGCATTCCCAGTTGATAAAGTTTCTAGTGATGACTGTAGGGCCTAATTCCTATTATTTCAGATAACAACAGGGGCTTAAACCTTGTTTCTCTTCACCAAAACTCTTATACATGTGCTGTCTTTTGCAAATGACAACATATAAAGGCAAAGAACAGCCAAAGTCATTTGCTAGAAGTCACACAAAAGGTCTGGAGAAAAGCTAGAAGTTAAACTCTGATTTTTTTAGTTCAGCCCTTCCTTCCCATAGTGAAGAGCAAGGAGAAAGTTCTCACTGCTTTCCAACAAACATCCATGGAAATACATGATTGATTGATTTCCCACTTTGTGCTTCTTGTCCATTTTGACAAGAAATGGCTGTGAAAAGAACACTGTTCAGACTTATTTTTTTTTCTTCCTGACCCAAAATAAAGGCACAGAAATTTAGACCACTTTTCCTATTTCCTTAGCATTTATTCCTAGAGAGACCGTTTACGCTGTTAATCTCACTGTGGCTTGATGCTTCAAATGAGATCAGTGGAAGACTTGCAGCCAAATTGGATTACTTCAGTATAAGGTGTTAGACATAACTGCTTTATTGCAAAAAGCCATATAAATCACAAGAGTTTTCATGGGAGTGGGTTGTTAAGATTTTTTTTTTTCAAGGCTATAACATGACCATAGTCTTCCATACAAGATTTCAGCTTCCTTGCTTCACAAGCTACAGATTTGACAGGTGATTTGATTTCCTCTTTTCACACCTAGGTTTATCAGAATTAGGAATCTGCCTATACTTACTTCTACTTTACTTTATTTTAAAATATATATGCTTCTTACATTTGTTTGGCTGAAGCACTAGCACAGAAAGAGATGTAGCAGCACAACCCTTAGAAGAAGGCCATGAATAAGCACATAGTTCTACACTCTTCAGAGATAATGAACCAAATTATTTTTAAGGATGAATTAGTATAAGTAAAATGGCATCCAAAAGTGACAATTTGGCAAATAGTGCATAAGTAACCTCTTACAAGGGAGCTCCTTAAATTATTCAAATTACCAATACAACAGCTAAGCAGAAATTTTGCCTTTCTCAAAGTTTTCCAAACCTACCTACTTGCATCAGCTTCCTTAATGGGCCAAGCTCGTTCAGAGAAATAAGAGCCAAAGTTCCTGCTCCAAGATCCACAGCAGCCCAAGTCTCCATTCTCATATAAAGGCACACATGAACTGGAGGGCCCTGAAGACACACGATGACAGCCACGTCCTCCAGAGTAGAATCAGAGAAGCCCTAGTGAAAACAGCATTGCACAAAGACCAGAATCACCATAGGCTGCCGCCTCTCAGTATTACCCTCAATATTAATTTAACATCCCTTTAAACATCGGATGGGTCTGTCAGCATGAGAGGGTGCCTCCAGGAAGATTTTGGCCTCAAGCATGTCATCAAATTACCAGTGATCAGCTGAGTTGTAACAACTGATCACAGATGTTTTCTTAGAATGATGCCTACAATTAATATGAACAGGGACTCTGTGTACAGCTTCCCTAGTGAGATTTGGGTTTTTTGGCCAATTTTTAAACGTTCTTCTATTCTCTTCATTTTACTCCAGAGACATCTGTTTGCTTTTATTCCAATGGAAATTAAGGAGCTAGCCTCAGTCAAAGTTTAAATTTGTTATTAATGTTACTTTATATTTTCAGAAATTTAATCAAGCCTAAGTTCACTCAAGGAATGCAGTTCCCCTTAACAACCAAGCTGTTTTCTTTTTTTTTTTTTTTTCCCCCCCAAGTTCATCATTGATAAGTTGTGTTGCATCCTAGTAAAAAAAAAAAAAAAAAAAGGCACTAAATTCATCTAAATCCAGGATAACAGTGACCTTAAGGCAATTTAAGGCCAGGTGCCCAATGGCTTGGGGAACACCCATTTCCAAGCCCCTTATTGCCTACACAGTAAAGATTAAAGCTCACCCATATAGGTGAAGTATGAATTTTAAAGGATTACAATAGGTAATTGCAAAGAAATAGGGAATATGCTGGATTGGATTGGATTTTAATTCCACTGAAACACTTTGCTGTTTTTTAATTGTTATGGTCTGGATGTCTCTGGAAAACACTCTGTACAAAAGAAGTTGTTTTCATGGCTGTACAGGAAGAATGACTCTGACAGAGGACTGAATTATCTAACATTGTACACCCAAGGCCTTACAGAAAGTCCATTAAATTATCAAGGCATGCAATAATAAATATTGGCTTTTGAAACTCAGTCAGTCAGCTAGTACAGTCTGTGAATGGAAGAAGAGGGAAGTCACTCTGTGTAGCTGTGTAAACACAGATCCTGCTGTATATAACTCAAAATATGACTGTGCAGCTTAGCACATTCATCTCCGAATTCCTACACCATAAACCCTTCAGTGTTTCCTCTATTAAGGGGACAAAAAGTACTGTAAAAAGTGTTTGCTTGAATTAAGTTATGCAGCACCGCACTCATCTAATCCAAAGCTTTTCCATCAACAATGGACTGAAAGTTTCCTGTTCTTTGGTTTTCTGTGGTCTGCCTCTTACTCACCATAACCTTTTGATGACTACGTTATCCATGACTTGTAAGTATAGACTTACAAGTTTGATTATAATATGAGCTCCTAAAGCCCTTAAATTAGTTATTAATCCCAATGTGAAAGACTGAAATATGAGTCTAAAATCAAAATATTATCTATTAAAAAAAAAGGAGTTTACTATTGTGTAAGAAAACATTCAGTTCCATCTAAAAAACAGATATTTTTCTATCTTATGATATAACATCCCAGTGACATCAGAGACACACTTACTATATTATTCTTGGCCCATTCACAATGGTTTTAACTTCTGACTCGTCTCGGCCAAAATTGTGTCAAAGGGGTCAAAAAAGGAGGATATAGTAGCCACACTTAAGAAAGTCATTTTTGCTTAATATGTTGGGTGTGCTCAGTTAAACCCTGGGGCTTAGTATCCAAAGAACATTTGATTAGCTTGGATCAAGTACAAGCACTTCTATACTGGAAAGCAATCCTGATAGATTTTACAGGATGTTTCAAGTTACTAAAGCATAAAACTCAGGAGGTCGGCAAGTTAGCAGGAAGGTGGACCCTGCTGGGCCTGCCTCTGGAAGGGACGTCAGACACTTAACGACTCATTTACTTTAAAGAAGAGGAGTGAGAGGGTGCTGGCACACTAAGGCTGCTGGACCTTGGACAGTTGGGACTCATTGTAAAGGGGTAAGGGTTTGGGACTGGAGCCCAGTACGAAGAGCACACGCGGAGCAGTGGCCATACCTCGAAGCACACTTCAATGGTACGGGCTGCCAGGGAGGCCACCATTTCAGGAGAAAGAAAAAGAGCAGGAGACCAGGAGAAAAAGTCACACTTGCTTTGAGTGACTCTAAGGAAAGAGAAGACAGTCACGTTTCCCGGATGGACTGACATCTTCCCTGCCTCTCATCTTGCAGAAAAACCAAATGCTTCACAATCTTCACATCTTTCATACTCTACCACTGCCCAGAACAGCCGACAAGGATTTTTTTACAATGTATTGCTTTCTAGTATCTCGCTCACATTACTTCTCAAATCTACTGCAGTTCGCTTTCTCCTTTCCAGGCTGAAAAGTGCTTCAGCTGTCACTCAAACTGATCAACTGATGATCAGCTCCTGTAACGGCTACGCCCTTATCAGAACTCAAAAGTTAAAAAAAAAAAAAAAAAAAAGATTCTTCTGGAAATTTCAGGAACCATTTACATTTGAGTGGGATTCCCTCAAAATATTGTCAAACTGTCACCAGCAGAAACTGGTGCATGCAGAAACCCATACAGGTTTGTTGTGAATCTTCCTCTTTCTCTAGAAAAACACCATTTCTTTGTTTTCTGCAGATAACAGTGATCACAGCTGTTGCATCACAGAGCTCAATATACACCTCACCTCATATTACAGGAGGTATTATAGATATAACAGCAAGTTTGTTACTCTAAGCAACATGGTGTTGCTGCTGCTCCTGTGCAATAGGAAGAGTCTTGGGATGTATATTGTACTTGCTTTAAAAGGGAAATGCCACTTGAACAATTTGCAATGAGTATAGCCTATGGCAACCTCGGGAGGCTTTGCCTGCATGAGATTATTGGAATAACTTCATTACCAGTACGGGAAGCTCATTCAAAACCAGTTCCTTTTGAAAACATGGAGATAGTAGGAAATTTTTACATCATACTGGCTACCTAAAGCAAACTGGATTTTCACCAAAATAGTCCTCTCCAGAGGGATGCTCTGCTTTCCATAGAAAACTACAACTTCTCGTCAAAACAGCTAAAAACCACCTAGCAAACAGTTTATTCAGCTTTTCAAAAAGACCAAAAGTTGCCTAGAAAAACAACAAGTTTCCAGCACTGGCACCGCATGCAACTTGCCAGAAGCCCAAAACACGCTGGGCAAAGCCACTGCTCTCTCTGCAGTCATTCCAGGTTTCTCCAGCAGAACCTTCAGCTCACAAATCACAATCTAGCACCTAGCGGGAGTATAAAGTATTACAGTCTAGTAAAAAATCTTCCTATCCTTTGTTCCTTTGTACACGACTAACGGGGATCTAACTCAAGGTATTCCTCCTCTCTTTTACACATAGACAGTACACACATAACCATGCACATACGACTCCAGCTACCCTGAGCCCCTGCTCCTTCCCCGCTTATCCTGACTGCAGCAGTTTGTTTGCTAGCAGGGTGCCACTAATTATTTAGTGCTTCCAGAAAAGCTGCATCCAGCTATGAGCCAACAACTAATAAAAGTATCATTGCAACCACTGTCTCCTAACTTGGTACTGCATTAAAAATATACCAGGAGTAACTAGTCTTACATAATCAAGAGTGTAACACAAATGACCTCTGTATTTTGAAACCGGGAATTTTCTCATGCCCTGTGTTTCTGGTTGAGCCTTGCTTCTTTGTGCACCATGAAACAGGGCACAGTAAATCAGATTGTCACCTTTTAACTCCCAGCGTCTGGGATAGTAAAAACAAGATCAGTAGTTCATCACTCCTGTTTGTTGAGAGTCAGCCACATGATGCTCACCCACAATGTGTCACTATTGCTTCTTATCTATCTGTCAGAATGCAGGAAAAAAAAGGGGGGGAGGGCATATATTTATAAATACCTCTGTTGCTACTGCATCTTACTTTTGAGTATTGTAAACTACTTTATAAAATATGGGTAAGCGTAAAGTTTATTTGCACTGGGCAGCAAAGCTTGCTCTGCAGGCAGCTTCACTGTTTTCCAGAAGACAAGTAACTTTTCCAGGAAGAACAGAATATCAGCCCGGGTATTTCTTTGCATCGCTACCGAATAAGGAAAACGAGGCGGCACAATTTCGCCCGGGGCAGAGACGTGGCGTTCCAGCGGCGCGGGGGCACAGCCTGACACCCCTCAGCACGGGGGAGAGCGCTCGTGGCGTCAGCACGCTTGCTTAACGCCTTGGGTCACGCTCGGCGTTACTCACGAGACACAGTATTTGCCCTTCCGTCCCCGTTTCCCGCCCTGAGATGAATAACCCCTCTCCGGAGGCAGGTTATCCCAGGAAAAGCAACAGGAAGCAGGGGGACAGGCTGTGATGAGGCTCCCCAGGAGCGCTCTGGAGTCTCCCCTACTCACAGTGACCGAGTTGCCCGAGGCGCCCTCAGGGACACGCCAGGCCGCCACGCGCACACTTGCTCCTCGAAGCGCTCCTCAGCTTTGCCAGCACAACAAAAACAGCGGCTTAACTGTTCCTGAGGGGGGTTATTCTCCCCCTTTTGTTTTTTTTTTTTTTTTTCACAGGGGAAGAAAACACCAGTGTGTTTCACAGGAGCCCCGCGTGCAGCTCCCGGGAGCTCCGCGCACGCCGGGCACGGCTGCGCGCCGCTCCGACCCGCCTCGCACCTCGGCCCCCCGCGGAGCTTCTGGGGCCTTCCGGGCGGCGCGGGGGCAGCACCCGTCGAGGGAGGCGCCATGGCCGCGGCGAGGCGCCGCGAACGGAGGGGCCGCCGCGGCCTCCTCGTTCTGACCCGTCCAAACCGCCGCAAGGGGCACCTTGGATCGAGCGGCTCCGTGGCCTCGCGAAGCGCTGCCGGTGTGGGAGGCGCTGCCTCCTCACCCTCTCACCCCCTGAAGGCGTCGCAGACCCGCCACCCACGGCCAGCCGCCGCTTTAGCAAAGCCCAGCCGACTTCCAGCAATCACTCATTTCAGCCCTTTTCCGTCCTGGGCCTGAGGCACCTGAAGAGTTAAGTCCCCGTTCGTGAACTTCATGGAGAAGCTGCTCCTTGCTGTTGGTTCACAGCGCGGTGCGGGCAGGGAGAGACGTGAGCGCAGCCCCTCCACGCGGCCGTGCTCGGCCCGGCTCCGCGGGCCCTCGGCAGGGAGCCTCACGCAGCGCCGAGAACAGCAGAAAGCTCAGCAGAGCCACGGGGCAGCCGTCGGAGGAGACACGCGCAGCTAAATACGTCTACGGCGTTTAGCAGGCACACCTGCCAGGCCGGGGAGACTTGTGTCTTCTAACGGCTATTTCTTAAACAAGCCTGCTGAGGAAGACAGGGGTGATGTGAACTTCTGCAGATCCTCCTGGGTTTGTATTGGTTTGTTTGTTTTGGATTCTTTTCCCTCAGTGGGTGGCTTGAGCAAACCTTGATGAAAAACTACATTATTTTACAATTATGGTATATTTGAGAGGTGAAGTACACTCTCCTATTTTGCTTTCTTAAAATCCAGGTGCCACACTGACTAATCCAGTAAAACTGAAGATGCACAGATTATTGTAGAGCAACTGCATCATGAAAAGCATAGTGTAATCTCAACGTTTACTGCTTACAGCAGTTAAACATTACACAGTATTCGAGCTGCCTTCAAGTATAAGCCAGTAAAGAGCTAAGAAGAAAGAGTAGCTGGCTTTTAGCATCTCCTAGCCCTGTGCCTGAATCCCTCACTTTGCATTTCCCCTCATGCCCCTGCTTATCTCTGTCTGTGCAGCAGCTTGCACAGCAGAGACCTGGTCTCCAGCAGGTTCCTGCAGGGAAGATGAGCCCGTGGACACCAAAGAACCCCTGACCGTGTTAAACGGCACCTCTGCACCTCACGGGTGCCCGCGCGCCCAGCCGCGTTCCTGCAGGGCCTCCTCGCTACGCGGCCACGCCGCGGCATTCCGCACGTCCTCGTGTCGCGGGCCCTGCTTTACCATCAGTGCGCTCACCGCTGCAGGAGTGGCTAAACAAAAGAAAACAGGCCAGCTCTACAGCACATTTGATCTGAGAAAAAAAAGGGTTTCCCTTTACAGGGCCCAGGAAATGTCCAAGGTTCAAACAAAGTACGAGGTGCTAACGAACAGAGTCTTGACAAACCTTGTTTTCCTGCACAGGGGCTCAGTACATAATGATTTCATTCAGCAGCTACTGTTCAAGCATGGAAAGTGTTGGTAAAGAAATCCCACAGAGTTCAGATGACCATTTTCCTAACTTAAGCTTCCTCCTCCGCTCCTCCTCCCGTTTGCCTTTCGGGCCTCTGCCAGGCATAACATAAATATTCATCAGCTGATATTTGCAGTAGCTGTGAAGTTATGAATGAGGCCAAACGCCTTTCCCTGCTGCCCCATCTGCAAAATGGCAGCTCCTGGTCTTAGCTCATGGCCAAATGACACTTTCCGAAATCCCCAAAGTGCACTTGCAGGCTTTTCAAATTCAGTCGGGTTTTTAATGTGCAAAGCAGAAATGCTGTCTACCTAATATTTACCCAGGGATTACAGAAAAAAAAATATATATTACTTTGCTACACTTTAAACTTTGTGATGCCTTGACGTAATAGACAGAAGTGTTGGCAGCTCAAAATGTTGGTTGGTTTATTTCAGTGGACATGACTGCTGCAGGTTTCCTTTCTGAATCAAATACCAGACACTTGAACCATTTGTTGTGCAGAGAAGAGAAACAGCTTTTATTCCTAACGCTGGTTTCTTAACCACCTGGGTGCTGTCAGAAGGAGCCACATATATTGAAAAACACTTTTAATAAGACCCCTTTAAGCCTGTCTTAACTCTGGATCCTGAAAAATGGGATCCCCGCTGCCTCACATACGTGCTTTCCCTGTGCAGACAAGGGAGGGGTGGCGGCTTCACAAACACTCCTGTCTCACAAAGCCTGGAGTTAGGCTCGCAAACCTACCGTGGCAAGAAGGTGGGGTGTCCGACGCATTCACACCAGCAGATGCAGTCAGAGAAACAAGACCGGAGCTCAGATTATTAATCAGTGCAGTGCACCAAGGTACCGAACCAGGCAGAGCTGTACTGATGGACCCAGGTGAGTACCGTGCCCTGAGGCAACACTGGATCCAGGAGGCTTAAAAACTTCTCAAGTGCTCAGTGCTCTAGGGGAGTGCTAAATTCCCAAAAGTTTTGATCAAAGTGGGAAGAATTCCCAGGCAAGTACTGGATATGTACCTTCTCATGGCTTCTCCACTCCTATATGCAAGTAGCTGCTTTGCATGTGCGTATATCTGGAATGTATATATACGCACATAAGATGAAAAGGAGCCCCCTTGCCAGACAGACACATGAGGCTTTGTTTTTCAAACTTCCGTTTGGAACGTACATAAGATCACTAAACTTGGAAGATTTTAATACAGAAAATGTTTCAGGATTTGTTGCTCTTGACACCAACACCCCCTTGGAGTTTCATGCTGTTATCTTGCAGTAAATTACACTATATCCAAAGTCCAAAGTTCTTACTGTGTTGATGACCCCATTTTTATCAGCTGTTTACGTACTAACATGCTGCTTAAAAGTATCTCGTTGGAGGAATGGAAGTGCCTCTGTGACAGCATAAGTGAACAGTAATTAATTGACGTACTTCACTGAATGTGCTGACACCAAGACGAGCTGTCTGGCATTGGAAACAATTACCATTTACTATGATACTGCTGCATCGCAGGGCAGGAACTATTGCCAGCATTAAAAAGGAAACAAAGGAAATAAAAAATAAACCAAAATAAATCACAGCACTGCTTTCCTACAGCCAATCAGGCAGTGAGGGTGGAATTCACCTTCTATTGACTCTGAGCAGCAAAGGAAAGAGAAACTTTGGGGAAGGTTATCCCATAGCCCTTTTCTCAAGAATTAAGGCAGCTATCTGCCAGAGAAAGGAATATTACCTAAGAGAACTGACTTGACTACGATGCATCGTGTCATATGATGTGCAGACTTTTTGCTTTTAGTAAGATCTCATATTCTTTTGAAGTGCCTAGTAGTCACTGTACTTTTTTTCTTTTTTTCTCAAAAGCAATGAAGCTTGAGATATTCTTTCCTACCCACTTCTCTTTCTGCATTAATAACAAGTTCTGAGAGAGGCAATAAAAATACTCCAAGGTAAATTATTCCGTCCCTCACAGGGAAGATTCAGTCAGAACAGGGACTTTCTCCACGACTGCTGCAATGACAGCTCTGGCACTCATGGCTGCAACATGCACTGCTGATGTCTGAATGCTTTACTTTGCCACCAAAACCTGTGCTCATCTTGTAGGACTGAAGATTTCCAATCACATCAATAAGAAGCAACATTAATAAACAGACTTGCGGGCTGCATGTACTCTACAGCTGCTTATATTATACCTGTAATACTGATAGTACAACTACCATCCATATCAGAGCAATAATGGAAAAGGATTGAGAATCAACAGAATACTTTTTTATATTTTTATCTTTATAGTGAAAGGGCCTTTTTGTAAAAGATCAAAAAGTGTGTTTTTATATTTTTTTAGTGGCGGGGGGATAACACAGCACACTTGAGCTGATAAAAAGCAGAGCATGCAGATGATTCAGCTGTCTGGGTTAACTATTCATTAGCGTGACAGCAGATTATTTAGTGGTTCTGTAGCCAGTTATACCAGCAGTTACAGCCTTAGACATAACTGTTCTGTGGGTGACACTAACTCGAGGCGATACGTAAACAATGCACCATGAGGTCTTTAAGTTTCTCTGGCCCTACTGAAACCAGAAAATCATCTGGGGATAAAACTACCAGAGATGTATAGTGCTGGAAGACTTCCAGGTTAACAGGGAACACGTACAATGCAAAGGTAGAGACACTAGATGCAGATAAGGTAGAGTTTACAGGCAGACAGCATATGCAGTGACATTCAGAAGTCGAAACATACACGCTCATTTACGTTACACGTGTCACGTACCAAGGCTGTGCATATATATATGCATATATATATACACAAGACAAAGGCCTGATATTCACTGTCAACTCTGTAACAAAGACACTTTTGGCTGGGAAATACCAGCAATATTGAGCATCTAACTGTGTAAGCCTTGCCAAACTAAGAGCATTTGTCATGGCCTCAGCACAGAACCTGGTACTTCCTACCAGCTCTTTTCTCAAAAATCCCAGTAAAAGCGACTGTGGGGCATCCAGCATGACAACTGCAAGTTCCACCCAGTGCGGGGCTGTGGACCTGGCACGATGCGCTCGGTGCTTTCAGTGAAACTGATGAAAACTTTGGTTTCTCAGGAGGGCAGGGAAAAGGGAGCCTGTAGGTTCACATTCTGAGAAAACATAGATCAATGCACTGACTGATCTGTGCAACCCACACATTGCAACAGAGCTATGCTAGTTCAAGATTTGGACCTAAACATTTTAGACAAAGATCCTATCAGCATCTAAACAGATGAAGTGGAATAAATGTTGTAATGGCGGTGGGCTTCTCTGCTCAAATATGTGACCCTTGCAGCAGAAGTTCTGGAACAGCAAGGCCTAACCTCACTGATCCCAAAACAGCATTGTCGAGTGAGCAACAAGATGCAGGCAACGGCACGTCATGGTCTCTGCTGGCCTCCTTTGTAACTTCTTTAGCGTGACCATAAGCAGTGCCTGCTCAGGCAATGAGGGCCTGGAATCCTCTGCTCTAAGGGACAAGTGCTCTGTGCTCTCTCGTTGGTGTAAAGTACTGCCACAGCATCACTGGCCACCTATGGCTGGTGCCAAAGTCCCAACAATGAGGATTCCTTGCCCCATCTAGCAGGTCACTCTGCCTAGACTTCAACTTTGAATGCTTGAAAAAGGAAAGGGGATCTTACCCTCTGGCCAAGAGCCATTCACCAACACGCATGCGTGTCCACATCTCATTTGCAAGTATTTCCAAATGGCAAGGACTCTGCCCAAGGGTCCCAAGCATAGCCCCAGTCCTAGCTTTACTGGGAGAGATGGAAACTGAGGACTCAGCAGGAAGACGGATGCAGGCGCAGCAGCAGTAGGTGGGATAGGATGAGATGCAAAGGCACAAGAAAGCAGAAGAGCTCTGCAGGATCAGGCACTGCTGGCAGCCCCAGACACGTGGCCATGGTTAGAAACTGCGGAACAAGTTCCCCAGTAGGCAGAACAGAAACAATGTGGGTTTTTGCCTGTTCTTATTCTTTCTTTGCATTTATATTCTGTTGTGCTTTCCTAAGACTGCCACTGAGTTCTCTTTTCCTAATATAAATTACTGCATTGGTAAGTCTTTCAGAGAGCTTGTCTGTGGAGTTTTTTGTATGAAGGGCACTTTTTTTTTTTTTTTAGTTTTTCCAAGTTCCTGAGTGGAGACGTCAGCTTGTCAAAGGGAGGTTACTTATACTGGATTCGGTATTTTTGCTGCTTTTAATCACCTGATGGGAAGACTGCAGACATATAATTCTGGAGTCAGCAACAGCTTGTATTCGGTTGACAATAGGGACCCCCTTTACCCTCCTCAATACACCAGGCTATCTTGTTTGACAGAGCGTGTGCACAGACTCAGAGGAACGTTGCTTGTGTGAGATGATCTTGCTGTTCAGATTTCAATCTCTGATCAGGAATCAGATCTCACCTGTTACAAAGATCGTTCCTCCTGTGTCCAGGCCAGGTTTCTGGATCCAGTGACAATATAAACTAAACAAATCCTCTCAACATTCCCCGCAGAACAGCGTACACTGGGCTCCCCTCATGTTCTTTGTCAAGCTCATCTCTTACCAGCAGTGCACTGACTCCATAGGAGATCTAAAGGCCTGCCACAATACCTCACTGTAGGATTCTTGCACCTTCCTTTGCTGTTTCAGTGGCTGTTCTTGGAGAATAGACAAGTTTCATTAGAAATGAAGGCCAACAGTTCCTACAAATTAGACCTTCTCTTTTTCTTTCCCAGAAATAAGTGTGAAGAATACATTCCTAGCCCCAAGTGCCTGGTCTACAGAACCTTTATAATGACAGCTATTAAAAAGTGCTTTAAATACATTATTTTGATTCTTCCTATCAGGAAAATATAATAAAACACCTTGAACAGAATTAAAGAGGTTAGTGTAGCAGGGAGTGCGGATGGCATGTAGAAAAAGCAAAAGCGCGTTGAACTATTGCATAATAGATAACCAGGAAGAGAAAACAAACAAACAATAAAATATTAGAACTGAGACACCAGCTTCTGCAAGGAAAAGCACCAAAGCTAAGGGCTGTGCTGTGGCCCAGCTCTACCTCTGTCCTGCAGTCCATCTCAGGAACCTTGCAAAGCTTGTCGGGCCTTTGTGATGCGTGATGCCCCCTCACAGTGTGGTTTAGAGTTAAGGGAGTTGAACAGAAATTCCAGGGACATGGCTCCTGTGTTAACTACCCAAGCATCCTTCAGGATTGTGACAGAGGATACGTACTGGTGATTTCTGGACATTCCTGTCAGGGTACCCCAGACAAAACCTTCACACTGCCCATCTGAAACGGTGACTTAAGAGCTAAAAGTCCTCAAGGGAAAATCAACTCCCAGAAGTCTAGCTAGGACAGTCTCCAGCTGTTGCTTAGAGTTCTCCAGAACCTGGAGAAAAATTGGCTGGCCCCTCAAGGGCATCCTTATGTTGGCATATAACCAATGTACCCACACGAAGAAGGGAGCTGAACTACAGCACAACAGCGTTTTGCAGCTGGAGGACATGTTCTCAAAGCAGCAAGACATCTCTGTGATGGATGTAACATTTGTGGTACTCTCCCTCTGTTTGGAAGGAGATAAGAAAAACAGAAGCAAGGCCAAATGAAAACAAAACGGAGCATATAGGCATCGTGAAACAATTACAGTCCTGTGTCTCATTAGTATCTAAATTTGGGATCGGCAATCCTGTTTTAAAAACAGTTTTGTTCAACACTCAGTGATAGAATTTAAAAGCTGACATATCTTGCAGTATCGTGGTCCACAGCCACAGCTGGTGTAAATCAGTACAAACTGGTGAAGTCAGTGGAGCTTCTCTGATTTACACTAGCTGAGGTTATGGCTCAATAACATTAGCCTTGCTTTCTAGGAGCGTTCAAGGAAGCCAACTTCTGTGTGTCCTGTGATGAAGTGGTTATTTATAATGGCCTTCAGTGTGGTTTAGAGCCAAATTTCCACATCAAAAGTAGCTTTATAAGAGATATCCTTATAGTGAGTTTCAGTGCAAAATCATGACTTCAGAGGCCAGCTTTTCTCGTGCTTTCAGTATTTGATTTCAGCCTGTAAACCATCTGAGATGCCAAGAAAAGCAGAGCCATTCCTGCCTACTTCCCCAGCTCTGCTGCTTCTTTGAGTCTAATGCATACCCAACCGGCCCCGACCTACACTGCCCATTTATCAAAGCAAGTTACTCTAAGTATCTGTTTATTTATGTTCAGAAATTCTCAGTAAGACAGACAAGTTTCATGCTCAGCCTGAAAAATTGGGGGTGGAGGTAGAGTGCCTACCAAATCCAGAGCTATATGTTTGGCTTGGCCACTAAGAAAACTAAAATACAATCAAGTGTCCCAGAGCCATAGTGAGAGATGGAGGTCACAAGAAAACAGATCATGTCGTTCACAGCTAGCTCTTCAGCTTCCTGAATTACAACCCCTATTATTTATTTCTGGATTTCCCACCCCATGTACAGGCTCCAACCATTCAAAAAACAGCAAGTGTCTGCTTCCAAGAACTGACAGGATAAGCAAGAAAGTAAAACTTGTCCTCACATTTGACTAACCTCCTTGTCCACTTTACATGTGGAAAGGCCAGATGCTCTCTCAGCCCTCAGCTGCCTCCTGCTGTCCCCTGCTCCCCAGACTGCCGCACTTGAAGATGTGCACATTTCACCACTCTTCCCTCTGTAAGTAGAATCATAGAATGCTTAAGGTTGGAAGGGACCTCCAGAGATCATCTAGTCCAACCGCCCTGCACAGGCAGGGTCACCTAGAGCATGTGGCTCAGGACTGCATCCAAGGTAAGCACCAAACACATTGTCAGTGCTGCCCAGCTGTCCTCCCTGGGCCAGCTGCCTTGGTGTTGCAGCTCAGAGCCTTTTTGGCAGAAGCAGGTGGCTTTGCTTAGCAGGGCTCTGCTCCCTGGCCCATCAGCCCTCACAGGTTCTACTCGAGGCCTGGAGAATGTCGCAGGATCTTGGCACCGGCCCTGTCACTGGTACTCGTAGAACTTCTCGCTGGAAATGGGACTCTACCCCAACCAGGGCAACCGGGGCTGGAGCAGCTGGAAATCCCCCTGGGTTCTAGACATCCTCACTGTTTTCTCTCCAGTGGATTTGGCTCTCTCTCAGTTCACGAGGACCAAGGAGACAAACTTTACAGCAAGGCTTCCAGGCTTATCAGTTTTCTTCAGCTGAAGAAGCTCAGATCTTAGTTTCTTGGAAAACTCCACTTTCTCCTAAAAATCTAGGGTCCTCCTCCCCTTTTATACACTCAGGTTTTACTTTTGGTCTTTTCTCTCTCCACAAAACATGTGATATAACTTCCGTCAGGGTTGCAGTCCTTTTCAGGGAATGTCCCTGGTGTGCTTCAAGGATGGTTAGATGCCCCATTGACAAATTGTTTGGTTACTGGCCTCCCTGACAGTTGTTTTGTTCTAGGCAGTCACTGTGCAAGTTGAGCATTGTCTTTCTAGGCAGATAAATACCATGCAGAGATGCCCCCTTGCTCAGATTCCACTATGTAGCGATTTTCTCTTCGTGTATATATATCTTAGACACTATCTTTGCTATTTAACATATACTTAGGCAGACTAAAGCATCGTAAATACAACATACATCTTCCTTTCTTCCCCCCCGAGTTTCTGTGCCACGATTGGGACTTACTGTTCCTAGGAGTTTGTGGTGTTAACTTCTCACTTCAAACAAATGCTGTACTTTTTCTACTTACTTCCACAAAGACCTGTCTGTTTGTTTTTCCTGTTATATTGCTCATTATCCTCACAAGCACCTGTTGTGCAGTGTTTTCTTCTAAAATTTTGCCAGGAAAAAAAATAAATGCATGAAGCAGTTTTGCTTAGGCTGGGCACAGTTCAGCTTTAAGTTGTTGAGGGAACTTAGTGACCTTCCCTTCATAACTCAAGTTCTGGGCTCCCCAGTACAGGAGGGACATGGAGCTGCTGGAGAGAGTCCAGCACAGGGCTACGAGGATGATCAGGGGCCTGGAACATCTGCCCTATGAGGAAAGGCTGAGAGAGCTGGGCCTGTTCAGCCTGGAGAAGAGAAGGCTGAGAGGAGACCTCATCAGTGTCTATAAGGACCTCAAGGGAGGCCGTGAGGAGGATGGGGCGGCCTCTTCTCAGTGGTGGCCACCAACAGAACTAGAGGAAACGGCCACAAACTGCAGCACCAAAAGTTCCACAGGAGCTTAAAGAAAAATTTCTTGACAGTGAGTGTGACAGAGCCCTGGCACAGGCTGCCCAGACAGGCTGTGGAGTCTCCTTCTCTGGAGACCTTCCAGACCCGCTTGGACGCAGCCCTGAGCCACCTGCTGTAGGTGACCCTGCGTGTGCAGGGGGGTTGGACTAGATGATCTCCAGAGGTCCCTTCCAACCTTTATGATTCTATGATTCTGATTCTATGATTTTGGTTATTCGATGGTGTCAAAACCTAGGGAAAAATCTCTTGACTATGGAATATTTTAAAATACAGAAATCTGCCCAGCAAATGAATTTCACTTCTGTTAACAACATCTCACAGCCTTTTAATATTTGGCTGTAATTCTGTCTTTTTGTAATACATCTGTATTCTTATTAGCTTTGAACTGGCAGGCAGAGAATTCTCAGATAATAATCAGGAAAAAATAACACAACTCCATTTTCCCAAAGGAACTAGAAATAGTTAACTAGACACAAGTAACAAGTCCGTTTCCTCACTATCAGAATTTAGCCTGGACCATAGAGTTAGGGAACTTTCCTTGAATTATGTTGGGGCAAGGACAGGAAACTGCATCTTCTAAACTTTAGAAATAGATTTTAAATATGTAAACATAAGATATTATACCCCTGTCTTTTAAGTAACATTTATATTATCTAAAACAAACAGTCTTTCTGAAGTCAGTCTGTAATTGACATCTGACACAGTACACATTGCAACAGATATGATAAGTGCAGTAAACAGTAGAAATTATGCTTCTCTATGCTCTGAGAAACATTCATATTTCCTTACACAGATAAACTTTATTTTGTTGCTATGCAACCCTCACACAACACACTACATTCTGCAGTAAATAAGAGTACAAATTTTACAACCGAAGGGCAAACATTTGGCCTTCGGTTTGGAAACGGAGTTTCTCCCCATTTTGAGTTCCAGCCCCAGCTTTAGTTCACACTGTAATATTCCATTATTTTATTACAAAGCTGCCTCTAAAGCTCAGTAAGGGATATGCCAAACAGAGCAAAAAGGGGGAATCAGGATGCATGAGTCCTTTGACACTGATGGGAAAGAAATGGTAGAGGGCTTGGACCTGTCCCAGCTGCTCTCAACAGTAAAATACCCCATGATGTCACTAACAGTAGAAGAGTGAAATTAAGATTTTATTTTTTAAATCTTCCTTAAAAATGAATACTAAATTTCCAGAACAAAGTTTGAGAGGTTTCTGCAGTGACTTCTCCCTGCTCCCAGGGGACATTACTATAATCATGATGGAAGTGAGATGCTGAAGAGCCACCCTTAGTTTTACCCAGGATTAAATTAGTAGAGTCTTACCTGCTCTGCCTGCTCACTCTGGTCACTTGGCGGTTCCCATATTCTTTACAGTTGCAAAAGTTCTTCTGGGTTCAGGGGGCATTTGGATTGTTCAGAGAAGCAGATCCTATGCAGCTCTGTATCCTCATCATAAGCGGAGTGTTTTGATACTAAGCTTTGTCTGTCTAAAGGGTGTTCTGGAAAACCGTATGGAGTCACTAGGATATCTTTAGTATTGTCTTCCCATATCCTGGGTTAGAACCTTAATTATTCAAGTTTCTTTTCTGTCCATGGCTGCAGATCCTACAAAGCCTCCCACAGTGCAGGCCTTCAGTTGACCCTGAGCACGTAATCCAGTGTCTCTTGTGCTGTGCCAGGCTGCTTGGCAAGTCCCTGCAAAGTTGCAGGGTCTGGCAGGCCTTAGGCACAACACTGCTCACGTGCAGTTTCTGCTTCTGCCACCAGTGCTGCTCTGGAAAAGCTGCACACGTCAAAGCAAGAGCTGCACACTTGCAAAGCTGCAAAGCTGCAGTGCTTGTGCACTGTCTAAACATCCCTGCGAGACTCAGGCGAGCTGTGGACAGAAGCTACTCCAGTGCCTCTGCACTGTACTCCTGGAATCAAAAACACTCCCGTTGGTCTGTAAGTAGCTCCACATGTCCAACAGGACTTGCTTGCTCTGGCTAAAAATATGATGCCCATAGGCCCCAGTGGTGCTGCACGGATCTTCAAGCCATTACAGTGTCTCTGCACTTGATGCCCCACAGCACCCAATGGTCTGTCTGTATCTAGGTTTTTCCCTCCTGAAGTCATTTAGCTTCTCATCATCACAGAAACAGAGAGCTGGCTGCAGTTCTGAAAGACCAGACACTATCCTTGAGCCTGGGGCTGCCAAAGGCAAAAGGGAGACAGGCATAAAGTTGAAGTTCATCAGCTGCTCTGCCATCTCTGCCCCAAAATAAAAGTGCTGCTACCCCAAAATAAAACATCACCTAGAAAACAGGCAGGCAGTTACTGTGAGGCAACTCAAGTACTGCAAACCTGCACCCCAGCTTTGTGTCTCCTCAGGAATATGGTGCTTTCTGTGTGAGAATGGGTTAACCATATGAGGCTCTGTTAAGGCCGCTGGTGCACAGAAAGACTCCCTCGTTTCAGAGATACCAGCCAGCAGGAGCTGCTGCCTCCTGTGCTCCCAAAAGGAGCTCCAGCCCATGAGATTCAGGATGCAGCCTAGCGAAGGCCCAGAAAGGGCCAGGTGCCTCTAAGGGTTTACTTATAGGCCCATAAGAGCATCTGAGGCACTTCACAGAGGTTGTGCGGGTGTTTTATATCAGAACCAGATTCCAATCCGTCCAAGATATTGCCAACGTAGATTTTTAAGCATTTCTGGTATTCCAAAAATAAAAGCCAATCTCAGGCTCAGTCTCAGAAATGCAGCATTTTAACCTTGCTTTGTACATCAGAGAGAGAGAGAGACGCAGAGGGTGGGAATGGCACAAGCTCCATTATACCTTACACCCATAACACATCACTTGTGACCTTTTGACATCTGAACTTCTCTATCCATAGAAGTCAGGAAGCAAGAAACACACTGCGCTCTTTTGAAGCATGGAGATCTACAGCCAACCTCTCCCTATAAATTCACAGCAAGGAAACAGATGCAGTAGGTGCCCATTGTTACACCATTGGCTTATCCAAGAAATAATCTAAAACACTGTCAACAAACAAGTCCAAAAAAATGAGTGAAGGAATGGGACTCAGCATTGCATCGGGGTGCAGTCAGCATAATTTGGGGAAGGCAATCAGGCTACACAGATTTGCCCTAGCCAAAGATCTCACCTGTCATGTGTAGTGGTCATTTCCTTGCAAGGGTTTGTGTCACTTAAACAACAGAACAGTTTTGCGCTGTTGTTCAGGTCTTTATAACCAACAGTTCTCTAAACACTCCTACACTGTGTAAAGGTATAGTGTATAGAGTCAATAGGGAAATGATACTGTGTTCACAGGAAAGCAATATTTAATCTCTATGATCTAAAGTGTAGTTTCTCTCAACAGTGAACAAGAAGTATTCCCAGCATTTTGAAGTTCCACATTTTGATAGTTGTTTGCTATCAAAACATTTCTCTTTATAGTTTCGTTTTGAAAACAAAGTTACTCCAAGTCATGCAAGTTAGCGTTACAATTTTTATACACACAATTAGTTAGAAAACACCTTTGAATTTGTGTATTGGTCTAGTATAAGGGCCCATCTCTCTAATCACGACTCACAGTACGGGGCAGCTTTCCAGAAGAGCCGAGCAGTACATGAGAACACCTGTAGAGAGTGCTTCAAATGCTACTTAAACAAATGATCTCATACAGAGTGACAGGTCAGCCCTCCTCAGTAAGGAGGGCAGGATGAGGCCCAGAGACTGAATGCAGTTGCTTTTTATCTAGTGACACACTTCACATACAAGCTGCAACAGCTGAGGTGACGGTCTTCGAATCCTAAATCTTGGAAAACGATATTTGATCTCTTCGTATCAGTGTCCTGTCAATTTCTTCTACGCTGCGGCATCCTGGTGGAGAAATTACAGGTAAGTTGAAAGCCCCACTCCTCCAAAAAGGTGGATGTAAAACACTAAGAAAGAAGTCTCATAGTTGGGGCCCAGATAGCAGCTCTGCAGGGTCTGGTATTCCACAACACATTGGCCATATGGCCCTCCACAGCTTCAGGAGTTTACAACACCCTAAGCAGACGCCTTTGCCTAGCACTGGTCGGGGCCTGGCTGCAAATGCTCCCTGCAGGCACAGGCTGCAGGTTGTGTCGCAGCACAGGTGGCTGCACCAAGGTGACCTCAGACATCGTAATGCGCCTAAGAGCACCGTGCCCTGGAGACCCAGGCACGCCTAGCTGCAACGTGAACATCTCTTCCTGTAGAAAACTACATTCTGCCACACGACAAAACCCATAGCGACGGAGGATTTGCCACTACTTACAAAGAATTATTGTTCTCCATGTTATTGTTGTTTTTAGTTAATGTATTTGCAACTCAGTTCCCAAAGTCTAAGACAGGGATAACAGCATTTTCTTTTCCAACCCACCCTGAGGCCTGTCTATATTGCAAACTGTTCCATTTCCCTTGTATAGGTGAATATAGCACTTTGCTCAAGGGGTAACATCCTCTAACCTGGTTCCCCATAATAAACAGCATAAACCAATAAAGACTTCAGTGCAATGGTTCTGAAGTCTGAGCACTGAGGCCCTGACTTTGGATGGGCATTGAAGCCCTGCTATTAAATTTACAGCAACAACGCTCTCCTTGAAGTCCTCCTTAAGGAGAGAGAATTTAGATACCTGCAGTCGCTGCCTAGCTGGTACCAAGAGAGGAAGGGAGCTAGCTTGTCCGTCACTTTATTCTGCTGCCTCACAGATGAAAGAAAGGATGCATTTTGGCCACATTTTTCTTAACATCGCTGTGATTCTCAAAAACGAAGACTATTAGGAAATGCAAGGCAGATACGGCTATTACTGACAAGTGCAGATGTCTCACCCGTGAGGGCCATTGCCAGGCGAAACTCTTCCTTCAGCATCTGCAGAACCTCTTTTGCTCCTTCTTTCCCCTAGTAAAGACAATATGTATTATCGCATGTACATATGGCATGTGCATATACCATCCCTGGAAAGTTTTATGGACATCCAAACTCTTAACGCTTAAGCGCTCGTCCTCACAAGTTTTAGATACACACAGACACATTCCAGTACCCTTGCACACACACATGTATGTGCACACATACGTTCACGAACTAAGCCAGAACAGCCAGCCCAGGAATCTGCAAATGTAAATTTGAGCTTTTCCCAACTTACTTGATAAACCAAGCCCCAGATAAGAGGCCTTCCGATGAATACTGCTTTGGCTCCAAGAGCTAATGCTTTGAGAACGTCCGTGCCTTTTCGTATACCACCATCGAGAAACACCTCCACCTTCCCCCCTACAGCCTCAACGATTTCAGGCAAGACATCAATCTAGAAGGAGGGGGGGAAAACACACAAATATGATTTGTCCATTTCTGCTATCCTGTTTATTAAAAAAAAAATTATGTCTAGGATCCAAGCTTAGAGAAGCTAAATGGTTAATCCATGGTTAATCACATGCACAAATAATGCAGTTTTGTGTTCAAAAGTGGAAGTGACTTAGCATGTTAGCAGATATATACAAAAGTCAAATTTATTTGGACAGTCACATAAAGTGACAATCATCAGGGTCACACAGAATTTCTGATTCTATGACATATGCCCAACACAAACCAGCATCAGATTCTCCAAAAGAATAAAAGAAACAGCAAGAAAAGCAGAAGCTTTTCCCCTGGAATTTCTACCTTAACTTATAGAGTTCACCAGTTTGAGAGTGAAACTGAATTTCTGGGAATTTCTTTTTAAATATCCACCTTTGCTTTCTTGCTTACATTAAGGATCACCTATAATCAAGCCCAAGACAGGCATATATTGATAGACGTGGAATAAGAGAAGGATGTGACCAAGTTTTCACAAACGAGTTTTTCTATTTGAGAACACACCATGACCAACAAAATAGTTGCAGGGCGGAGCTTCTTTATGTAAGAAAAATGTGGCTTCTCCAAGCACTTTTGCAGTTTTTACATTTTCACACGAAAAAGGTACACCATGTTTTCATCTGCTGCACACGTACCCTTGCTTTCACCAAGCGCTGCCTGCACTCCAGCAATGGGAAAGGTGCAGTGAAGTAACCAAGGAGTTAAGCATCGTGTCCACACGCACGAGGTCCCAAGAAGAGAAGAGACCCCTGAATTCAAGACTCAAGCATTAATCACACACCAATATCTAAAAGGTTCTTATTCAGGAAAATCAGGGAGGGCAAGACTGGAAGCCAACTGTTAAGGAGACTTGAAACAGTATGCAGTAGTAAGACAAAAGGCACACAAAATTGTGTTTCAAAACGGAAGTAATTCATTTCCTTTCTAATGGATAAAAAATGACTAGGAGATGGGAGGAAAAAAACTTGAAAGCAGAGTTTGTTTTTAGATTGGGATTAAAATTTGCTTGAAGTTTGGCACGTGCTGTGATTTTTTTTTTCCACTCCCTTTGGTTTTGCTCTCTTGCCAAACATATTTTGGATCTATTTCTATATATATGTAGACCACTTCTTACATCCTGACAAACTGCACCAACATTAAAGTGCTAGAATAACTAAAGCATGATGCAAACCATAATTAAAACATAGATTTCCTCAATGTGTAACTAGACACTAGAAATATTAACAAGCTTGGGTTCAACTCACGTTCTGAAAAACCATGAAATTAAAGCAAATTATTATGTTTCAAAAACAGAAATACTTGAGCATGATCTGATACAGATATTTACATTAGAAAAACTGTATGATGAAATATGAAATCTGTACAAGACGAAATCCAGTGAATATAGCTGTAACAGTGCCTTCTCCTCTGCATTGCAGTGTTGCAAAGAAATAAAAATTAGTTTTTAAGCTTAATTTTTGTTCTAGTGCAATAAAAAAGATTTCTTGGGTTTTCTCATATTTCAAAGCAATTTGTTAATATGTTCCTACATTCTTCCCATAGGATTACCTCACACAGACATGTCTCAGGTTATCGAATACAGTTAGTGAAAGTGGGATTTACGCTCCCAAAAGAGAATGAAGAGATGAAGGTGACAGATGTAAACAAAAACAAAACAAAATATACTTCACTTTGAGAAATTTTAGCCCTGACTCTCCGAAAAGTCAGTTCTGCAGGAGTCTGAAACCGAATAGCTGCCACCTCTCCAGTAGCACCAAAAATCCGAACGTGTTTGGAAAACCTCAGGCCGTCTCTTTTGAAACTGGAAGGTAAGTCCTGACATCTCCGGTGCCTCTCCTGCTGACCCCCAGCTGTCCCTTGCAGCCAGGCAAGGGCTTCTCCAAGGACAACTCCTCCACTTCACTATCCATTTAGGAAACCATCTGTACCTGGCCTTTGGCGCCCTGATACCCAACTTCGTACATTCGCCTGCCAGAAAAGGCTCCGAGCACATTTGGGACCTTGATGGGTCCACGTAGGGACCTCCATAAAGCAGAGGGCGGAGGAAACGAGCAGGGTTGCCCCCAAGGAGAGAGGCAGAGCAGAAGTGGTCCTGGGGAGGAGGGGATGTGCAAGGCTAGCCCGCTGAGTTCAGTGAATAAAACTTGACATTCAAAACAGCTTTGAATGAGAAGCCTTACCTGTCCTTCTCCTCTTTCAGAAAGTCATCATGGAAAACAGCAGGTTTTTCATTAAAGGCATATTAAGAACCCTGAAACGGTTACAACTGGGCTTTGATTCTGCTCCCTTTCATTCTTTTTTTCTTGCACCGTTTTCTCACCCCAGGTGAAGCAGGATGAATGATGACTGGAATTTGTGTTTTTTCTTTTTTGTGTGTGTTTTTTCTTCTTTTTCCCCCCCTCGCAGCCTGAGCACATAGTTTTTCATTTTCCCTTACTTCTTTCTCTTTGCCAGGTCAGAACTTCTCAAATCCTTTTTCACCTTTGGAAAAGGTATAGAGTAGCATGACAAGGAAAAGGAAAAAGGAAAATTACTGTAACTTAATCACATCATACCATTTCCAAAGGCCAAAAAATTTGAAAGGCAAAAAAAGGAGAGCTTCATTTTTCCGTTACCTGTTCTGTAACTGTGTATTTTTTTCAGATGCCTATGAAGAATGAGAAGTGGAAAAGAACTCCAGCACAACCTTCAGTTGTTGCAAAGTGCAACAAAGGGAAGGCATAGGAAAGGATAACTTAAAAAAATAAAGTAAAAAAAAAAAAAGATGGAAAAAAATTGAAGTTTCCACTTTCTAAAAACTTAATTGAAAACCATATGCCTTAAAGATACTATGAGGAGGGAAAAAAATATGAGGGGGGAAAAAATGTAAAATTAGGTTCCAGGGGTCCATTCCTGAAAAATAGCTGTGAAATCATTCATAATTCCTTCATTATCTCGTTCAATAAAATATATTATTTCCTGTCTGGTTCCATGTATGCAACCTTCCTCTCTGAGTCTTTGGTAAGAGCATGCATATGCGTAACGTTGCATAAAGTAAAATAGATTTATCCTTCACAGGTTGCCAAGCTTTCTCAGGACTGATAAGGAAAGACCCAGTCACTCCCCAGGATATTTATACTGAAGTAAAATGTGAGACTGCACCCTGTGTGTGGACAAACCTGTCGGGCGTCTGTAGCTCAGTAGAGGGTATCCCCAAGCTGGGAGGAAGGTTTTGCAGCCTCTGGATTTTCCGTGCTCCATTGGGAGAATTATCCCTTGCTGTACTCAAGGAGAACGAGCTCAGGAGTGCCCCCACGGGCAGCCCTGCTGCCTTGAGGTGCCTGCCTGGATGTAAGAGCAGGAGAGCACCAAGGACTGAGCCTGTGCCGACGTCCGGGCAGGAAGAGGGTGATCGTTCAGTCCCTGACGGAGAGGGGACTCTCTGCTTATTGTAACACTGGGGTATCATTCAACCTTCGACCGCGACAACTTCCCTCTTCAAAGCGGCCCGCTGCCTCCAGAGTCTTAACCCTGCGCTGCAGCCTTCGCGTCTGCCAGCAAGACTGAGGTCTCATCGCATCAGCCTGATGAAGAACACATGCCCAAACTCCTCAGACAGCGAGAGCTTTGCATCTCTCAAATGTCCAAGAAATGCTTTTGCCCTTTTGATAGTCCCTTAAGCAAGTTTGCTATGAAATGTCTCTTAAATGAGCTAATATGAACTTGCTTCTCTGGATTACTTTGCAGGATGCTGCAGCCAGAACAAGGTGTCCAGGTAGCTTGAAGAAACAGCCACACAAACCCTTCTATGTCTTTTTATTTGATCTGACCCAAGGGTGACTGCATCTACCTCAGAACATGTTGTGACATGACAGAAAAGGAGAAATGGGCAGAGACCGCTGCTCACGGATCAAGGTGTATGCCATATGGATTAAGTGTACAGCATATCAATTTAGATGTTTTCCTCCCAGCTACCATATGTTTAAAAAAAGGCAGGAGGCAATGTGGAGTAAACCAAAGACTCCTAGCAGATACTAGCACCAGTACTTACAGTTGCAGGCACCCCGTCCAGCTGTCTTGCTCCATGATTTGACACCAAAATCCCATTTACTCCATTCTTCACAGCCTCTTTAGCATCATCAGCTGAAAAAAGAAAAAAAAAAAAAAAAAATACAGCCTTCCAGAACTGGCAAATCGCTGACACTTCCGCAAGGGAAATTACAGTATCA
>VZSV01000071.1:1731977-1772341 GCA_013398735.1 Nothocercus julius
TATATTCTCAGATAAAAGGTAGTCACTTGGGGTTTTGTCTTTCAAAAGTATGGAGCTCCTCTTCCTACCTACTGACATAAAGATGCCCATAGCACAGACATGCAAACCATCTGACAACTCAAGGCACTTCTTTAAGCAGCTGCTTTTGCCAATGTCTTACCTGCTGCAATCATGTTCCTTCACATGCTCTCTACAGTCCAGTCAGGAAGGGCAACAAGCACATCCTGGCCACAACATTGACCTGTACCTTGAACCAGCAAAACACCAGATCTATTTCTTTGACTTTTTCTTAGCCAAAGAAATAACAAAATTCAGTCACTGCTTGTCAAAAGGAAGAAGAATCTGTCTGCCTCAGAGACCACCTTCCATAGGAAGAGCTTGTATACAGAGCCAACATAACAGACACCCTCTCCTCTTCCCACTGACCTGAACCTAACTGGAACTGACAGGCACTTAGTGAAGTCTGTCACCTTGCAAATCCTAAACATGCATCAGGAAGAAAAAGGTTTCCTCTAGTACTTTTGGCTTTGCTTTGGCAAACCTTCCCCACTCAACAGAGCACACAAATATGAACGTGCATCCCAACACATTTAGCGTCAGCGAAGCAGGTGCTCGTGGTGATGAAAGGCTGCTTGGCACGTGGTTCTGCAGAAACTCCAGCAGCACGAGCACGCTGCCGTGCCTGGCGGCCCCGCTCGTCCCCCGCGCGGCAGGCAGCGGCGCTACGCACCTCTGAGGATTCCTTTGGCGACGATGGGCAGCGAAGTCAGACCTCGAAGCCATTTAATGTCCTCCCACTTGATGCTTGCATCAATTGCATCGGCTACGTACGCAGCCAGGCCGCTATTTTCTCCAATATCTTTCCCAGAGGAAAAGGCCAAATCATCACTTGAAAAGTTTTTCAGTCTAAAATGGACAAAGATGCAGAGAAACAGTTTGAGAAATAAGACTCTGAGAAAGATTAATACTACAATTAATAGCATCAGTCCTTAACACCAGCCTTTAACACACCTCCCTGTTGAATTACAAGGTGGGAACAAGAGTGCCTATATCAGCATGCCACATCACGCTCCTTATTAAGCCAAAACCTTTGGGCTGATGAAGCACTTGATAGCTGGTGCAAAGTGTTCTTGTCCAAGGCAATACTCCTGTTTGAGAGAGATAAGACCAACCCAGAACCGAAAGATTCAGGATGAAACCTGCCATCAGGAGGCAGAATCCGAAGAATACAACACCCAGCCAGTTCTTCCTTTGCCCTTTATGTGCATTTCCATGGAAAATGTGTGTGTGTGTGTGTCTCTAAAGTAACAAACCTAATCTCACCAGTCCTGGGAACCGAATTGAAACTGACAGTCCCCACAAGAGAGTTTACAGTCTTACTAGGCAAAACAGCAGCAGGAGAAACAAGGACCCATCAACAAGCTAAGGCTGTGCCGATGTAGGAAAGCTGAAGTAGATACCCCAAGACTCACAAGCCCTAAAACATGATCAGTGACCTCAGTGCCGCCAAGGACATCATCAGTCCCAGCTCTGGGAATCTTCCCAGGCACCTTCAGTTTCCCAGTAGATGACAGTCAAATTGCCCAAAGTCGTGTGTCAAGGAACACAAGCACGAGTGGAGCGCAGGCCTGCGATCTTGCAGGCCCTAACCCTAACGAGATGATGGCAGAAACTGTCTCTCCTTCCATATCAGACTATTTAATTCTCATATTCCACTTTTGAAGAATAAACAATATTTTTGCATGGAAACTGAGTGGTTTCACTTCTGATTTCATGCCTGCAACAAGCAGCATTTCACACGGCTTGCCTTTTCAGCTCCAGGCATAGAAGAAAATGAGACAGGCGCAGGCGCTCTCAGCGAGATCCAGCTTTTCAGCTGCCGGCTTGGGGAGGGTGGGGTATGCACAGAAAAACAGAACCATGGATAAGATTATATAAATAACTGTTGTTTTTCTTGGACTGTGAAATGCAGATCAACACTTGAATGAATGTTGCCTTACATACATTTCTGAGCACAATGGCACCTTGTTGTTACTTCAAAACTTTGTTGAAAGTCTAAAGCCAAGAAAAAGTTATCATATAACTGTGCAGAGCTCAACACTAGAGAATTTCACCTCTGACTCTGCAACAAAACGCTGTCTGAATGTCATTTTGAAATCTAAAGTGACGAACTTGAACCTCCAAAGATTATTCCAGCTCTATATTATTTCATATGTTTCACTCAATTAAACAAAACTTGTTATGATTGTGTTAGGTGGGGTCAAAGTGAGCATTTCAGAAATGCTCCATTGCTTTTCTCAAATATTCTTGAATTATTTGTCTCACACTCAAACTGTTTAACCCCAGTTCTTAAAATAATATTGCCCTTAAGAAAAGCTATTCCACCCCCAAAACCATAATTTCCTATGTATCAATAATGTTTTAGCAATTGCAGATCCATGGCAGGATTAAAGTTTAGGGCATATGCGTATCAGTATACTACACTTTAACGCCAGATTCTCAGGGCATTCCTGCCTTTACTCCTGAGATTGTACTGCAAATGCAGGAAGAAAATACCAGTGTGGGCAGAGCTAAGTTAACCTTTACCACATCATTTATTAATTTCACATGCAGATGCAAGGAGGATGACCCACACTCCAACTCTTCAGCTCTGCTGATGGGAGGAAAGAGTTTCATTAGAGTTGCATGCCCTAATATTGAATTGAATATTACCAAAATGACTAAGGACTTCAGGATATGATCTTCCATTTCTTGTTATGCTCATGTTTTGCGTGCAGTATGCACAATGCACAGCCTTCTTGGAAGACGTAACACTTCAGATCCATGAAAAAGATTTCATACTTGCCACCAGAATTCACATCAATGTTAATCTGTTTCAAAATATCCTTCCTCTTCCATCCCACCCTCTCTACCTTTGCCTTCCTCTATGCTGCAGGCTCTGGATAAGAGTGGCTTAAGATGGCTTTAATGGCTTAAGATACGCCATTCTGCTCTCCAGTCAACACCAGTACATACGTGCCAAGGAAAAAATCCATTCTTACAAGATTTTGGCTCCATTTTGCAAACTGAAGTACTAGCTAAACCATCCACTAATGTCCTTCCTTAACTGCTAAGGAAGTTGTGTCAGTGTGCCACAGCTTCATCGGGTATTGATAAGGGTGGTCTGTAAAGGACAGCCATTTATATTTCCAAAAGCCAGGGGAAACCAGTCCCGCCTCACTACACTTAGAACACCACCAGAGAACTCTCTGCTTAAATGCTGCATAGGCCCAGCAATAACTAGGATCTAGAGGTAGGGCTGAAGTCACTTCTTATAAAGCCACTGATTCTGGTGAGCTAAAGCAAGAAGTCTCAAAAGATGAGTCAGGGTGGAAATTTCCCTCATGGACTATTTAGAAAGGCTGACCCCCATGTATTTCTGTGTTTGACTAACACAAGAACTGAAGCTGCTTGAAAGCAAGAGCAGTACAGTCCTGGACCTACTGCAGAGTCACAGGGTAATACAGGTTAGAAGAGACCTTCCATGACCATCTAGTCCAACCCCACCAGTCAGATCACAGCCAACTTGGCAATTAGATCCCACGTAAAGGTAGATCAGGTTTCTCAGGGCCACGTCCAGTTGAATTTTGACTATCTCCAAAGATACATGGCCAGATGTATAAAGAAGTGACCCATGACACTGACTTCAGCAGTCTACCCAAGGCAATATGCATCTTTTACAGAGGGTAAAGAGCCAAGAAAACTTATTTTTGTGCTCAGCTGGACCACAGCTGGAACAAAGCAGGCAACACATGCTCAGTTCCTATTGCGAAAGCAAAGGTGGTATACGTCACTCAGAATAAGCGTGTTGTGAATCCAGCAGCAGCATCCCAGGGAAGGAAGCCGTGGTGACGACCGTGCCCCTGTGCTACTCAAGTGAATACCTGAGGTGCGGAGGAAGCTGGAACTTGTTGCGCACGTCGTCGACGCGCCTGCCAAGGAACGGCGTGTCCACCGTCACGAAGATCCCTTTGTAGCCAGCTCTCTCCGCGCGCCTCACTAGGGATTTGGTGACCTCCCGGTCCTTGTATATGTAGAGCTGCAGCCAGCGAAGGCCAGCGGGAGCCGCGGCAGCAACCTCTTCAATGGAGGAGGTGGCCCAGGAGCTCAGCATCATCCCTGTCCCCACCGCCTGGCAAGCTGGAGGAACACAGAGATACCAGAGTCAGCAGGGAGGCTGCTCTAAGCAGGAGCACTAGGCACGAACCACGAGCCGGGGGCAGGCCACGTAACCTCGCGCTTCCTTTCCTCGCCTCATACGCACCTCTCCAGGGAAGGCGAGCTCATCAGCAGCTCTGCTGCTCACGGCACAAGGCTGCTGTGAGGCTCTCGAGCTCCTGCCCTGTGCTCAGCTGTCCGCAGGCCGCTTGTGATGATTCCCGCGCCACTGCTGGAAAGGCAGGACGCGATGCTCGCGCTGAGCCTCATCCCCTGTTACTAGTTCCTCATCCTAGAGGGCCACGGTTTGTAAGACCCCACGGTTTGTGGGGCTGGCGGCCTCCGCAGGGGCAACTTCCACCCCGGGCTGCACTACAAACCTAACCACACGCTATTAGGTTTTATGAATCTATCACTTATTCTTTTCACCGTAATCTATCGCTTAATAAAAAATAAAGGAAAACACACCGTAAAATGCAAAAATATTACATAAAGCCTTGTTTTTCTTGGTCTACCGCAGTATGCATACTGTTAATGTAAATGGGCCTCTGTTTCAAAACCTCATCTCTAGCCTATAGAGGTATTAAAAAGCAGCATTTTAATTAATAAGGATTACAAATCTCTTTGAGTGGAAATTTATGAACAGCTTATTCAAACAAATTAGTTACACCCTCTGACAACCACCAGGCAACTTTCAGTCAGGGAAAATTACCCATCTTGCTCTTCTGTCTTGCAGATTTTGCTACCTTATGAAGAACTATAACCTGTAAAAGGCAATACCTTTCAAGCAGTAGCCAGAACAAACACCTAATAATCCTCAGAAAACGCTGTCTACTTCTACTTAGATTCAGCCTCAACTTCAAAGATTGGCATGTCTTAGTTCATGTCATAAGCAGCCTTTTTGCAATGTAGATGCATCTCTTGCATCTACACAATCCTAGTGGGAAATGAAGTAAAATTGTCACTCTCCTGCCTACCCAAGAATGGATGAGTTAAGTCACTGATTTTTCTTCACTAATCATTTGCAAGTAGACTGCAATTTATTCAAAAGGCTAAACAGGTCAAATTACTCGCCAAGTTGAAACATCCTCACCTATTTGTTATTGAACACTATTAAATAATCTACCACTCTGCCAGGAAGTAACATCTGTTGTTGGATTAAATAAGAACAGCTTGGATGTGTCCAACCAAACGTAGGCATCCACACTTGGTGTACTCTCCCATGCTCCACTGTCAGTCAGCAAAGAGCAATAGGGATCTCCAGGGCCCAAGTCTCCCACCCACTACAACGGGTGGCACAGGGGAGTAGATCACACGGCAATGACTCAAGTTAGGCGAGATGAATTGCACCTTAGCTGCCCACCTGAATCACTGCATTTTTTAAACTATCATTGCTGGCATATTTGCTTGATTACAATACACAGGAAGAAAAATCGGGGTGAAATCAGGTGCAGGTATTAACTGACTCAAAGCATAATCTGGTTTAGTGATGAAAACAAAAACAGTCCAGGCCAGTTTGAAAGCCCAGGCTGAGTTCACACTAGTAAAGAATAGTAATAAAAAGTTTTCTACATATGTGGGACCTGCTCTGCCAGAGAACAAGAACTTTCCATGGCAGTACATGCACATATCAAAGAACTGAAAAGTTTTAAATTCTAGCCATTTGATTAGCACCCCTGAAGTTACTGAGCGTTCCCCTCTCTCACATTAAGCACCTAGAAATAAATTTCTGAAGATCCCATGTAAATGGACTGCCTAAATCAAACAGCAATAGGTGAGATTTCCCTGTGGTGGGTGGTTGTAAATCCCATAACAAGAGATTTGCTGAATCAAGTCCCGGAAGGGACACTAAGCAGCAAGGGATCAGCATTCCTGTCCTCCACCAAATACGTGTTCATGGATGAGGGGAAGGGTTGCTAACCAGTCATTGCAAAACTCTCAGATCAGATAAGGGAAAAAATGTAAATGTTATGGTTCAATCTGTCTTTAGGTATCTGTATTTCTGTTCTTTATTTTTATTCTCAGCTCTGCTTGTACAGCCCTAAAGGCACAAGAACAGTTGCAAACATATTAGCAAAAATAAAATTTGCACTATAACCTATTCAGTGAACGGAAATTTTTAGACATGTAAAATAACCCCATATCCTCTCCATTTATTTGTATATGTGGAGATAGAGAAGACATTTACATCTTACTCCAGATTAGTTTGGTTCAATCTGGGTTCAACCACCACAAACTGCATTATAGAGCTTTCACAGAAGTATATCCACAAAACTTGTGTTGTGTATCCTGTAAAATTTACCATTCTTTGCTAAGGAATAAACTCAAGAGTCATAATTTAGATCTGCACAATCAAATTCAAAGTCTACACACACACAAAATGTATACAAACTTGGAGAGATTTCGGGTCCAGTTTTCAGGAGGTTAGATCAGGAGGCTGATCTATGCCTTATTTGTCTTGATCATTTTAAGCTTATTTTGACAATTTTGTCATTTTAAGCTTATTTTGACAATTTTGTAGATTTTCAAAAATGTATGATAAATACTCTTGCCAGGTCCCCTTTTTTCCCCCCCCTAGAATCAAGCTTTGCTAAAAATATGCTCCCTCTACTCGGATATTTTAGCTGCAGTTTAAGAAAACATAAGCAATTCATTTCCTCTAACAGTCACATTTAACATTCCAAGTTCGGGGTGCTACAAATATTTTAAATTATTAAGATTCAGCACTGGACCCATATACCCATGGGACACTCTTGCAGCAATGTGACATTTACCAGAGTGGAAAATCAGATTTTTGTAAATCAGCCTCTCTTCAGGCCATTTCAGTTCACTTTTAGTCTGCTTTGGAGCCAGGTAGGGTCTGTCTTTAAACCCAGAGAGCATTGCCCAAAAGCCAACACTTACCTTTACACGCAATGAGAACCTCCACCGAGCATAGCACGAGGCACGCACAGGACTCTGGGAGGAGTTTTAAATACCAGCATAACGAGACTTTAAGCTCTTCATACTTTGTCATTTCTCAGGATCAGATTTTGCCATAAGGAGGATGGTGGTGGCATACTTGGGAAGGGGGATCCGCGTGGTCTTCGCTTCCGAGCTGCGTTACCGGAGGCCATGGTCCCCGCCAGCCCATGCCAATGGGGAGCCACCATTTGCTCCGACCCACAGCTCCACATCTCTG
This sequence comes from Nothocercus julius, assembly GCA_013398735.1. Classification (NCBI taxonomy): domain Eukaryota; kingdom Metazoa; phylum Chordata; class Aves; order Tinamiformes; family Tinamidae; genus Nothocercus; species Nothocercus julius. The sequence goes on from VZSV01000071.1 coordinate 1,739,356, forward strand.
CTAGGTCCAGCGAAGCCCTGGGCCAGCAGAGCCTTCTGTGCCTGAGGCCTGGGAGAGAAACTCTCACCTAGGAAGCCAAATCACAGTAAAGTGGGGTCTCCTGAATTCTTGAGAAATTCAACTGAAATATTTCACACAGCAGCAAATTAAGATCAACCACTGCGTAGGACCCACTTCAGAAGAACACAGGAGAACACTATAGAGGTGACAACACGTTTCAGCTCTTTTTTCAATCCTAAACCTCTAAATCTCTTTCTTCCTTAAGCAACTTCTGATAAGACATCACTCCAACTGTATGAAAAGGACACAGATGCAACATATTTCAGGGTATGACACCAAAGAGGAGCTCGTTTTAAGTTTGAATGTTTTGTCAGGCTTACCCTGTACACTTAGTGGGAACTTTTTTCTTGCTGTGCAAATTCTCACCACTTTCCTTTTAGGGGAATCTCTGAAGAGGGGCAGTCAAAACTTCCCCAGTCTGGCCATTCTAACCTGAATCCACCAGTAAATACATGGTCCCTAAGTTAGGGGACAGAGTACATGACTTGGGATCAACAGAGCGTCCTTCTGGCATGGTGGTATTTCTCAAGAAAAGTAGCTATGTTTTTATAGTTGCATCTCCTAAGAAACAAAATTGTTTAAAGTACTTAACATTGCTTTCTTGATGAAACACACTTGGCTGAGAAATCCCCTGCCCTGCCTTACCCCACTTGCTCCTTACAAAACATTGCATGCTAGTTGGGCCTGTTATGGGTTTGCTGATGCCGCGCATTTTGTCAGCTGTGTGGGAAGACGTGCCAGTCTCTGCCATCGCTGGGCAAAGCCAAAGCCAGGTCAAGTATTTTCCTCCCAGCAACTCTGCTGAGACTCCTTGGAGCCTAATGCCTTGACAGCCCCTCTAAAACTAACATTTCTGGGAGATGGCACACAGGTAAAAGGCAAAAGATGAATACAAACTGCTGCCATGGTCACAGGGGCTGAGGACAAAAAGCAGCAGTTTGCCAAGTCCTTCACTCACAGCCATGGGTTGGTCAGATGCCATTGGCAGGAGAGCTCAGAGAGCCACAATTCAGGTGGTCAGCAGCACAAAAGCTAATAGAGAATATTAAAAGTCTGTCAAAAGCCAGAGGATCAACAGCATCTGTCCCACACTATCTTGAAATAATGTACTTTCCAGTAACAAAACGGGGCACATGGGGAGGGTTTTCAGTCAATGTTCCTATTCTCTATTTGGCAAAGCAAAGAGTGCAGACCCATCATAGGTGACGGTGAAACCCTTCTTGCATCAGCAACAACTCAGGAGGTTGTTTGAGAGCAACTGCAGAGGGTAAACAAAATGGTGAGGTCTGAATAACTAGCATTTCAAGTGCCCGAAAGATGTGGCCAAGAAAATGGTCGAGATACACAGGCTGATTTTCAACAAATCTAGAGAAGTCAGCTATTGCAATATTGCCTCTGTACTAAACAGAATATTAAATATGGTGATCTGTAAGAATTGAGGCCATTTAAACAATTAGCATCCACACTAACAGACCACAAGTCTTGTCAAAATAATACTACCCATCTGTCTATAAACTGTTTATAGACTGGCATTTCAGAAGATTGCTATTCCTTGGTAAGGAACTGGAGAGTGAACAAGATCTTTTTTTCAGTGTACTTGAACATGAACCCTATTTAAAGGGCCATAAGTATTATTGCACTCCCTAAGGGGGTGTGAATTCTGAAGACAACATGGGGATCGTGTTGGTTATGAAAGAAGGATGAAATCAGTACAACAAGGGAACATCTTTGCATGAAGGGACACAATCTTCCAAGGGATGAACAGAAAACTCATGCAGGATCAGAACAGTTCTGTTCAGTTTGGTTAAAAAGTGTTTAGAGACCAGCCCTTTGCTCTCCAATAGCGGCTAAGATTATTCATCAAATTTGGCAAATATTTTTAGTTAAGAAGTCAAAGTCAGAGTAGGAAGGAAAAGAAAAATTCACAGAAGTCAAAATGTCATGTGTTGATATTTTCAATGGAAATATTTTCTTCTGAACTAACACTTTTGTTTCAAAACAGAACTATGGTTAAAAGCATTAGCTAGTAGGAAAATGAAATAAAACATTGTGTTTTGGATCAAATCAAACATTTCAGTTGATCCAAAACAATTTTCCTCCCAACTTTTAGTTCCTAATGAACAAAAAATCCATTATTTGCAAAACTGTCAAATACACACTGATGAACTGCCATAAAAATAGTATGGAATATATTGAGGAAAGAACTTCAAAACCTGGAACAATTTCTAACCAGGTCTATGAGACAGGGTTCATGAAGTCATTTAAAGGATAAGGAAATATTCTCTGTAAGGAAAGATTCCAGGTCCACTTAGACATGTAAACTAAAACTAAGGAATGACCTTATTATAATCTTTTAGACCCTATGTATAGATTCTTTTAAGTCTAGCTAACAAAAGTATCAGTAAGATACTGGAAGCTGAAGCTACACAGATTTGGACGATCATTATGGTTGCATTACTAAGAGTGGAATTAGCTTTTGTACAACAATTGTTAAATTATTCCACAACTGCCTATCACAGGGAGTTTCTAAAATCAAAATTGATTTTTTTCCCCCCAGAATACATGTCTTAATAAAACAGAACGGCCAATAAAGGTGTGTCCTCAACAAGACAACACCTCTACTTATTTTACAGAGTGCAGGCAAACCCGCAGAAAGAACAGATAGCCATTTAAAGCAAACTGCTATGTTATAGTTCAAGAGAGTTCACCAAGAGGCTCCGCTATCGCGTTTAAAATACACGGAAGGAGGAGACGTGCTCTTCCCCCTCGCTGTGCCACCTGCTCTGCTGGTGAGCGCGGTGCCGCCACCTCCGGGACACCAGGTCTCTTTCATGGCTTGATGTCCATGTCACACAGCTGTTGGCTACACCTGCTGAAGGGTGACAAGATTGAGCTCCATGAGAAAGCTGCTCTGCACCTGGACCCCCGGGCCATCCCTTCACCCCTCACAGCACGGTGCTTTCTGCACACCGGAGCCTAAAGTCAAGCCTATAAAGCACACTGTTTTCCACAAGAGTACGTACCACATTTTCTTGGCTTGTGTAAATGGTAACAGTTGAAGCAAAGCTGACTGAAAGCAACCAACAGCCTGCTCTGTGCGCCTCAGAGGTGTCTCAAAGTTTAAGAGATGTTGGATGCAACAAAAGCCCTGACCCCAAATGTCCAAAATTTAAGGGAAGCTCTAAGCCAAATGTGTACTTTACAGCTAATCTCTGTCATCTAATAAGGTCAAACCAAAAGCTTGGCACTGAATGCCCCACTCCACCTCTAAGAGTACAAAACTGAACTTTTTTTCTTCCCTCTGAAAGAAAAGTTAATGCAACACAGAGGGTGTGATTTTAATTACCCTCTCCTTTGAAAGAGATGAAAAAATAACTGACACTCAAGGATATGTTTATTTGGCCACATATTCAAATTGTTGCCAGTACACTAAGCTCTTCTAGTTTTGATTTAAAATCCAAGAAAATTAAACACAATAATCACGTTAAAGTTTGAAACAGTAAGTGCACAAAAGCCAGGAAATTCCAAAATTAAGTTATCTACCACAACCATAACTCAGGCCTGGTAGTTAACTTATTGTATCACTTGACTGTATACACAGTTAAAGATTTATGTCTTAAAATGGGGCCAGACCATAGCACGGGTGGGAATCTGGGATATGGAATGTTCTGAATTTAGTGCATTTCAAGTCTCCCTTTTAACATTGTATTAATATGTTTGCATTTAACAGTATTACGCTCCAGAGTTTCCTCTGCAAAGTGAAATCAGCAGAAGCCAGGCCAGAAATATCTGCAAAAGCTGCCAAGGACAGGACAGCACTAGCAGGAGGCACTGTGGTAGGAGGCCGCTTCCCAAATCGATTCAGGGTATTTGAGCTCCATCGTGTGGAACGGGGCTACAGCTACACCATGCACAAAGCCTTGGCTTACCAATAAATCTCCCAGGAAATAGGAGGTACATCTCCAAACATACTACAAATCAAAGAAACATTTTACAGAAAATACAATTCTGTCTCGCTATGACAGAAGTCTAAGCCTAGGAGAAGGTCTATGTTTGAGTCAACGCTTGGACTCCTCTCCTGCAGTTGTGCTGCAGTTACCCTAGCAGCCTCTCACAGCCACATTGCTTTTTAAAGAGAGTTAAGAGCAGCTCTCACTGCAGGGCATGGGATTAGACTCGCTTCATGCTAGCGCCTGCTCCATTACTCATGGAGATGCTGTTAAATGAGTCCAGCTCATCCATGAGCTGCTCCGTGGAGCTCATCCATGAGCTCGACTGAGGTTTTTTCATTTTGGGGCCTCATTCGTTCTGTCCATGATGGATCATAGCAATGACTGCCCCAAGCTATTCATATGCAACAGGTGCTGTGACTTTTTTTTTTTTAAATGATTTTGTGTCATGTTGCAGCTCAGCATAAGGAAGACTCACACCTAAAGCCTGGCTAATAGCTTTTTTTGCACAATCTTTTAGACTGCTGGACACCTTTGCACAGCACCTAGCCCAGAGGGGTCCTTATCTTTCAGTTTCCCGGGGATGCACTCAAAGAGCTGTGTTCAAAGTGCGTGTCTTTCACAGGCAAACGAAGGCTTCTGATTTTCTGGGGACGAAGACATGGATTATCACTGCTGTCCATAAACAGCTTTGTGATAGGAAGCATGTATTTTCATTAAAAAAGTATGCATTTTTATGTATAGTCTATACATACTATATAGTATATATAAGTTTCATCTTTATTTGTTCAAGTAGTAAGAAGAATATTTGGAGGCCTATATGCCTTATAGGAAAACAGAGCAGCTGTAATGGTGAGAGTACCTTGGCGGGCAGGAGAAGCTTGAGAGCAACTTTCTGTCAACAGGTGGCTCTTTAGCCTCGCCAAAAGGGCAGTAGCAGTTTCATTGAAAAATACAAGCAAACAGATTGAAAACAGAGCACAGGCTATGTTTTGGTATCAGAAGAGGCAAGAAACAGACAATTCCTCTATGATTTCATTCCCAAATCTAAACTGACAGGCTTTCCTAAAAAAGACATTGCTGAAGTTGTGCAAAAATCCCTGCCAGCCTTGACTACCATTACGCAGGAACTCATACTGCATACGTGCTACAATCTTCCTGGCCTTAAAAAAAATAAAGCAATTAAAAAAAAAAATCTATGAATCTATTGATCTCTATTACAGCAGATTACAAAGCTTCCTTGGTTTTCCAAAAAGATCCGATCTTTTACACACGGTGCTTACAAGAGACACAGACATCGGGCCAAAGGCAGAGCTGCCAAGGCCACTGCTCAGTCCCCGCCACACGTGGAGGGCGGCCCCGTGCTTTCCTCACACTCCCCGTGTCCGTCACTGCCACTGGCTGCACTTCGGATGCGGCTGCTCTAGCTGGTCGTTTTGCTGAAAAAGCTTTTGGAGGAGTCCCATCTCCAAAGGGATGGGATGGGGGACTACTTGCAGCCAGGGAGCATGTTTCAGCCTATGGCTCCTCTTGTGTGGAAAAAAACAGATGGAGACTACATGTGAAAAATCAATATGAACGCTGCAAGTCATTGAAGACCTCGAAGCCAGGATCCTGTGAACACCACATTTTCTAGGAAGAGAATTTCTAATGGCTCTGCTATACCTTGCTGACTTTAAATGAGACAGCACGAGCCAGAAAGTTTTCTGATTTTAGCAGGTCAGATCCTTTTCCCGCCGAGGCCCGATTTTCAGCTCATGTAAGCAGCACAGGAGGTGGACTGATCTCACTAGCCAAGGGCCAGCCTTTCAAAATGTCCAGAGAAGCCACAGGAAAAAGGACTAGCACCCACTTGCAAGGGTATCAGCCTTATCAGGAGCTTCTGAAGCTTTTATATAGATTTTGTGGGCTTGTTCTCACCAGTGATGCATACTTAATGTGAAGGCAGAGTTACAAAATAGTTACTGAATAGGGCTCTCTGCAACAGCTTCCCAACCATTTCCCCATTGCATACTGCACTTATCACACTTATGTCAGGGGAAAACACATACACAAAAGAAAGCAGTAAAAACAAATAAATACATAAAACCACTCAACCCCATCAGGACCACAGCAGCGCAGACAAGCAGCAGAGCAGGACTACACCAAGAGCAGGCAGGTGTCAATCCGCTCCTCTCCCTGCTCTGCTGCGGGCACCTCTCTGCCGCGCTTACCTCGAGCGGTGGCCGTCTCGCCGTCGGCGTGAGCCAGGCGCTGCATGGCCGTCGCGCCGGCGCAGACCGGCATGCTGATTTTCTGCCCCAAGACAGAGGTCGACAGGTCCATCACGGACACATCCCTGAGCATCCGGGGGTACAGCTTCCATCTGGCACAGAGACAAAGAGATAAGCTTTAAAAAGCAGGCATCGTGTCCATTATTTACAGTTTCTAATGGCTTTTCTAAAGACTCTCCTCTTGTCAGGAGAAAGATTGGAAAGCTGGAGGGAAGGAAGAGGTCAGAGCTATTTGTGAGGGGGTATCAAAGCTGGAATACATATTTCTTGAATCACCTGGAGCTGCTGTCAGCTGCTGAAGTGCACAAAGGCAGGAGGGAGCAGGCAGAGGGGAGGAGGTCAACAGAGGGTAAGAGAGGCAAAATGCTTTCTAATGACAGTGACCAGTAGTGCTGTAAGTCAAAGACAACAGCTGAGAAGAGGAATATTTTAAATAAGTCTCAGGTTCCATGAAAGCCTTGGGCAGAACTGGATGATGAGGGTGTCAGAGGGCACCAGACACTACTAATCTCTATCTCATCTCTTATGGACCTGGGAGACACAGAAAACAAGAATTTGGGGATAAAACTAGCCTGGTCAGTGCTCATATCTGTCCTTGTCCCTATCTAAGGGCCCTCCTGCCGTTGCACTTTGCTGCCTTTTCTGCTCTCATTACACCTTTCTCCCCACACTTGTCTGCAAGCAAACGAGGGGCACAGACCATCTGCATCATGGGTCTCTGCAATGAGACATGAGCTGCGAGCCCTGGAAAGGCAGCAGAGAGGCTCCCCATTCCAAGAAAAAACAAGGAAGGGAAGTGGGGAAATTCCCTGCTCTTGGTGTCTGCCGGCACCTCGGTATAGCTGCTTGGCCTGGAGAAGCCCTTTCTCCGCAGCCGCATTCAACACGCGCCTAGGTCAAGGGGGAGGGCAAGCCCAGAGACTGCCCGTTACACCACAAGGATTTGAGACTTCCAGGAGAAAACTAAACATAGCACCTGTAATTTGGCAAAGTTACAACCAAATTACAATCCAGGCCTTGAACAACTTGGCCCAGCAGCTGTTCACCCATTCCAGACCTTGCTTTGGCCTTCAACGTGTCCACTAGAAACTATGTCAACCCGGAGCAGGGATTCATTCTCCATTTAGGGGGTTCATCCCAGAGTGCAAATTAAAGTTGACTTAAAGTAGAAGAAAAACAAATCAAAACAACCACCATCACCAAATAAGTCATGCACACCTTTACATGAAACTGCAACTTTTTGAAGTCAGACAAGACATCGCATCCTTGAGCGCAGAGAAATGTAAGTGCAAAAGCCAACACAATAGGACTATGATTCCTCTCACCGAGTCAAGTAGGCAACTCTGCAGTAGCCCAACAGATACCAATACAGGTACATTCATGGGGGGAGATGCCTTTTTCTCCAACGAGGTGGAGCTGTAGCACAGCCCCTGTTGCTACCAGCCACCACAGGGTACATGTTAGCAGAGGAAGGACAGGCAGGTTCTTGTCTGGCTCATGCACCTTACCTTTTGAAAGGGCTCTGCATTTCCAGGTGATAGCTATTGAATTTTAATAGTTAAAAGCTAACTAGCACTGCTAAAACTGGTTACTTGCTCCACACTAGAGGGCTTGTGTTCTCCAATATTACTATGAGCATTAAGATAACATCTGGGACTACACTAACATTCACTAGTGGCCAGTTTGAGCCCATGTACTAACTAATCAGGAAAAAAAAAAAAAAAGAGAAAAAAAGCTACATGCAGAAGCTTCAATATCTCTACTCTGCAAAAAGATCAAGAGAGATTTCCAAAAGAAACTCAGGACAGTCAGGGTGAGACCTAAATTTCTTAAACCCTAGAGCACCAGGCTGTGCCAGCTCTCCCAAACATGCTCCCCAGGGAAGAGAAAGATGGTTATGATGCTTGGAAGAAGAGATGATGTTGTAGGAGTCAGCTGTATTATTTGGAGCCAAGACACACATAGCAAGTATGCATCCTTAGGCTTCTTTCCATGCTATCGGGTCGGATTATTATTTTCCGGGGGAGGACGGGCTTAGGGTGGGACAAAAGAAAACATGGGCTTTCTTTTTCTTCCTAATATTCATTCCAAAGCCTTTCTCCTAATTCTGAGCCATCTTTTCCCAGCAAACAAAATAATAATCCTTCAATATCTTTGCTCAAATTCAGTATCAAGCCCAAGGTACAAACCAGGTAAACCTTTTCATCACTGCATAGATCTAAGGATCAGCCCTGAGGCACCAAAAGTCACAAGCTTTTCCCTAGCTGGGCTCCCAATAGTGCATACAAGAAATGTGATGCCATTACGAGTGGCCATAAACATCCTCCTCCCCATCATGTTCCACCAAGGGACTTCAGCCACAACCTCCTTGGGTCATCAGATTCGCTAAACACAGACTTTAAAATTGAAGTCTCCCCTCTGACCCCCTTCGTGGCTCCTCTAGGCTACACACCCTTGAGCATCATCAAATCAACAGCCTTAAGGGAGGATTTACCAGATTCCACGAAAAACATCAAAGGGATCATCAGCTTAGTCTTCCTCAAAGAAGGAAAAAGGAGGGAAAGCAAACAAAAACAGAAACCCACCCTGCCAATGCAGCTTTTCTAGGGGGGATTTTTCTGGCTGTTGGCAAGTCAGATGCTTGATGCTTCCATAGGGAAATGCCCTCAACAGCAGTAAGCAAAAACACAGGTAGTTCCCAGTGACCAGAGCTTGCATTCACTGCACTGTCTCATAGCACCTGCTTCCTCCCAGTCGCTGAGTATAAAGATTTTCCAGGCATTTTGTAAGGCTTGGGTATTTTTTTTAATTCTTCTTCTCCTTGTCATCTGCATTTTTCTCCAGATGAAGCCCACACTTGTGCACAATAATCAGCAAAAATAAGCTGTTACTTCTTGTCTCACCGGGTAGCTGGGGAGCTGCTACACAGGGGAAGGCCGTGGGCATTCCCCACCTGGCAAATGACTTAGCCAGAAGTCATTTATAAAGAAAGACGGGGGGAGGAAGGGAAAATTCTCTCTTCCCTCTGTGCTCAAAACTTTCCAAACATATATTAGATGGTTAAGATAAAAGAGGAAAGCAAGCAATATTTTCCCCACTCATTTTCAGCTGTGAAATGCTGCTGAAACTCTCAAGATGTTACATTTGCAGCAGCTCTTCTTGTTCACCTCCAGCTCAGTAATAAATAACACCTTGGCACTGCACTGCTGGCAGTGTGGTGTGAGGAGAATTTGCTCTTTGGGCAAAGTCCCTATCCCAATTCCGACCTATTTTGCTACCTTTGCCTCCTTGCACTCTCTACCTCCCATCATAACTTGAAGTGCTATTGCTGTGCACTCCTAAGCAACAGCTGCTTTCCCTTAGGAAAAATATTTTATCTTGCAGGGTATCTTACAATCTAACAGTGAGCTGCTTTTCAGAGCACTCGAAGTATCTCAAGTGAAGGACACTGCAGAGATGTAAGCAGCTTACTGTGAGCATTCCCCCCTTTCTTTCCTCTACAACTACTCATGCCTGCTTGACCCTGGTTGTATTCCCTTTTGCCTTTCTAACCAATATTTGCATTATTTAAAGATCCAGCTATTTTAGTGCCCTTAACGCCCTACCTGCAAGACAATGATACGTTTGCAGCAAATGGGCATCAGTGCAATTACTGATAAAGATGATGTTCCTGTTCCATATACATGGCAATATAACCTATCTTTTCCAAAGGCCACTGGGAAGTCAGAGGCAGAATGTGTCACAACGGATTAGAAATGTCTTCCTACACACACCTGCGTCCATCTTCATTAAAATGCTGAAAGAGGAGATTTCAAATCACTTCTTGAGTGCCACCAAGCTTAAGGCACCCAACCTTGTCATAAAATCTATTCTCTATTCAGCCCAATTGCTTCCTTGGCAACTTGAGAGTGAATTTAATCATCAGACAAGCACAGTATTGGAAGGACACATGGTATTTTGGGACACAGAATAAATGCAAGGTGAATAAAGTCAGAATCCATAGAGAATAATGTGTGATGTGATATCTGAAAACTTTCTCTGGCCTAAATGCTTCACTTAAACAACAGCTGTCTCCACACTATTTGAAAACTGTGATGAAGATGTTTTCTGGCCTTAGCAGTAAAACACAGATTTTGAAATACAAGCTCTAGTTCCTCACTCCAACATCAATCCCAGAATAACAGGAAAACACAAAAGTTACTGCCTGATGTTAACTAAATCCTTACCAATGGTCCTTCGCGACTTGAAAATCTAGTATCTGATTAAAGGACTTCAAACTCCTACATATTCTCCATGCTTTCAAAAGGCATTTAAATTTTACTTTTCTAGGAACTGCACCTTTCAGAGGATAGTGAATTACCAAGAAACATATTCATTTACTTGCTGCATCATTCCATAATAGCAGGCTATTTTTCTTTAAATGCAGGCATTAGCTTGAGAAAAAAAAAGGAAAGAAAAAAAAGAACATCCCACATAACCATGTCAGGTTTGAGTGTATTTTCCTTACCAGTACCCTTCTTATCAGGATTACTCACCTAAAATTTTGTACAAATGCATGGAGTGAGAATTCATGCTTTTTTTTCTTCATTTAAAAAGATTTTAAAAAATACATATACTAAATATTTAAATAGATTGTAAACTTATACAATCAGCCTGAATCCCATGTGCTAAAACTGCAAGCAACTGAGCCTTTGCCAGTCAAAAATCAATGGGAGGTCTGAGGGCATCAGAAATGAAGCTGAATATACTTCTTTGAATAAAAAAAAATAGAAAAACAAAAAAAAAAAGGATGTCTTGGTGATCTTTGGGAACATGAAGAGGCATGAAGCATGTCTTGTTTTACATCTCCCCACGAGCCGCGCTCAGGAACAGGGAGATAACGAGTAACACGCTCAACACAGACTGCAACACCAGGGCCTGACCCCAGATTCAGTGTCAATCCTGCCCTAGTGATGAGACCATGCTTCTCCCATCAACACTAAAAAAGAATTATTAGAGTGTTTGTTTTTTTTTTTTCAAAATGACATTTACTTGTTCCAAGAAAGCAAGGTTTATACTGTGATGGCCTTATACAGCTTTGCTATCTCACTCCTCCTAGATACTACGCTACTAGGGAGCCACTGCAAACATGGTCGTTCTGCTTAAAATCAGAATTAGTGGTTACAAAAATTCACTGCTACTTCCATTGGTTGCCTCCAAGCACTTCCTTTCCATCTCCTTTCCTTAACATCTCTTTGTTATCAGGGTAAATAACCTTTAATAAAGCATCTGGAAGCATTCAGGAAAATAGGTAAGCATTACTACACCCTCTCCTACTACTACTCACCCTTTGGTGTAGGAACTGGCCTTTGGGTTGGTGTCTGAACCAAATGCAAACAGCATTTCAGTGGGTGCCTATGTCTAGCCAGAGGCCTGGAACTACTTCTCTAAGAAGCCGCTCACTGTCTGAGGAAAGGCCCCTGCAGCAGACACAGGGCCTGGTACTCCGCAGCTGCCACAAGCCTCCTGCACAGCTCCCAACTCCCCAAGCTGCCTAGAAGTTCGCCATGAAATCAGTGTCTGTCCTTCCTCTAACCCTTTGTCTGTGTTCCATTTCTAACCTTAAGACAAGCACTATCTATCACCTTGTCAAAACGAGCTGAAATCTTGTTCATGGCAGGTGCTACAGGAAAGCAAGGCAGCACTGCAAGGAGGTGCGAATCCAGGTCCCATCTCCACAAGTGGCAACATCAATATACCAGGAGATTAATAAAGATTAAGAGCCATCTCCCTCCAGGACTCTTCAGCAGCAGAGTAACACAAAAGATGAAGGACAGTTAATGGAGACAAATGTGCTCAATGATTTCAGCCTAGCCTATAACCAAACACATTGCACCTATGCATATTTGACACTTTTCTCAGCAGCAACACAAAGTATTTGTCATTTGGCCAGGATGTTTGACATCTGAGAAGAAAAATAAAGCGGGGAAGGTGACAAACTAAATTGGAAAATCTCGTTTCAGTTTGCTAGAACCCAGAACACACATGGGATTAAAGATAAGGCCTTTTGAGCTTAACCAAAACAAGTGCAGGAGGGTTAAATGTCTGCACCAACAAAACCCCAAGAACCAAAGGGGAATATGGAAGATAACAGGTATTTGTTTAGACTGTTTGACTAGGCTTATCTGGGATGATGTAATTAGCCTGCCTTTCTTTTCTGCAGTGCTTGGGCTAATGCTCTGTTGGCAAAGGAAAAACAGAGATACAAGGCAGAGGGAACCAACACATGGGAAATGCCTCCCAAGATGTTTTGATGCTCATCCACAAAGTTTGACAGGAAAAACTACTTGGAAATTGTTGATCTTGCACTTCTGAACTGAAAGGTTCAGGGAGCTCAGGTTTTGCAAGCTGTACAAAGGACCAGATGTTAACTGGAACTGATTTATAAGAGTTCCCATCATTTACAGGATTTCATGTTGGAAATGAACTGGAATAGCACTGACCCTGCTATTGGGGAACTCCTGACCATACCTTGCCCACTCGGTTCCAAGCACTGGCTCTTTCCAGAGCTCGCAGCTCGGAGGGTTGGCTTTGATTTAGCAGCATTGCCAAATTTCTCATCGCAGAAGGCTGTTAGGAAGAGAGAGCTGGAACAAATTCCGTAGCTAAAAAATGAAAACAAAGGCAGCCCCATGCTTATATTATAGCTGAAATGTAGAAACTACCAATTCATCATCCAATCCGATACTGGTTGTGACAGAACCAAAAGAACAGAGACTTTATGCTAACTGCAATGGAAAAGAAACAAAACACAGGCAAAGCTAGAAACCACATTCCAGTGTAGTGTGGGCGCTGCATTTGATAGTAAATAATAGTTGGAGAAGGAGAGAGCTGCTAGGCGGTCCTGAAAAGGAGGAACAGAGAAGGTTTCTGCCTAAGAAAGTTTTGCAGAAAGCATCCACATATACTAGTAAAACAGAATCTATATACACCGACATACACATACCTGTATAATGTGTATTACAGCTTTAAGTCATCCTCCTACCTTGAAAATGCAGCTACATTATCTGCTAACGTTTCTTGGTCATCTGCTCCCGATCGGTAATAATCGTACACGGATTTTGGAAGGACTTTTTTAGCATGCTCTTCATAATCAGCAACACAAACTGGTTTTCCAGACATTCTCACAGATCTCAAGGCAAATTTATTCCTGCTTCTCTCTCTCTCATGCTCTGTACTTTCCTCTGTAAATCATTAATTTTTGACTTCATCAGGATCTGACCTACTTATAAACACACACAGAAAATACACACAAATTTCTTGTGTTACTCTGGACTTCAGCACTGTTCTATTTCACAGTGGCAAGCAAACCTAGAGGAGTAAGAACCTGAGTAAAGTAAGAAAATGCCTGGACAAACAAAGTTGTACATTGGCACAGCATGAAACCTGCAGCAACAGGAGTGTCCTGTCTCTTGTGTATGCCTTTATTATTGAAAATATGTGGGGTGCTGAAAAATGGAAGAGACAAATGCTGCTTACATCCAAAGAACAAAATTTCCATTTAGATGACTTACAAAAGCAGGTCCAAGTCTGCACTGGCATTTAATGTTTCCAGTTGTTTCCACTACAACTCCAGACTCTGCCAAGGGGCCTAGACCTGGCCCTCAGCTAGCTGGAGTACCTAAAATGTCCTCAGGCAAACAAGCCCCTCTTCTCAAGCCTCCACAATCCAGTAATCTTGTTATTAAATCACACCCATTCAACAGCTGGAAAAGAGATCAGCCCATCAAACAGCTGACATTTCATCCAGAATGCAAGATTTTCGTAACACCAAAATTCAAATAAGAACTAGTAATAAATTATATATAAGGAGATGCTTTTTAATGTTGATAGAGAGAAATCACAAGTGTACATAGCTGGGTATATTCAATTTTCCAGCTGTGCACATTTCAATTACTAACAATGCAGGGTTTTTCAGTTTGCTTGCTTTTGTTTTTTAAAGTCAGTTGGGAAGAAGGAGCAATCACTACTCTAACTAGAATCAACCCCTCCAAAGCAAAGGTCGAGGAGCAGGAGACCTCTGCAGAGCACCAGAAATGAAGCAGCACTCACTGTGGTCATCGCAGCCCAAAAGACCTCGATTCTTGACCTCCTTGTAAGCTAACAGGCTACTAGCCTGTTGTTGATTCACTGCTAGTTATTTGTGGTGCATTCAGAGATGAAGCAGTACAGTGCAATATAAATATAGCCTCAATTCCTCCAGCAACACAGGGTTTTAAGTGACTTGATTTTTTTCAATCAACAAGGCTGAGGAATTCACACAACGTCAAGTCAAATACATACATATCTCTGTCAAAACCATAGCCATCTTCCTTGCTGCTGGTTTATAAATAACAGTTAGAAGATCATATTCTGCAGAGTGAGAACACTACTTGAGATTCAAAGGAAATTTTTCAAGCATCTTTTGAGGAAGATTGAAATGGAAGGATGGTGCTAACTGCCAGGTCAGCAGTGAGAAACATCTAGGGAATACTATGGTTCTTAGAAGCTTGCAGCTATTTCACTAATTGCTTTCCCAGATGAGAGCATCTTAATTTAGTACAGCGGGGATTGAAGAGGGTGATCATTCTTACAGCTGTTCAGAATTTCCATAGGAGGAATTCCTGAAGATTATCAATATAAATATATACAACTAGAGCATAGAGCATTTAGAATGCTTATCATAGCGTCAAATTCAACTCAAACCCAAAATGGCTTAACTGCCATTTCTCTGTGCTCACAGCATAAACTGGGATTTGCCCCCATCCCCTTCCATTTAAAACTTGCTTGGCTTAGGCTAAAAACAGGCATTTATCCTAGAGGCTAAATATAGAGGTTTGTTTTAGAGCAAGTATTAAGGAATCTTTGCAAGCAAACCATCACCTCTCATATTGGTTAGAAAAAAATGTTAACAATCTTTTCCTAGTGACAAAGAAGAGCACACTTCTCTGCACACTTAGAAATGAAGACTAATACA
The DNA here is from genome assembly GCA_013398735.1 of Nothocercus julius. Lineage (NCBI taxonomy): Eukaryota > Metazoa > Chordata > Aves > Tinamiformes > Tinamidae > Nothocercus > Nothocercus julius. Next base: position 1,754,634 of record VZSV01000071.1, read on the forward strand.
AGTTCATCGCTACAAAGTTTACATGGAATTCCAGTACAAATACTCATAGTATAAATCTGCATCACTTCCATATAAAACAACAATCCAGTGAAAACAGGCTGCATAACAAGTGTTGCCCAGCACAGGTCTAGAGTATACAGAGTAATCTAAGATTCGTATCTTGAGAAGATACTTGAAGGCCATATGTATCTAAGCCCTCTAAAAAGCCACATCCTGGATTTCTTGCATGACTTAAGCATCCATATTCAGATCTATCAGAGGCTGATTTTCAAAGTGGTATGTATCTCATCTTAAATTTAAATCCGTTCAAAAACTTGGTCATTTCTGATACATAGCTCTAATATACAAGCTACACAGTTAACAGCCCTGCACTTAACCAAAACATTCTGAACGGGGCCAGCAGCAGCTTCTCCAAGGGTGTTTAGTCAGAACTGCCATTGGAAGTGCAAGCTCCACCGCTGAAAATGATTCCTAGCAGAGACAGGAACAGACAGATCACTCAGACTGCACACAAGGTAGATATTGACATTTTTTGAAACACACCAAGTTTGATATCATTGTATTCACTTAATTAGATCACCTAATTAATAACCTATACTCACATGATTCTTTCAAGATGTGTTTTTGAGGGCAGAGGGGGAACCTGACTCTGGAGGACACACTGATTCTCGCTGGCGTATGCAGTGGTCTGTTAAAGAGGAATTCAGCTTTTAGAACATTTAACCGCTACTTAAGCCAGACAAAATATTCTGCAAAGTTGAGTATCTCCAGTATTTTGCCACAATATTCTTCCTACAAATATCAAACTGAAGTTGGAGATATTAATGGCTGCACACCGCTTGCTCTAATGCACTACACACAAATAACTGAATTCTGCAGATACTCCCAACATACAAGATCAGTCAAGCCCAACTTAACATTAATATTCCCTATTTTATTCATGAGAACACAGGAGTGGCAACATACATATTACACTGAGAAATGTTAGGACCCTAGTGTTGCTCACTCAGATTCGCAAGAGAGATCTACCAAGAGGTGAACTGCTGCCATTTACTGCCTCCTTTGTAATCTGTCCATCAAATACAAAGCTCTATTATAATGCGAAGTGATTAATATTTTCATTTTAAATCATCCAAATTTAAGTGACATTCAAGAAAGTGGCAAGGAAGAGCTGTGAGCAGAGATTCCAGAGTCATCACACTCAGCATCTGCCGATTCCTCTCATTGCAACTCAAAGCAACCTGCATCTTGCATGACAAGAAATGCCATTTGCTAATTATTTTTCATTCAAAGACATTGCCATGAAATTCAACTCTTGCAAGAGCACCTACTTTATCTAAACATGCAAAAAGCCTAAATCCCTGATCTTGAGCTCTGAAAAGAAGCAACTCGACTTTTTCAACATTTCATAATCTCTAACAGCATATATTAAGAATATATAAGATAATGTGAATGTACAAAGCACTGAGCTACAAGGGTGTTGTTTACCTTTTCAAACACTCTTTAAAGAGCTAGACAGTCTTTCAGAGGACTGTCTTCATGCTCTTACAAAAGTAGAAATTGAATCAAGTGATTACTGACATGTTCCATCTTACACAATTTTCTGGAGTAGAACAAGACTCCATGCAGTATAAAATATTCTCTTTACTACACAAAGTCATCACTGCTGTCTATCTCTGCTGAGTGGAGTCCTCCATATTTTTCAGAACCCAGCAGTTTCAGATCCATGACTGAGGGGATGTGCGAGCTTTTATCCTACCTGAGTCCAAGTAGCTGAAGACACCCATCTGGCTCCTTCATGTCTCATGCAGCTTGGTTAAAGTCTTACTTTCCTTTCAGCATTTCATGAAATAATGAAAAAAGCAAATACATCACAGAAACAGCAAAACTATACCACAGGGTATACACATTTTCTTGAATTTTTCCTTTAGTTTTCCATTCTTTAAAAAAAAAAGAGTGCATACCTCAACTGCTGAAGAGTCCCACAGTTCCTAAGCTTAAAAAATTGCTCGCTTACAGGAGACTAAATCCAGCCTGTGTTAACAAGACAAGCTATTTGTTTGCTTTGTAGTGCAATGTGCTTTATCAACTGTATCCTTTCACAGTCGTAAAAGCATATTTACAAGTCTCCATTACTCTAGAATGAAAAGCTTCAGGATTGAATACACTACTTAAAGAATATTCATATTCAACATACATAGTCTGATTTGTTCTTTATACAGCTGTAACAGACAAATGCAAAGTTTGCACCATATAGTTCCAAGACACAAATTGTAACAGGACACAGACAGGAAAATGCAAGTTTCCACAGTAAATAAGCACTTTATGAACCTTAAAACAATTTCCAAGACAAATCAACCCTATTAGGGAAGACCTTTTTTTTTTTTTGCACTTAACTTGTCTCTTCTAATAGAAAATATGATTTAATCTCTGATTACTCTTTATTCTTGGAGAACAAGATAAAGCTCATGCTTACTAGCAATGTTATGCAATATAAAAAACATCATTAATACATCTTATTCATACAAATACACATTGACAAAGCAGGAACATACAGGATTTCACTGTAGATACTCTTCACTTAAAGGTTTGTTGTTTGTAACCACATCCCTTTCAACATTAACCAAATCACCCAAAGGAAAACACTGATTTTTTTTTTTTTTTAATGACTTGAAGGAAATACTGCTATCTTTAACATCACCTACAAACCACACCTACTGCCACCTATCTGACAAGCTATTTTCACTTTATGCAGGTTGACAGATACATGTTTAAGTAGATAAAAGTAGCAAAATCAAAAGCTTCTCTCCTCTCACTATCTTTATCCCTCCCATTTCCTAGTGAGCTGATTCTGATGGGAGAAAGTAAAAAAGCACAAAGGTTAAACCCTAAGTGCCTTTTCAGTTAATATTATTGAAGCAGTTTGAGTTCTGCCAAAACTACTCTGAGCTAGAAATAACAGAACTGTGCTCCACAGGACTAGCTTGTATTGGCATGAAATACACAGCTTACTGGCTGCAAAATGAATACTTCTTGCTACAGTATCTTAAAAGGAGAAAAAAATAAAAATTATGCTTTGGCAAAAGCTCTCTCCCCCCTCCCCCAAAAAATCATTCTTTTAAACCTCTGAGGTTCAAATATATTTCAAGCATCTAGCTGTCATCCTTTCTTGGCCTGAGGTTTTCAATGATTCAAACTTAGCAAGCTGAATTTATCAGGTTTGAAGCATTTTTGAATGCTTTCTTAATTACCAAAAACTGAAAAAAATTGGAGCCACATGAATTGGAGCACAAAGCTCACTCTTGTGATACACTTTCAAAACAAACACTGGAAAAAAACAGAAAGCTAAAGGTGCTTCAGTTGAACATGATAAAAATAAACCATCATGGACAATTTTCCTTTTTTTTCCTAAATAGAAGACTAATAAGGTGCCTTCTTTCACTACTGTATCATATATTTGATGCTTCTGTGGCATTTGGAAAAAAATATTCAGGCAGAAAGGTCACAACCAGGTTCGAAATCCCGGTCTTGTTTAAGTCAATACCTACTGAAGGATATAAGCACAGATGACCATTTCATAACAACTAGACTCAGACTCTTAAGACATCTTCAAAACAGATAAAATATACTCATTTTGATTGTCATGGCAAAAGTTATATACATAGCATGTGTGCTTATAAAATGGAGTCGATGACCAAGTATTATCAAAAAAAGCCTACTGACAGAGCAGAGGTTCTACGTAAACACAAGTGACAAGTCAAACGTAAGCCTCTGCTCCTGACCCAAGTTCTGATGCCTCTTTGGTCCAAGGGTACAAAATACGCCACCATAACAACTATAGGCCACTATGAGCCACCTGACTTCTACGCTGTCTTACTGAGCTTTCAGTCTCTGAATCAGCTAAAGGTTGTTCACTTAAGTCTTCTGTTTCTTCTTCCTCTGATTCTTTAGCAAGTATCAAGTCTTCTTCCAAGTCATCAGCACTTGAATTTGCTGCATCTTCTCCATCTGAGAGGTCCTTTACCCCTGCAGTTTCTTCTACATCATCTGCTGAAAGCTCTGCAGACTCCTCTGGTTCTTCTAAAGCAGCATTTTCCACATTCTCCTTTTCAATCACTTCGTCTAAACAAAATCAGAGTTGCAAATACAAAAATCACACAGAATCTTAAAAATAGCATGTCCTTTAAAGTTACATCACTAGGTATGCATTCTGAAGCATTCATGATCATTGTTGGCAACTTCCATAAAGACAGACATAGCATACTTAACTCTTTGAAAGAGATCATCACCAAATGCATCAGTGAGAAAGCAGTAAGATCCTGGTAAGTTTTGTCACTACCATCTGCTATCAAGTCAACCAGCTGCACACGTACGCAATGGGTTTTGATTTGTTTTTCTCCTTACAGTGATGTTGGACTGCCAAGATGTTGAACATGACCATTTTGCGTACTTAAGAATTTTAGGTTTGGCCAATGTCTTACTGTCAAGTGTCAAATGCAAGTGTCATAGATGCATCTTCATATTAAACATACACACACGTACTGTATTGCAAAAATCAGTATTTAAAAGGCAAGTTTTGCTTCCACTTGACAGCAGAACTACAACCACATCACAAGATACTCTGGAAACTAACACCTTGCACTGATAAAGGATTAAATAGGTAAGACGTTTGTTGGCAAATTTCTGCTTCCCATAAATATAGGGAGCAAAACATTGTTCTAGAAGAGCCTTGTTGAGGCTCAGGAAGGCACATCTCGTACACATAGGAAAAACAATGAGGAAACAGCTCCCCACATATGCTTCCCCCCCTCCTCGTTATTACTTCCTTGAAAGCTTAGGGGATAACAAATATTTCAGCAGAAAGTCTTTGACCACACACATACATACCCCAAACCTCTGCTCACCCAGGATATGTAATTAAAAAAAAAAAGTCTCATGAACCTGGAGCTAGGAAGTCTTTGGTTCTATTCTTTCCGCACACAAAGGTTCTTTGAGGACTCTCAAAATCCCAGCACTGCAACCAGGTGTGATCCACAGCTAGTAATACAACACAGTTGAAGTCTGCTCACCCAGTACTCAAATATGATTTTTTTAGACTTCTTTTCTTATACTAGTTTATTATATCCTATCGACTCAAAATTCATTTGATTCCCTCCACCTCCTTCATCCCTCAACCACACATATGCAGACCATTGCACCTTACAATACAATATGAAGTGTGTTTGAGGGTGGGGAAACATCCAGCAAAAAAGATTCCGGGCAGATTTATCACTAGATTTTTTTATTTAAAGCAGCTGCACAAAATTTGCAAAACCCAGCACCTCTCTTCAATAGACTTTATTTTGAATGCATTTAGCTTATTCAGCTGTGGAAGCTGAAACAAAGTAGTGAATTTTTCTCTGACAGAAGGCTATTTTACTGATCTCTAGGTGGAAAGATAGATTTCTTTAAATATTTTAGTGCTTATCAATTTTTTCCATAGTTTGACTGAAATTAATATATTGATTACTGGTTCACAACTAAATTCTTGACAGTTTATTGCCCTCCCTCCCAAATATGCACATTTAAAGACAGCAGTATCTCACCCACTTAAACTTCTTACCAGATGTTTCATCTCTGTTTTTTGACTTGGATGGGCAAAGGCAGTCTGAAATCAAAACCAATACCTGAGTAAAGAAAGAAAACAAAATACACATTTTATCCCAGCAGCACATCAGAAAAACATAAAGGTGATTCAATACCATTACAAGGAAGAGTTAAAACATCTAAAATTTGCAGGAAAACATAAAGCATTCACTAGAGCAGGAAAAAAAGAAAGAAAAAACACACACAAAAAAAACACACACAACAAACTATCATCTTTCCCCTGCAGTGTGAGAGAAAAAAAAAAAAAAGATCTTTCTAAAAGAAATCCAGATTTCCATTGTCAGGGACACAGTATCAACATATAATCTAACAAATCTTTCCAGTCACTTTCTAAAATTCAGATGCTCGTTAACAAAAGAATAGTTTTGTTTAGTTTAACAGAAGTAACCTCAGAGTTCATATTTACTAAGGAAAGCTTTCCCTAGCATCAGCTCACAGCAAGGACAGCTGTGACTGCCTTAGGTCAGTCATGCAAGTGACAGAGATGTTCTAACAGTCACAGAGCTCTAATATCTGGGATATCAGTCCAGATGTTTTAAACTGTCTTGACAGTTGCAGAACAGGCACATATACCTCTACATGAAGCCCTATGAGAACATAATATTGGTATTAGAGAGGTTAAAGCTACCTCACTTAAGAATTAGGAGAGGATACCCTCTCAGGTCTACAGGTAAAACATGGTACTTCTCAGTGAGGGAATACATACAGCTCAGTATATGGTACACTGCAGTACCAAATACCTAAGATAAGAATTTTAGTTGCAGGCGTACGTAAAAAGGCAGCTTAAAAGAGGTCACTTTGACTTCCCTCTCCCCCCTAAATTACACTAAAGCAAAACTTCTAAGAAAGTCTAAGTAAATTACTAAGCTTTCTTACCAAACCCAAGGTCAGGCCAATCAATAAGGTTGTTAAGACAAAAACTGCATAGGAAAGCCAAACATGAAGTCCAAGAGTTCCAGTGAGGTAGCTATGAATTTGCTGCAAATGAGAAGGCTTATTATAGAATCACTTATAACACCATAAATAATTTGGCATCTAATTGAGGCTTTTCATTCAAAAATATTTATACCAAAGTCTCTCACATCCTAGTCATCCTTCAAAACTCACTTCTATTCTCAACTCTTGGTTTAAAAATATAAACTTTTTAAACCTTAAATTTTAAGTTTGACATTTGAACAAGTTTGACAAGCTCAAATTAAGAACTTGAAATTGGAAAAAATCAAAATTCAGGCATTGGGATTTTGAAACCTGGAATTGAATTTTTGAAATTTTGAAGACTTAAAATCTACTTTTGACATTGAGATTTGAAAAATTAATATTTGGTCTTTTGAAATATTGAGATATTTAGTATTTGAAATCTTGAAATTTTGAATTTTGACATCTGAGATTCCATATTTCAAAACCAAACATTTGTTGAAATATGAATATTTTTATTTTTGAAAATTTTGAAAAAATGAAGTTTAAATTTGGAAATTTGCTAATTAAATTAGGTTTTTCAGTATTTTATGTTGACATTTTGAAATTTCTCTTGAAAATTAAAAATAGAAGCACTACCACAGTTACTTACCCGGATCCATCCAGAGAGATGGAAGAGCCCTGCCATGCCATGCATTCTAGAAAATTAAGATCAGAAGGGCAGATTTTAAGCCTAATAACATTTAAAATATTTCAAACATACAGATACTTATAGCTATCACTAGAAAATGCAAATACATTTCCCCAATATTATGCTCATTTAAGTCAGCTCAACATACAGCTTTAGTATAGTGACTTGAGAGATGACATTTGGGCATAATCCATTTCTTAGCAGCATACAGCCTTGTAGCCATGTTCCCTACTATTAAATTCCCTACAGACCTCCTGCATTTCAGATGAAAAATAAGGATATCCTCCTAAATCTCTACTTAATATGGACTATACAGAACACCTTGAGCCAGAATGAAATGCAGAGAATATCTGATTCACCTTTTAAATCACGTAGGCATTTTATTGTTATTTCAAAGCAAACTCAACCCCATGGAAATGCAAACAGTAAAACACAGCCAGTGTGCAGTGCTTGTGCAAATGTCCCAAATAAGGGCACTTTTTTTTTAAAAAAAAAAAAAAAAAAAAAAAAGCTGATTACAAGGAAAACAGGAAAACTTTAAAGTCTATCTGCCTGTCCCATGTGGCCAGAAATCACATAGTAATGACCTACATAAATAGGCATTTCATTCCAAAGCTTAGCAGACAATTGACACTTGCACAATGATCATGGCTATACTTTTTTTCAATTTTCAAAGAGGATACAAACAGGCCTCAGCAGTCATGAACAAAATTGAGTGCAGATAATAAACTACTTTGAAAGGTGAGGAAGTGCAAAACAGACTGCCCATACAGATTCCTTCTACAAACTCTACATTATTAGACAACAAAGGTCTTGTGTCTTTAGGCTGTCAATACAGCACCTTTAACGAGCTATAAAGCATATATTTGCTCTTAATAAAAACAAAGTGTTACATTATAGAAGATGGAGACTTCCATCCTGCTACAGGCTCCACAGCTTCCCATTTTCTCTCCAAAACATAACCTTGAAGATCCTCCAGTGTCCGTGAGCCTCGATATCTGCGAAATACTCCATCTTTTGCACTAAAAAGCATAAATACATATCAAATCCCATAACTTTCTACTTAGTTTAAAAAAAAAAAAATTGTAACACATAAGTTACACATTTGATATTGCCCAGAAAATTGACCACCTAGCATTTCCAATGCTTTGAAACTGTATCCATGAGGTACAGTCTCAATTTTTAAACAGTATTTATAGGAAAGAAATTCACTCAACTCATTCAGGCTAAAGAAAAGACACTGATAAGAAGAGAGTTCTAAAGCAGTAGTCTGAATTCATAGTAGAGGACAGAGGGTTTCTTCATTTTCACCTACATTTTATTGTTGCAGTTTAAAGGTGAAAAGTACAAGTGAATAAGCACAAATGCATATTCATACTTTGTCAATAAAGTAAGAATCCCAGCAGTATGGAAATTCTACATTACTACCTATGTAGTGAAAGGTTTTTGCACTACTTTGCATATTAACTATATAATCAGTTAAACAAACAACAAAGCAGCAAGCTTTCATATGGTCAAATGTTTCTGATCTCATATGCTCTGGTTTCTAAAAGCCCCTACTAAAACGTCAGTTGTTACAAGTGTAACTATTTTTTTTTTTTTTTTAAACCAAAAAAGCATCATGTATCTGGATACAGATGTAGGAGAACCTTTACATAATACAAAAATATAGTTATATACTTTACATTCATAACCATACTGAACTCCTGAGAAATGCTTCAAGATTGTAAAAACTGAAATAAGCCACTTCATTACATTTATTATGCTACCCTTCAGCAAGCAAGAGAGGAAATACATATGTACAGAAACAGGCAACTGCTTTCAGGATTACAAACTTACTGGTAAATTGTAGGAAGTGTTGTGACAAAGAAACGACCACTCAAGCCTAGAAAGAGAAGGAAAAAAAATAAATTTAAACAAGTAAAATGGAAATTTCTCAGCATTCTAAATTATCAGCAAACAACTGCTAAATACTATATTTGTAGACTAAACAGTCTGCATAGTTCTTAGCTTTATTTCATATGAACATGCTTACAGTGTGTCTGCAAGCAGTAACAGATTCTAACTACTGCTGCCATTTTAAAAGAAAATGCTTATCTTGAAATGCTTACTACAGAAAGATTTTTCTGCATGGATCTCACTGGATGCATATTTGCACATAGCTAAAGTTTGACTACATCTACAGAGTGTCCCTCCAATCAAAAGGATGGCCACATAAATGCACTCATATTCTACCTATTTTCTTAGTCTGCACAAAACTGAAATCTATTCAGGCAACATCTCAAAGAGTTAATTGTTATGAACCTTTAACAGTGAGTAATCTCATATAGGGGATCACTGTTTAATTGAGACAGTTGGGCTACTTCGGGTGATTTTACCCCTTAGCTCTCAGAATCTGGTCCCTGATTTTAACTCATCCTCTGGCTGATGTGAAACTATTCAGAGGTTTGTACTTCCTATTTCAGGTACCTGAAGTCACACAAAGCAGACAGAAAATTAATTTCCATATTTGCTTGCTTGATTCTTCAAAGTAATTCAACCAGTATGTTTGATATGCTGCAGAAAAACAGTCTCTCCCCTCAAACATGACTGTGGTAAGATGACAGTGTTTTAGATTCTAGGTTCTCATTCTTCATTCCCTATCTCATTTTCCACCAGGTGAGCAAAAATAGACTGCCAACAGCTTGCTAGTAAGACTTGGAAATTTTTAGCACTGTGTTCTACAAAATACTGCAAATATTAGCCATGAGACACAGTTTTTTCATTATCCAAAAGGGGGGGTCATGCCAGCATTTGAGCACTACACCAAAGGCGGCAGAAAGCACAAAGAAAGATGAAGCAGGGCTTCATGAGGCTAAGTGATTCCTGCATTGGAAGCTGTGGCGGTTGCTGTCCCACCGACTGGGAAATAAAGCATCAGGGTCAGCGAAATTCTCTAAATTATAAAGAAAAATAAAAATGTGAGAGGTGATGTCTGAAATCCTCTGGTCTTCCATTCAGTTCTGCTACAAAGTAGTAACTGAAAGGACTTCCAGCATCACTGCTGTGTTTGGTACCACAATGAAACCTCTCCATTGCCTGGTCTCAATATGCTGAATGTTTCAACAGTAACAACAAAGAGGAAACTATGAACACTAAGACTGGCAAGTAAAGTGATTAGAGTGTGCCGTAATTCTATAAAGGCTCTGGTAGCCCTGTAATCCTCCATTCTTTGGCACATGCTGTAATTAAGAACCATGAACAGCAACTTTTTCCTCCAGATTTTTGAAGTGCAATTTCATGCAACTATACACACATGCAAAGTGCTCCCTGATTTACTGCAATTTGACTACATTGATTTTGATGAAGGTGTTAAATTACCAAAGCTAATTAAAGGACCAGTAGATTTAAAAAAATAAATAAATAAAAATAAGGGATGGAGCACATAAAGGAGAAGGCTGAAGCATAGACCTGCAGTGAAAAATACCTCAAAGAACTTTGAAATACTTTCAAAGAGCTCAAGACACTTTAAAAAAATGCATCAAAAGCTTAAAATCTGTAATAAATACTTGTTAGTAGATATTTTAAGCTGTTGGGCATGCTTTGCTACCACTGTGAATCCATCATGTGGTCATCCTTTTGACTTGCAGAAGTCAAATATCCTTAGAGGTTTTAAATTCTAATATTAATGAGAATTTGCAATCTAAGAGACTTCTAGTTAAGAGATATTTAAGTGTTCATAATTATGATACTCAGCAGTCAGACAAAAACAAAGAAGCAAAAGAAACCTCACCCTACCAGGTCCCAGTACTTCTATTCAAAGTCTTTACCAAAAGGAAGACCTTTAAGAACATTTATATTCTGTTTTTATAGTCTCATTGCTGATAGACCATTTTTAAGTTAGTCACACCGAAATACAGCAATCAAGACTAAGACCCTATTCATTCAACACTACTTAAGGTACTCTTTTGGCTATCTGATAAAAGAGGCAAGATAATGGGATAGGTTTATAATATATCCTCACACGTAGCCTTAACTTGCAGTCAAGACCACCACAATAGGCACTCCGATTTTGTTAGCATGAAGCAGCAAAAGTTGGCTTCAATTAAGCTTATTTTGCACAAAAAGCTCCAATGTTCAGAATGTTCTGTTTATTAAGCTGTTAATGATTAGTATATGCACAAAAGAAAAGTCCCACCCCAAGAGCTCTTTAGCATCAGAACTTCTGTATACCTGCAAACATTTAATAAAACATGAACCAACTTTAGGTCTGGAACAATTGGCATTTCTTATGAACTTAACCTGTGGCTCAGGCTCAGAATTGTAAATCATCTCTCTGCTATTAACTTTATCAAGTTAATTTGCTTGGTAAACCACAATTTTGAATAAAGGAAGATAGGCAGGTGCTTCAAAAGGTTTTTTTTTTTTTTAAAAAAAAAAAAAAAGCCTAAGTTTTGCCTTTTTAATTCTAGTAGCTTCTCTCCCCAACTCTGTCAAAAAAACAGTCATGGATACAAACTTTCATCCCCTCAAAGCCAAAATAAACATGAAAAATTCCCCAAAAACCTGCAGTTTAAACAGTCTTAGTATTGCTTAAACACACACACATTCAAAACTCTGAAAGGAGTCACCAAAGCAAAGATAAGGCTGCTTCCTACCTAGGCACATAGGCACAAATACAGTGTTTGAGGTCATTGCTGTATACGTGCTTCTCCCACAATAAAAATCTGTCAAAAACACTATTACAATTAAACAAGACAATTACGCAGCATCATAGTGAACACAGTTAAGTGAAATGAACTTAAAGCCGACTTACACCATGGTATTACTACCACACCCTGAAAGTCTCAGGGACTTGAAGCTAGAAACAGGATATAGCTGTGGGGAGAGTAAATAATGAGACAGACAACAGCTTTCTGTGAAGCAGATTAAAAACAAAATTAAGTCTCTTTTAACACAGCAATAGGTTAGATAACTCACTTTTTAAAAAAAAAACTTTCCAATTAAGTTTATAAACTAGGCTCACAGATGCGAACTATGTGAAGTGAAATATGGACATTATTGGAGTTCCTGGGATACCAGCCAAGACAGAAATGAGCTTTTTAAAAACAAAATAGAAGGCAGCGCAGTCCCAGGTGCTACTTAAATTGAATATTTTATTAAAACACAGTCTATTTCACACATACCTGGTTCTTGACTGACATCCACCTTTCCCACAGTGATATCTAGATGTTCACTTTCCTTTGCAAAACTCTCCCATGTCAATTCAATTTGCTGACAAGCTGGACACCAAGGAGCATAGCTAATGGAGGAAACAGGTTAAATATATTAGTATTCTTATACTTATATGCATTCAAATTGATTTACCACACAGAGAAAATACCAAAGCGTCAATCACAGAAAAACTGCAGTTCTTAATCAAGTCTATTGAGTAGGACAATCAAATAGCTTTCTATCAATCCATACATACATTCCTCATGTTATTAAAAACAAATCCCCATACTTGAAAAATTCATACCCAAATCCCTCACCACTCAGAATGTATAATTCATTCTATTTACATAGAAAAATGGATCCATTTACACAGCAGCTCTTTGAATTACTGAAGCCATGCTGTCCTGGCATCCCTCAGTGTAACATTTTGTATTGATTCCACACACCTCAGAATCTCTGGAAATTATATTTGCTTTAGCCCACTACCCAGTGCATCAAAATATGTCCCTTTTGATTGCACTCTTTAGAGATTTAAAGGTTCAAGTCAAATTTCAAGTGCCCATTCTATGTCTCTTCCAAGCTTCCTTTTCTGTCATGATTAATTTTTTTGGGGGGTGGGGGGGGGGAGGCGCACACAGGGGAACAGCATGTTTTAAAAGTTGAATCTCAAATACTAACATCTGGAATATCAAAAAAAGCTGCAGTTACTATTGGCAGCATAAACATCAAGGGAAGAACTGATTTAGAAAAGATAATATAGAATAATAAGAAAAACTATGAGTGTTCATGGTGACCACACAGAAAGCTATAACCTCACATCTCCTGGATAGGGGAAGCCTTAATTCTTTTGCAGAATTAGGAGCAGGAGAGAAGAAACATGGTCTACAGGCACCTCTTAATGGCTTTCTGGCACTCGGGACATCCATGTCTACCACCCAACTTGGGCAAAAAAAAGTGAGAACAACTAATCCCTCAGATGAGAACATTGCCCGTGGTGCAGTCTACGGTACTTTTGAAACCTAAGTATGTATTTCTACAGTGAGACCCTTATTTAAAACTTAAAAGGATGCAAGTCAAAAACAGGCATTGCATTTTACAGAAAACAAGCTACACCTATATGATTTCAGAATGAAAATTAATACAGTAGCTTATAAAACAGGGCCATTCTGCATAAGAGTATGTGGAAAAAAGCGTGGGCCTAATCTTGCCTGGAAACAGCCCTTCAGTAGCTTTCTAAAAGATACTGGAAGTACATTAGAAATCTCACATGCAGAACTGCTATTTTGTATTGTGCTGCCTACAGAGGTTTTTTTTTTTTTTTAATAATAGCTTGACAGAATCTGTATATTAAAATAGAACCTACAGTTTGTAACAATAGCTTGACTGATAGTTAAAAAAACTGCATGACTGACAGATAATGCTGCTGCTGTAATACAGACAGAATTAGGAATTTATTCTAAATGCAGCTCCTCTAGATGCGCTACACTCATGTAACCCAAGATTAAAGAATCCTTTAGCCTATTTAAAGTACCACCTGACCTTAAAATGCAAATGTCAATATGCATGTTTTAATTTCATATTTATGAGAATTCTTTCTAAATGAGTTTAAGTGGAATATTGAGTACAAACATGGTGGAGATAATATAAAACAACTAGAACCATCTCTTCTTTAGCCCAAAGACATGCTAAACTCCACTTAAACCACAGTTCAGTAATGACAGAACTTAGTTTGGCTTCCTAGTTTTTATACAAGTATCAGAAGTAGGGTGGAAGTACAAGATGCAGTCATTCTAGCCAAACATTGACATTATTTGCACTCAGTTGTGTTCATTGATTCAGCACGCTAAGTAGCACCAATCACACTGAACTTCACTGGATTCACAGAAAGACCAGGAGCCTGGATGCTCTAGACTGATTAAGGGGGAAGAGGGATACTCTTCTACTTTTCCTGGTCATTACATGTGCTGGGCCTTTTTTTTTTTCCCCCTCCCAAACAAACATATAACAGAATAAAGGCATTGCCTGATTCTTTGGGTGTTACCTTAAGACTATCATCTGATTCATTCCTGTTCTTGAAAAAACAGATAATTTAGATGCAAGATTGGTGCTATTCTAACTGAAAAGGTAGATTTCAGAAAATGAGTTGTACATTTTTCTTTGTTTGTTTTTAAGTGAGAGGGTGCTAGTCAAAGATACACCCTTTAGCCCTTGTAATCTACCAATATCCCTATCACAACAGAACAGACAGCAAAGGCTGACACAGGATATTTGTTCCAGTGCCACCTGCTCCCTCACCCGCACTTCAGCACAAACAGAAAAGTTCCCAGTGGATGCTCCACAACAGTAGAAGTTTTAGAATTGCTGAAACCCTAGTGATTTCAAAGATCAAAGAGGAAAGAGAGGTTCTTGTTTTTCTTCTGGATTCTCCTCCAAACACATAAGTGCCTCCAAATCACAGGCCTACCTGCATGAGGATTTTTGCTAGATACTAAATAACTCATACTCCTACAAATCTATTTCTGAGGATCAGCATTTCATTAATCAACTGCTATACTATGTCAAAGCATTAATAACAGCTCACTAAAGTTTACCAAGAGACCATTTTAGAGTGACAACCCTTGTTACTACTTTGACCATTTGCTATAGACCAAAACAAGGTCTAAGCCAAAGCCAGTCAGCACAAGGTATCACAGAAGTTCACAAATCTCAGACTGGAATTAACCACAGCTGCAGAATGACTCGGCTGACAACACACTGAGGCACAGTATAGAACAACTGTTTTAGGGCTGTCACCTTGACCTGTGATTTTATGAAACCCCATTCTATTATTTTTACTTCAATAATTTGATACACATACATTTTCTTATAATACCTTAGCTAAAGGAATAGTAAATGCATACTACAGATGTTCTATAATCCAATTAAATTGCATCATTTAAGATAATATTTGGAATACTGCTTTCTACTTCTTTACTTCTTTTACAGACCAGTAAGGAAACATTGTAACATTACAAGAAGTGAAACAAAGAAAAAAAAAAAAAGTGCTTTTGAAACAAGAAAAATGAATAAACGAGAGGACAAAATGGCCATACGCAAGTCAGAAAACCTTTCCGTTTGCCACCAAAGGAGTTTTAAGATTGAGTAGTGATTTGTAAGGTCACTTAAAAATGATTAAAGATGTTCCAGGACTTCAACAAATTAAGCTCCATCACTCTACAGAATGTAGGGAGGAGTTTCTGTAGATGTCCTCCTCACAAAAGGAAAGCAGCTGCTAAAAGGGATATTTCAGTTTAACATTTTATCATTTTCTGATGAGCCAATACGCAGCACAGTAGTTGGCCATACATTCAGTTATGAAATAACAGGAGTTCACACTTCATTTGTTCACTTCCTCCAAATTCTGTCAGGACATCTACAGAAACTTTGCAGACAGAGCAGTTACAGCAACTAGAATATTCCCTCCATTGCCCTCCCCCCCACACACTCTTTTCTTAATTGGGAAAAGAAGCCTGAACACTAACAAGTCAAGATAGAAATAAGCCTACACCCTTACAAGCTACAGTCAGAAGATTCCCCAACCTCCTCAAGCTCTGAATCTTAATTACAGTAAAAGTTAAATAACCTGTAGAATTACTCATGGGTGAGCTTATTTACACAAGCCATTTAGAGTCAAAGTGCTTAAAGCACTAATCCCATGTAAACACCAAAACATTCTAGATGTTGTCTAGATGGCTAGATTTTTAGCATACTCCTTTGAAACTCAAGACAAACATGATAGTGGAACTTACGAAGTGCTAAATCATTCTGATTGATCTGGCCAAACAGATAGCACAGAAAGGTTTTTACCCAAAAATACTAATGAGTAAAGTAGGATCCAGAGCAATAAAGTCACAGGTGAGGCAATAGCCTCTTCCCCCAATCACAAACTCAACTCAAGACAATGCAAATTCAACACTAAAAATGAACAACAACAAGCCTTAAAGAAGCCACAGAAGCATTTAGAAGGAGCATGAGTTCAGATGTGGATAGTGCATACCTTGTCTCACAGGCTCCCTGCTTGCACCCTGTGTTTATCTAATGATTGAATCAAGATTTCACACCCATTCAGATACTAAGTCTTCAAGCAGTCTACCGAGCTCCCACATCTTTTAGGAAGTCTGGAGGACATCAGTTAAATAACCATCACAGTTTGACCCCCTACCATAACTCAGGACAGCACCTAAAGTTAAAACAGCTTGTCTTTACTGTGACAAATGTCCTTCCACAAACATTTTTCTCCTTCCTCTTCCAGTATGATCGCATGGGATACAATCATGATTTTGTTAGTGCAACTAATCTGTTTAAAACTGTCAAAACACTTCCAAAGAAGCTGCCCACGTGCCACAGAAAAAGCAAAACATTTTACAATCGCACAGCACAGCAATTCTGTGTGAACATACAACCTATTCAATTTATTTTTCACTGCTCTATTAAAAACATTTCAGGTTTCTTCTCCCCCTTGCGAAGGCAAAGAAGCGAGCTGCCTTCAATACCACACTGCACATGCACTTCACAATCCGCATCACACCACCAGGACATCTGTGAAATTATTAAATTTCTGTTCCTACAAGCAGGGGGGAAACCCTCCCTAGCTGCCCACAGGACAAAGAGAAGCAAAGACAACCCTAGCACGAGGCACCTGGAGCACCCCCAGACTCAGCCTTGGGCAAAACTGCCAAAGCCTCAGCTATGTGAGAACTGGAGGTACGCTGCCCAGCATAACGCCACTACTGCACAGAGCCACCAAAATCCTGGATGAACTCCCGCCTCCTGGGCCTGCTGGCACTCGGGTACCCTCTGTCAAAGCCTCTAGACAGAAAGCTGAAAGGAAACACATTAACTAAAGCATCCAGCTGCTAAATGAGGCTCGGGGGAGGCCTGCAGGGCCAGGGCTGACACTTCCCAGTGCTGCCGAGGCACCTCTCAGGTGACTCCAGCCGGGCCAGGCCCAGTCTCCTCCTCCGGCACCGGAGCTCAGAGATGGGAGTGCAGCCCCGGCCCCGGCGCCCCCCGCCTCGCCGGGGACGGGACGGGACGCGACGGGGCGGGCGCGGAGGGGAGGAGAGAGGAGCGCTCCATTACTCACAACTCCACCATCCACTGGCCCTGCAGCACCAGGCTCCAGTTGGAGCCGCCCAGCACCTGCATGCGGCTCCGCGGCTCCCCGCCGCCGCCCCCCGCCGAGGCACGGGCGAGCCCGGCGGAGAGGAGGAGGAGCGCGGCC